>JBCAQO010000012.1:1281691-1317901 GCA_039111635.1 Heterobasidion occidentale | reverse complement strand
TCCGCCCTATCAGTCATGTCTCAGCAATGTAGTCACGGAACTAAGAAGCTTGCTCGCACTCATCATGTATAGGGACGATCAAGAACTTCTTGCTGAAGATATCGACTCTGTTTGTATGACTTTTGGCTGCTTCATAGCCAGCTCGTCTACGAAAAAAAAATAAGCGATCTTCACAGCGCTCCATGAGACGTAACTCACAATCGCGTATAGAAAAACGTGCTATATATGTGTACCTGGTCCATAGCAACAGAATCCTTCACCCTTGACTTGGCATACCACAGTCTTTGTGTTCATATGAGCGAGCACTCGGGTTTCGGATAAAATCGAACACTTACTTTCCAAGATTGATGAGATTATCATTTAAGAATCTGCGAGGTTTTAGTCGCTCCATATCCTGTGGTCCGATATCAATCGCGCCATGGCCAACAAAGGGGTAAGTCAAAATACTGTAGAAAGTCGAGAATAAGTGACAATTTGTATGTATTCATTGATACATACATCGCGCGAGTGTCCGATCGAGCAGATGAGTCAGATTGCTTTGGCAAAGGTACTTTCGTGGGCAGCTCTACCTCAACATCATCATCTTCAGACGTGAGAGAACTGAGTGGAGAGGATGGAGGAATAGGTAATGCCTCTGAGACCGTTGGCAACGAAGCATCCTCTAGAGCTGATGCTGGAGTATTTGAGGAATTGAAGAGAGGTGGGGGCGCCGGCACGGTTCCTGTGCCAGATCGTGGAAAACCAGTGTCAAGAGATGATGCTTGTGTGCGAGATGTTTTGATTGGCTTTGAGCCAAGAGACAAAAGAGGCTTCGTTTTTGAGATATATCGTGGCGAGATTGTGTTCGAGGCTACCGCTATAGTTGAAGAATTTTTTGATTCATAGAAAGACTTCTGTCGGCGTACGGCAAATGTAGGATGCGAAGATGCTGCACTCTGTTGCAAGGGTCGTTCGGATCGTGCCGCATGTTTCCTATGGTATGATCTATATCGGCGGCGTCTGGAAGGCACGCATATCAGACTTACGCAATGGGGCACAAAGCAGACTTGGATAACACCCTTAGTGTGCGCAAGAGGCGATGGCACTCGCAAGGTGCTGGGTGGCAGAGACGCACTAGCATAATCTTGTGTGAGAAAGGCTGAGATCGTGCGTGACAGAGTGAACATACCTCGCCGACGCAAACCCCATAACAGCGTGCATCCTCGCCACAAGATCCTTCGGCGGTGGTTTCTTCATGGAGCGAGCTAGCTCCGCATCTTCAGGATTCAATAGCATGATTTGTCTGGACGTCGAAAGGCTGAAGCGATGGACATTCGAAGTTTACTCGTCGAGCACAGCAGTCCTGCAATGAGCAAGACTGAGTGATGTCGGTCACCCGATACCACCTGCAATGAGCAAGTGAATACCTTCGTGGAAGGGGAGACGGATGTCGAGAGAGTCGCAGAAAGAGGAGGTCCGTCACGGAGTGCGTTGTGGAAATGGCCAGCCTGGCAATGCCCGAAGCAGCGAAAGTTTGCCAAGGGAAATTTCCCACGTCCCGGAAATATCCGGGTGAGGCGTATGAGTGTGTATGGCCGGTTATACACGACCTTATTCACCTTCATGACCTACGATGACTACATTTGTTGCAGGCTCTCGAACGAAGACTGCGTTAGACAATTATGCTCTGATGAGGGGAAGGCTTTGCACGTTGTTGACACATCATATTCGATCATGGACTTGCGGCGACCTAGTACGTCGGACTGACACGACGGGGTTTGTCCTGCTCGCAGTGAGTGAAATTGCGCCTCGTGTGTCTATTTAATCCGATCTGCCTCTCCCACATATTGATATGCCCTTTGGCAACGTACCACATCACTCTAGTGCCATATCAAAGGAAGATGAGTGAACAACGCTCTTGCAATCATGACAACAGGTTGGCATTCCCCGAGTTGCCTAGCATGCCAGACAGGAGCGACGCGCCTCGTTGCAGAGTGTTTCTCGACGGCAATGGTCCCCTGTGCCGCGTTCTCTTATCTACTGTTCACCAGCTTGACGATGACCAGACGGAAGAACATCCCTGCGTCATGCCTTGGTGCTATTCTATCCCCCTCACCCTCATGAACAAGGCTATGGCTTTCTTCGAGTCACTGCGGCACCCCGACGGCTCACCCATCGTCTATCCTACACACGAGAAGGATCTAGAGATGTCGCCGAGACACATGTGCGAATACACGTACATCTGGAGGCTGCGGCGTGCGTTTCTTAAGGCAATTTACGCGGCCAGTTGCAATGATCAGATGGGAAGTAACTGGCGATGGCCAAAGATCCACGGGTACCTGTATCGGGAGTACTCTGGTTACGGTCACGATCGCGCACAGCGAATGTTCTACCGTGAGGATGAGCAGGCTGTGGGCCAGGTTCCTTACACTGTGCCGGACGTGGCCCAAATGAGTTGAGTGTTTTGTTTTATCTGAGAATGTGGCTTGCTGATCGTACTTGGTCCTAGATTGGGCGGCGCTGCTCAACAGAGACATGAAACGAAGGAAATGGCGATCCTTTTTGTGGCGACATATCAGCCAAGGGTATGATTCGTTTGGAGAAGAAAATGTCAGGATGTGGTTCGCATGGCGCGAACGCAAGTACTCCATCAGCGGGGACCAATTTCTGTTCGATGATGATATCCCGCCTCGCCTCGCCTATCTAGCATCCGGAACACAGGAAGCAGAGGAGGGTAAGTCAGCTGAATCTGGAACGGACGTCAGCTGACCAGAAGGCATGGCGACAGTTGATCTTGTACAATCCGACGACGAAGGCTCCAGTTTGATCCATGTTGAAGCGGATAGAGAGCAGTCATTGTGATTAGGACAGGTCATCCCACTCGATCGAAAAGACAGATTTTTCAAGTTCCACCATCTCTGATCGTATGAGCGCTTCGTATTGTGGTCAGTTGGCAGTCGTGTGCTTTGTCTTGTGTTGTATGTTTATGAGTAGTCCCCACTGAGAAGTTTCGTATCATGATGTACAAAAGAACGTGGTTATTTGGTGTTCATATTAGTGATGTCGATGAACATTTGTCGTCTATAATGCTGCGTGGTTGAAGCCTTGCTGTGTATGGCGGTCAAAGTGTCGTTTTATTCATTCCGCACGACAATGGAGGTTCCCACGAAAACTAAGCTCCCCACGAGACTGCACAACTCCCGAACACACGAGAATGACATCACACACGAAAAACAAAACCGCACACACATGTTACATCTCGGTCAAGCGCACACGAGACTGACCAGTGTTGCGTATCATAAACTGTTTCGCAAAAAGATAATAAAAGTTGAATGTGGATCACTCTAGTCTCTACGCAAACGTTCTATTCTTGCTAACATATGTCCTGGACAGAGCTGCGCGCCTCTTCACTATGCTGTGCCACTGACACATCCATGGCTCGTCGCGCAAGGCGTCTCCGATCTCGAAGACAGCGGCGAGGCCACCCTCAATAAACTCAACACCCTCATCGTTACTCATCTTGTTTGTCCTCCTGCCCGCCCCGACTCCGCCCCGTCCCTGCCACAGGACGCGCTACCGGCTACTGGAAAATCACTAAGTACTGCACAACGCAAGCCCTCCGCATCGCCGGGTCCACCCCGGCGCGGCGCCCTGACCCTCGCCTCTAGCTACGGCACTGCAGACGCGCCTGCCGGACGCGGAGCGCGCGCTCTGTGTCTCGTTCACGTTCATGCCGTTGCCTTGCATGGCGGTGGGCCTGCAGTCCGCATGCTGGACGAGGGACACTTTGTGGACGCAGATCAAGAAGGAAAAGTGGGAGAGCGCGGTGATGGAGTGCTTTGAAGGCGCCTTTAAGAGGTGCAAATGCGGCACAAAGGAATTGGAGGAAAGGGGGGGACATGATCAGAATGGGGTGTCGGCCACGGTGTCGCCGTATCACGTTGGAAGCTTGTCGTTGATGATGAGCAGCCACAGCTCTGCCCCGATCGCATGTGCGCCGCTCCCAGCGACCTTTGTCTTCGCGAGGGTGTTGGCGGAGAGCAAAGGCTTGAAGAGCCAGAAAATCTACGTCAGGGAGCCCGGATCATTCATGAAGAACTCGTACGCCTGCGGCGCAAGGGGGCACGTGTCAGCCGGTGTGTGGGAACACGAGCTGTTGAAGCCAAACCAGCGGAGCACACCGAAGGAACCGCTGTATGTCGCTGGATATGACGATCAGATCTTTATTTGCGCCATAGAGCGCTGTCTTCGCATCCAGCTTGTCGTACATGCTCGCAAATATCTCGGGGAGGTGTGTCTGCTACGGCTGTGAGTATGGTGTGGTCACGGCAGCATCGAAGGGACAGGGGCACGTACACGGAACTCCTTGAGCGTCGACTGTTCGCTCGCTGTGAACGTCTGGGCCGGTGGGCTCCGGGACTGCTGACTCGACGTGCGTTCTCCTTTCCTTGCTGTCGCATTTCGTGTGGTCACGCTTGCGGGTGTAAATCGAAGATCCCCGCGTCAACTGTATGTATGCGGCCGATGGAATGTGACAAAGTCCATTTCTTCGTGTAGTATCTTACCGAAGAAGACAAGGCAGTCGAGCAGTTCGAAACCACGCGCCGCACGGCTGGCATCAACGTCACTCAAAACAAGGACGAGGAGCGTGCGTGGGCAAGAACACGGGCGCGAAGACGAGGGGGAGCAGGCGAGGCGATGGGCGATGGCAACAACGAGGGCGACAACGAGGATAACAACGAGGAGTGATGGAGGGAAGAGTTCACAGGATAGGCAATGCAAATTGCTTCAGGGAAAACTGGCTGGACAACTTGCATGAACTAGAATAGCATCCCAGTTTAAGTTACCTCCTCATTAGCTTCTTTACAATTTATGAGAGTGAAGACAACATACCGCGCTGTAGGGCCCTCTGAGACATCTTCTCTGCCGCGTGAATTTTGACCCCAGACCTGCAAACCGTATGAAATGTCCTGTCTTTTCATCCCACTACCTACGTCTCCGAATTCACTGCTCTTTCACCTCTCTCCCCTACCTCTTCCCTCCTTCCAACAGTGCCAATGTAACCCTCGGCATCAATATCAAGGCTGTGGTTGTAGATCAGGGATGCGGCAGAAAAGACAACAAAAAACCTACAATTCTGCGCGAACAGATTGAATGAACCCACAATCGGGCGGATGACGTCCGAAGAAAAATCGAATCTTGCCCCGCAGCGCGTCGATGTGGAACGAGGTCGAGACTTTAAGACGGTACCAAGCGTATTTGGGGTTCATGATTGAGAGTAGGTCGTGATGTGTGGTGAGGGTGCGAGGAGCGCAAACGAAACGCGAAGTGTGAAAGGGTTTAAGGAGAAAGGCGAATGCGAATGGAGAGCGAGTATGGTGAGCGAATGAATGCAAGCGCAAACGGATGGTAGTTGAGGACGTCACGTACCCGACACATATCCCCAACGACGTTCTCGCACGTCGAACAATCGATGTGCACTTTCAAGGCAGCGCGTCGTTCTTCCATCCACCAAACTCGACAACAGCGTACGCGGTGGCTTCTGTGAGCGTGGCGAGATCCGTGTTCTGCGCCCCAATGAGCATGATATGCCTCAGTAGCCCAAAGCTGGTCGGTATGCGGACCTTATTAAAGTCGTATAGAATCCCTCGAGGCGACTGATGAGTTTGTTGGAGAAGGTGAGTCCAGGTATAAGCATAAGGCCACGCTTCTTCGACCAGAAGATTGAGGCAAAAAACCGGAGAAGATGTCCTCTGCTGCGGCAAAGGCGGCTCACCGCTCAGCGAATGTGAAGCGACGATGAGAGATCCAGCGCGATGCCCAGTCCATCTTCCTCTTGATGCAGAGGATGATCTCAGTAGCATCGCAATTCGTAGGTCCAGTCTCGTTGTGAATATTTTCCATCATTATGTGCAACGCGGTGAAGCAGCACGCTGCCTGATGGAGTCGCAAAGAACCACGGCTTAAAAGTAGTGGATCTCTGGAGGAAAATCGCTCTCAGAAAGCTGCTCGTTGGGAGGTTAGATGGGGACAACACATTTCTGGAGGAACATCGCTCTCAGAAGCCGCGCGACGCCATTGGGCTACGGCCGCTTGATGGCAGGGTGGGACGCAAAGGACGAGGGCCTACGAGCAACGCATTTCTGGAGGAACCTCGCTCTCAGAAAGCTGATTGCCGAGAGGATATACGAAGATGGCCTGGGAACATCACATTTCTGGAGGAACCTCGCTCTCAGAAATGTCTCTCGACAGCCGCGAACCGCGCGCCGCCGTCTGATTGCGGTAGCTCGATGGCAAGGTGCGATGGAAAGAGCTTCGGCCTATGGGCAACGCATATCTGGAGGAAGGTCACTCTCAGAAAGCTGGTTGCCGGGAGGATAAATGGAAAGGCTCTGGGGACAACGCATTTCTGGAGGAAGGTCGCTCTCAAAAAGCTCGACAGGACGATAGAGGTGGCCGGCAAACAGCACATTTCTGGAGGAAAGTCGCTCTCAGAAAACTGCTCGTTGGGGGGAGAGATGGGGATAACACATTCATGGAGGAAGACGCTCTAAGATATGTGTCTCAACAGCCGCGCAACGCCATCTGACTACACCCGCTTGATGGCAGGGTGGGACGCAAAGAACGACGGCCTATGGGCAGCGCATTTCTGGAGGAAGGCCGCTCTCAGAAAGCTGATTGCCGAGAGGATATACGAAGATGGCCTGGGAACATCACATTTCTGGAGGAAGGTCGCTCTCAGAAATGTCTCCCGACAGCCGCTAAACACGCGACGCCGTCTGACTACGGCCGCTTGATGTCGGGGGAATGACAACGCACTTCTGGAGGAAAATCGCTCTCAGAAAGCTGCTCGACAGGAGGATAGACGGTGGCGGAGTGAGAGCAACCCATTCCCGGAGGAGGGTCACTCTCAGAAATTTGTCGATAGAGCTAAGAGCTGGTAATATGACGACGTCCGTACAGACATTCGGCCAAAGAGTGACCGTGGGACCGAAATCGCTGACCGTGGGAGCGGAGCTCACATGACTTCAAGTTGCCCCACTCATAGTCCTCAGGCGGTCGTCGTTGGGCAGCATCGTGTTTCGCGGCTGTCTAGGCAGTTTCTGAGAGCGTTTTTCCTCCAGAATTTGTCTTGTGGCGTCCTTATCGGTTGAAAGCTTTATTCCTTCATCTTCAAGTCTCCCTTTCCTTCCAGTCATCCCGCGGTCGTCACTGGGCGGTACCGTGTTTTCCGCGGCTGTCTAGGCAGTTTCTGAGAGCGTTTTTCCTCCAGAATTTGTCTTGTGGCGTCCTTATCGGTTGAAAGCTTTATTCCTTCATCTTCAAGTCTCCCTTTCCTTCCAGTCATCCCGCGGTCGTCACTGGGCGGTACCGTGTTTTCCGCGGCTGTCTAGGCAGTTTCTGAGAGCGTTTTTCCTCCAGAAATAGTCTTGTGCCGCTCTTGTGCCACATCTGTTGAGACCTCTACTTTTCGTCTCCTTCACGTCGACGCACTCTCCTCCAGCAATTGTTCCGCTTCGATCTTTTCATCACAATGAAAGCCTCCGTCTCCCGAGACCAATACCCCTGGGTTGAAGTCACGAGGTCGCAGCAGTCGGCATGGGTAGTTGTCGCATTTCGCCCCTGCCCTACCATGAGTTCCACATCTTACATCTCCAGAAACGCATTCACCCCGCCAGCGGACGTGACCTTCGACGCTGATCCATCTCGTGCCGGACGCCTGAAACCGTACGATTGGGCAGTAGATCCAGCTCCTCATGACTCGCGTTTTCCCTGGAGGCCCTTCATCCCAGTTGATCCTGGATCCATCAGGGGTGACTCTTCGGAATGGATTTTTCCAGCCTCCGAAGCAAGTCATGACTTTTATTGCTTCCCTTCTCGGACCATTCGCCCAGGATTGGTCAAGGCACACAACCAGATCAGAGCTTTTATCATCCGTTGTACCAGTGCGTTGAGAGACATTCTTGACTGGGATGGCAACCGGCCTCTCGAGGTTAGTGTGTTGCAGGAAGGGATTGTCTATCCCTGGAAAACTGAAGAGGATGCACATATCACCTTTTGGCGATTACGTCGTCCCTTTCTCGACTGCTTTGGATTCATCAGCTTTCTTGTCTGGAGGATTGAGCAGGGGTTTGGGCCGAAAGTGAGTGCTTTACAGGGTTGAGGTTTCTGCTTATATCTCATGTCTTGCTTTCTAGTGGCGTGATCGTCCTAAGGCTCAGGCCTCTTTGTCATTTGCTTTCGACCAACTGGATAAGTTCATCTTGGGCGCTCGCATCCGTGGAGTCACCATCGTCACACAGGGCTATCCAACCTGGGGTCCCGAAATGAAGACGACTTGGGAGCTTCTCAAGCTCGCACGAATCAATATTGCATACTCTTGGAGCGCTCGACAAGCGGGAGAGGTCAGCGCATTCGGTGACCTCAGGCCCGATCGGTGGCGACTTAACGGGAAACCGTTCACGATTGTGTCCTACAAACCCCCGCCACAGACAACGTACCTGGCAATGCTGTGGGGTGACGATCGTGGCATCATCGGCTCCAAAAAAGACAGAAGATGGGAGGATTACTACTGTTCAGCCTCTTATCTATCCGCAGACGATTGCGTCAACGTGCGCGTGTTTTACATGGAGACACAGATCGGGCTGGATCAGGACGATAGTGACGCTGAAGATCGTGAGGGTTGCACAGACCCTCCCTCCATTAGGGGGCGCACTTTCCACCTGATCGACTGTGATATCAGCCGTCTTCGCCCAGAGAAAAAGCACGCAGAAATACTCAAGAAGAGAGCAGCGTCTAACAGTCGCCTTTCTGCGGTTCTCCTATACGACCACGATCGCATTCCTCGTTCTGCCCTGTCTCGACCTGCCCCTCCTCCGCCAGCCCCTCCTCCGCCAGCCCCTCCTCCGCCAGCCCCTCCTCCGCCAGCCCCTCCTCCGCCAGCCCCTCCTCCGCCAGCCCCTCCTCCTCGCCCCCTCCTCCGCCAGCCCCTCCTCCGCCAGCCCTCCTCCGCCAGCCCCTCCTCCGCCAGCCCCTCCTCCGCCAGCCCCTCCTTCGCCAGCCCCTCCTCTGCCAGCCCCTCCAGCCCCTTCTCCGCCTGCCTCTCCTCTACCCGCCCCTCCTCTGCCTGCCCCTTCGCAACATCAGCTGTCAAATGTGTCGCCTGGTAGCAATACGTCGTACAGGGGTGGTACGTTGTCCAGCGGCAACACGTCACAGGAGGTGCAGATGCACATTGACACCCCTGGTGCAGTGTCATCATCATTCCAGCCGCACTCTGAAGATCACGTTCAAGGCGTTGGACGGTCCGAGTCATCGGAGCATCTCAGGTATGCGTTTTCTTCAATCTCAGAGCGCAAAAACATTACTGACGAATATTTTTGGTGCGCAGCACAACAACAATGCTAGTTGACTCGCAGAGCCAGTATATGGCAATGGATATCGATTTGGAGGACCGGGGCACGGGTTTGTCTTCGTCGTCAGGCCCTCCATGCATTGTGTTGTCTGACTGCGACGCGATGCGGGAAGGCTCGTATGAGCAGGATGTGGCGATGAATGTCAACTCGGAGGTGGAGGACCGGGTTGAACGCAATTCTTCATCCAGTCATGCTCTTGTCGGCTCGAATGACGATCCAAGCGAAGACGATGTGAGATTCTCGCGTTCTCCGAGCCCTGTCATCGTTCATGAGGGACATTTGGAGGTACACGCGGTCACATCCACTGATGTTGTCGACAGGGAGAATTATCCTCCCGCCTTTATTGCTGCGCTTTTCCCGAAAGTCTACCCCGCACCTCCCGGCAGTGAATTCTTAAGAGGGCACTGGATAGCACCAGAAACCTTTCAATCTGAAGAAATGCTCATTGTCTCTCCCGGGACGCTTGCGTACTTAGACAGCATCAAGGAAACGACTTCGGGAGGTTGGGCTCCCTATGCGCCGTTTGACGTTAGACCTCTGGCTATCGACACTGGCTTCTTGCGGGTATCTCACGTCAAGCTTCATCCGCTCACTGAGATCTGGTTGCTAGCCATTTTGGAATGGAAGGCCTTTGAAGTCGAGGCGTTGCTGGAGGTGATGTTGCAGCATGGGATGTCGTTCCGTCTCAGTTGGAATAGCATGTGGGGTCAGCAGAAGATCGCGGCCAATGCTGAACGCCGTACGAATGAACCTCGTCCCAACTGGGTGGACGGAGACAACTTCCTCATAGGCGAGCGACAAGACTCTCTCTCCTCCTTTGGCCAGCTATATCAGGAGCGGGTTCGATGGCTCCTGCGACAACCCTACGCAAGACGTCTTGTGGCGTATGGTGGCCTGGCTTGGCGCCTTGTCATCCATTTTGGGTCCAAGGACATAGTTCGGAGCTACCTGGAGGGGCCAAGTGAGGCATACACTGTCTGGGGTGAACGATACACAGCTGGATCAGATCGCGAATCGGAGTGCCCAGAAGATGAAGAGAGCGATCTGGCTCTCAAATTACTCCTGGGGTTCACGGCGCTACCAGGGAATGTGTCTCTGTGGCCCAGCATGGCCCTCTGGCGTGCCAGCTACCTCTGGAATGGTTCGTGGTCGTCATCTGCCGAGACATGGTTTCAAGACATGTTGACGCGTCTCCATGACGGCGAATTGACGCCTCGAACTTCTGTGCTGTGGTACTACACATTGCGGGGCCGGGATAAGCGTGAACGTGGGGCGAATAAAAAACGTCTGGGAGCTGACAAACAGCTGGCGACCGTCCGGACGTACAATCAAGACGTCGTCCTGGCTTCCGCGTTGCATACCCCAGGAATACTAAATGTAGCACATAAGTTGTAAGTAGAATTCTTGATCCTGTCAGGCTGGCGACGTCATTTTGAGATCGTGCTGCCGAGGATTCCGAGCATGTTTCTTTTCTTGTTGAACCTTGAACTGGACTACATATCCAAACTTCTCCTTGTTATCGATGTATTCTCGATTGCTGGCTCTTTCTCACAAATGATTTTGTCTCATCGCCAAAGGGCCTTGTCATTATATACACGTCGTAATCATGTCTGCTTTCAGGAGTCTCAGTGAAATTACGAAGCTACAAAGAGCGATTCACAGCTCTCCGGGCACCCCTTGGGACCTGTCGGTGGGGAACGGGGGGAAGTGTGACACGGGAACGACCGAAATGTGAAAAGCGCTCCTGCCCGCGATATTGATCACCGCCCTCACCAGCGCATCTCGACATGTTTCTCCACCCACCTTCCTGGAACAGTAGGCCTTCCTCCTATCTAGATGTCGAAGAGCCTGCCGTTTGCAAGGTATGTGGACCCACCTCAAGGAATTGGCACCCTTCAGACTTTTTTTTCGCAGCGTCCTGATCAACTGGTCGTCTCTTTCTTATTATCCTTCGACGTTCGAAAGCCTTATCCAGACTATGAAAAATCTGCGCGGCTGGACTGCATGTCAACTATGACCGAGCTGTACACAGATGTGTACTATAGGCATCTTTTCAACGACATGTCTCGAGCTTTCACTATGGTCAGTCAGGGTTGGATTGGCGAGGCTTGGAGGGCTTGGCACCCAGAGTTTTCCTTCGGGAGTTATTATGCTCCCAGGGATAGGAGTGGAGATTTATCACCCACTAGCAATTATTCGGAGGAATCGGAGGTAGGTGATGGCCTTTTGCTCGAAGGCTCTGAGTTTACATTGTTCCCCAACTCCGTAGAACTTGTCTCGACATCATTCGCGCTCGAGTAGCCCTGGGTCCGTTCTGCATCTGCCGATCCCCCAGGTTCTAGCGACACCAGCTGTAATCACAGACAGGGCTTCTTCACCCTTCTTTGGCAAGAGCGTAGTGGACTCCAATGTTGTCAGCTATAGTGCTGAGCCGTCTGGTGCGCCGACAACTAATGGGAGTGTCTTCTCAGCGTCATCATCGCCGGCACTCAATGGCAAAAGCGTAGTGGACTTGAATGTTGTCAGCTATAGTGTTGAGGCGTCTGGTTCGCTGACGACTGATGGGAGTCTTATCTCAGTGTCATCATCACCGGCACTCAGCACAGTTTCAGCTACTCACCCCATTGCTGCTGAGCACTCTTTGATGGTCTCGCCCTTGCTTTCCCTGGCAGGTGCTAGTGCTATCCGTTCTCCATTGCCATCGCACAAAGCGCTGGGTCTTGATTCCTTACCGGTAGCTAACCTTTTTTTGATTTGTCGTAGCCTGGGGAGCTTGCCTCATTCTCTCTTAGCCTCGGTCTTTTACATTTACAGCTGGGTTTTGGATGATATTGGTGTGTTTGATGATGATGGATGGGGACTACACTTCTGATTGTTTAGAAATCTTCTTACGCGCATGCTGGCTCGTTCAGCGTATTATACGTTTACTTTGAATGAATTCAGATACTCAAAAGGATATCAGATTGCTTGATCGAAATTCAACACCCGATTGGCCGACGCTGATCGGAGTTTGTCGGAATCCGAATCACGAGCGTCGATGTTGAACATCTGACAATGTGACCATCCTCCATCAATGTGATGCAGCTTTCTGAGAGCGACTTTCCTCCAGAATTGCGCTGTTTCCAGGCCACCTCCATCAATGTGATGCAGCTTTCTGAGAGCGACTTTCCTCCAGAATTGCGCTGTTTCCAGGCCACCTCCATCTATTGTCCTGTCGAGCTTTCTGAGAGTGACTTTCCTCCAGAATTGCGCTGTTTCCAGGCCACCTCCATCTATTGTCCTGTCGAGCTTTCTGAGAGCGACTTTCCTCCAGAATTGCGCTGTTTCCAGGCCACCTCCATCTATTGTCCTATCGAGCTTTCTGAGAGCGACTTTCCTCCAGAATTGCGCTGTTTCCAGGCCACCTCCATCTATTGTCCTGTCGAGCTTTCTGAGAGCGACTTTCCTCCAGAATTGCGCTGTTTCCAGGCCACCTCCATCTATTGTCCTATCGAGCTTTCTGAGAGCGACTTTCCTCCAGAATTGCGCTGTTTCCAGGCCACCTCCATCTATTGTCCTGTCGAGCTTTCTGAGAGCGACTTTCCTCCAGAATTGCGCTGTTTCCAGGCCACCTCCATCTATTGTCCTGTCGAGCTTTCTGAGAGCGACTTTCCTCCAGAATTGCGCTGTTTCCAGGCCACCTCCATCTATTGTCCTGTCGAGCTTTCTGAGAGCGACTTTCCTCCAGAAATGTGTTGCTTGTAGTCCCTCATTCTTTGCGTGCCACCCTACCATCAAGCGGCTGTAGTCAGATGGCGTCGCGTGGCTGTTGGGACACATCTGAGAGCGATCATCCTCTTAGAAAGGCATTGTCCTCATCTACCCTCCCGACGAGCAGCCTTCCGAGAGCGACTTTCCTCCAGAAATGCCGTGCCTGTAGGCCGTCGTTCTTTGCGCTCACCCATTTCCATATATCTCTTGTCGAGCACCTTCCTCCAGAAATGCGTTACTCAAAATGCTGTCATTCTTTCTGATTCACCACCGGCCGGAGTCAGACGGCGGCGCGCGTTTCGCGGATGTTGAGACACATATCTGAGAGCGACCTTCCTCCAGAAATGTGTTGTCCTGTCTATCATCCCGACGAGCAGCTTTTTGAGAGTGCCTTCCTCCAGAACTGCATTGTTCTTTAGCCGTGATTTTTTGTGACTCCACTGGGCAGCGCGTTGCTTCTACGCGTTTCCATATTATGACGGAAGTTTTCCACGACGAGAACTGGACCTACGAAACGCGATGTTGTTGAGACCATCCCTTGCGTGAAGGAAGGCGGACTGGGCACTGCGCTGGTCTCCGATCGTCGCTCCACATTTACCGAGCGATGAGTCTTCTTTGCCAACAGCAGAGGATATCTTCTCCTCCGGTTCTCATTCACCTCAATTTTCTGGTCGAAGAAGCCTGGCCTTGTGCTTATACCTGGACTCTCCTTCTCCTACGAACTCACCAGTCGCCACGGGGGATTCCACACTGTCTCCGCATGCTTGTTGTTCAGCCATCTCAGAGGCATCCACATCCTAACAGTCGTCCACATCGTCGTCGAATGCGTTGTTATCGAGGAGGAGCTCTTGACAGGTGAGTACATGTTGATCACTACTGTAGCATTTGATGCTAATTGGATGTGGTAGATGCCCTTCCTACGGGCTGATCGGTATGAATGCCGAGCTGACGTGACAGTACATCGAGTTTGTTGCGGACCGCCTCGCTCATTGCCCTCGGTGGCGAAAAGCATTACAATGCGACAAATCCCATCGACTTTCATGATCGCTTTGCAGAGCCATCTGTTTGAGAAGCCGGCGTCGCTGTGACCTCCGCTTCTGCGTCGTCAAAGAAGGTTTGCATTGCGAGTGGGTTTGAACAACTCATAAATTTGCGATGTCACTTACACGTCTTTCTAGCATTAATGGCAATGTTTCTCCGCATCGGACTGTCACATTTGGTCCACTGCTCGTCACCTCATGGTCGCCTGGGGCTAGACCGTGACATTGTTTTCTTCTGGATCTTTTACCTGGATTCATAACATATGGATATCGTCGCGCGTTTTTGCGACTGCCGAGACGTCTCTGAGAGTGGCCTCCTTCCTCCAGAAATACGGTGTCCCTATCTATCTCGTGCACCTCTCTGAGAGCGACTTTTTTCCAGAAATGCGTTGTCCCCAGGCCGTCGTGCTTTGCGTCTCATCTTTCCACCGAGCAGCCGTGATCAGACGTTGTCGCGCGTTTCGCGGCTGTCGCGCCACATTCAACCATTTTCCACAACGTTGCTCTTCTCACATAACCATCCATCCTCCCGCCGAACAGCTTTCTGAGAGTGATCTTCCTCTAGAAATGCTGTGTCTTCAGGCTAAACGCGCACCCCATTTTACAGCCGGCGGGTTGCATCCACCGACCCACACACATCGTGCGCGCGGCCTCGAGATTTGCTGATATACTTCCACGCAGGCGCCGAGGACCGACCCGCCTGTCAAAATCCACGGGACGCCCTCACGCTGCGACGCCTGGCCCAGGATCGGAGGAAAGAGAGACGCTGCAATGATGCCTTCGCGGAACCGCCTGACTTCTTCCTGGCCCAGCGATCAATGACCCAGATGAGGCCAGCACGGACGATGGACGGTGAACCGATACACACCACAGTAAGCCCACCTGGCCGTCCTCGTCACCCGCCTTCTCGATAGTCGCGCGCGACCACTTCCCCCCTTCGCTTTCGGGCTGTCCGATTGGGAGGGTTTCGTGCCCTTGTACATGGCCTTCTGCTGAGCGGAGGTGCTCGCGTTGGAGTGGAGGTCAGTGACATGGAGGGGACGGGGAGGAGGGATGGCAACGACGGGGCGGACGTTTCGACCCATGGGAACGATCTGGGGGAATGAGATGAGTCTGACCAAAGACGACGGCGAGCCAGAGGAGTCAGCTGAGACTCGCCACTATCTAGATTGAAACGTTGAGGGTGGATCGTCGAGTGATGAGTGTGGGTCTACACAGGCGAGTGGTTATGCGATGGATGGCTGTGGTTTGGGGACTTGCGCTGCAGCCTTGCGAGTTGGCGAGGTGTAACCAAATGCAGATTCGTCGCTGGAGTGGAGGGAGTATGAGGAGGAGCAGTTGCAGTGGCCCTGAGGATGCCTTGCAGGCGCGCCTCGAGCGGGACGGACGTGATGAGCTTCGGGCTGAGCGTGGTCACCGACGTGTCGACGCGCGCTTAGATGGAAGCCCCCCATCTTGAGGAGTGTGTGCCCGACCAGACTGACACAAGCGCATGCATTCTGCTCGACGCCGCTTGTTCAGAGCTGAGAGGCCGTGAGCACCACTGACAGTAGAGATTGGTAGATCCCGAGAAGGTGCGACATAAGCGAGACCCAAACGCTGAACGAGCGCCCAATCCTCAACTTGCGTGAAGACCAACCCCTCGTCTGTGTAACCTGGATCCCATGACGACAATCTCAGTGAATCGACGATCGCTCGTGGTGAGAGGATTCCTCTTCACTGCTGTGGTAGTTGACTGACGCAAATGGGAGGTTTTGGAGAAGCTTCTGGATAGGCACACGAGCGGTTTTGTCAGATGGCACGACTTCGTCAACGTGAGTGCCGTTTGCCCGGTGCGCGCGTCATGGCCTAACGAGAGCGTAGGCAATGACGCGTCTCGGTATCGTGATTGATGAACGGGAGGGCTTGCGAGTCGTCTTGGCGTCCCAGAGATGGGGAAACGTCACTCTCCACCGCGTGAGTACGGCCTTGAGAGAGAGTGATCTCACTCTGATCGTGGATGGCGGGACGTCAAAGCCGCATGGGCCGAAACTGGAACATCACGACCTGAAGCAGTGAGTATTCGCCACCATTTTTCACCTTGATATCACGCTGAAAATATTGCATAGCATTGGGAGTACGCTACGTGAAGTCTACGCCTGGGACTTGTCCATGTTCGCGAGCGAGCGACCACAGATACATGGCAACCTGGTGTGAATGACGGGCTCTTTGTTACCTCGATCGATGTTAAGTTGCACGATGATTTCTTGTTCTCGCTTGGCCCCTGCGCGGCTGCCATATCATTACTGGGATGCCGTTCACACATGCCAGTCACTGGGGAAACTAACAATTCATTGCGTGCAAGTGGTCCACTGCTAAGTATGTATGTACAGGAGGCTATCGATCAGCGACAACGAGGAGGCGTACACGGTGGCGGCGCGAAAACGGCGGCAGTGTCGACGGATACGAGAGCGGCGGGAGAGGGCCGATGACGAGAGAAGTGGGCGGCAGCGCCGAGGGAGTCGACAGCGAGACCCGCCAGCGTCGAGGGAGCCGCCAACGAGGAGGCAGGAGTTGCTGTGGAGGGAGCGGCGCCGTCGACGGGAGAGTCGTGCACGTCGAGGGAGGCGGACGTCATCGTCGAGGGAGGCGGGCGTTGTCGTGGAGGAGGAGAGATGAGTCGCCGTCGATGGAGCGGCGTCGTCCAGGCGGCGTAGTCCAGACGGCATCGTCCAGGCGCCGTGGTCCAGGCCGTGGTCCAGGCGGGGACATGGTCGGAGCGTGCAGGCGGCGGGGTCGAGGGAGCGGGCAGGGTCCAGTGAGGCGGCCGCGTCGTAGAGGGTGCCGGGCGTCCAGGCGGCGTCGTCGACGAGGAGCCGACAGGGTCTAGTGAGGCGGCCGCGTCGTCGAGGGCGGACGACGAGGCGTCGAGGGAGCCGTCGGTGAGGCGCGGCCGAGTCGGCGTCGTCCAGGCGGGGGCGTGCAGGCGGCGGGGTGGAGGGAGCGGGCAGCGTTCAGCGAGGCGGCCGCATCGTCGAGAGCCGGATGACGAGGCGTCGAGGGAGCCGTCGGTGAGGCGCGGCCGAGTCGGCGTCGTCCAGGCGGGGGCGTGCAGGCGGCGGGGTGGAGGGAGCGGGCAGCGTTCAGCGAGGCGGCCGCGTCTTCGAGGGAGCCGCCAGGCGGCGGCGTCCAGGCGGCGTCGTCCAGGCCGTCGTCCAGGTGGGGGCGTGGTCGGGGCGTGCAGGCGGCGGGGTCGAGGGAGCGGGCAGGGTCCAGCGAGGCGGCCGCATCGTCGAGAGCCGGATGACGAGGCGTCGAGGGAGCCGTCGGTGAGGCGCGGCCGAGTCGGTGTCGTCCAGGCCGTCGTCCAGGCGGGGGCATGCAGGCGGCGGGGTCGAGGGAGCCAGGTGCGTGGTCGAGGGAGATGAGGGCGACGTGAGAGACGAGGGCGGCATCGTAGCCGTCATCCTCGTTTGGGACGGGGTGGAAGAGGAGGCCGCGGTGGGGGAGGCGTCCAGGAGGTGCCGTCGTCGTCAAGGGAGAGGTGACGTCGAGGACGAGGCGAGGGCGCTTGCGAGGCCGGGCCGACGTTAAGAAGAAGGCGTCGGGGAGGGCTGTGACGCGTCAGCGTAGCGTACTTGTTATGAGCAGTTATAATAATTAGCGGCTGTTATTGCATAGATCGTATGGGCGAACGGTCTAGTCAAGGTGATGTCGAGGTGTCCACGGGGTTTGATGTTCGATTCCCGGTCTTTGCTGTATTTTGTAGCAGCTAGCAATCATTACTAATCACTCAGACACATCCGAGCTCGGATATATCCGAGGTGGCTGCCTCTGTTGGGATTCCAAATTGTCGGAGATTTCCGATTACACACCTGGGACACTTTGACCGCCATAGCCACTGCAGTGACTAGTGACTCGGCGAGCCTCAGGCTACCAGCATCCTCATCATCCCCGTATCTCCATCTGCCGAATTCCCAAACTCCTTTCAAGATTGCACTAGATTTGCTAGTAGTATAACCACTCTCCGTCCGCTTGCTCATTGCAGGTGACTGGATTTTGAGTGCACCGTCATCCTTCCTTGCTCATTGCAGGGTCGTTGGACATCAAGTCGAGTCCTACGTTATTATTGCTCATACTACTAGGTCAGTTCGCATCGCCGTGTTTTTCTTGTTCCTCCATTGGTTTACTGTCTCATTGGGCACGTTGCAGCCATGGCCGCCGTTACTTGTTGGCAAGCACGGCCGCTTGAAAACCTTCGCGAAATTCTCGATTCTCGTCGATCCCTACTGCACGGCGAGCAGGTTGACGCCCTAGATTGTCTCTGCGTTGCTCCATTCCGCAATCACGATGAATTATGGATCTCCACACCAAACATGGACTTTGTTCCGGAGGTCCCTGTGCACCCCGACGACACACCCTTCAGATATTTCGGAGACGGCATGCTTGGTGCATTTGAACATCTGAAGTGGCCACAAGCTTTCGACCCAGTGGAGCCCCATTCCTATGCTGCGCCCATGAACCCGAGACTGAAGGAACTCCAGAAGGTCGACGATCATCATGGCTTACGAGCACCGGACTTTCCAGTGGACGACAAAGAAGGCGGCCTTCCTCAATTCGAAGATCCGGATGCTGCGTGGTTTTCCTTCAAAGGAACGGACTTTCGTATCTGCGAGGAGCTGCCGCGCGCTTCAGTAGGAATCTTGTATGAGACAGTGCTCTCCCGCCTGCGCAAAGCGATGTTGGAAGTGCGTAGGATAGGAGACGAAATTGGGGCTCAAGAGTTTCCCGAAGGCACTCCGGCTGCTGTAGTCAATGCACACACGTCCAGCTACATGTACCAGAGACATCGATCTGAGGCCCTTTATCGTGCCTACGGTTCACTCTCGCAGATTCCAATGCCTTTCTCCGACACCGTCTTATGGTTTCGTGAGTTTCAGCGTATCCTGCTTGAATTACGCGCCTGGATTATCTATATGCTGGTAGTGAAACCTCGTATGGAGGATCCTACGTTCGATTGCCCTCAACCTGTTCTTCCTCTTCGCGGTGTCATCACCTCAAGTTTGTCAATGCTTCGAGAGTTGTTCCGGATTGGGATCCCGGTTTGGTACATCCGGAGGCGCACCACTCTTACAACCCGCACACTTATCATCTCCGTCAAGACAGTCATCAGAACCGGCATCTCCTTCAGCTCATCACAGATTTTTGAATGTGCCAACCATCGCACCAAGGCCCCTCTCTGGGTGGAGGCGTCACACGGTGAACCGTTACGCGGCACCATTCAAGACAGGCTGCGAAAGTTTAGCTTGACCAGTCGACCAATTCTACTACCGCTGGAGATCTATTCTCCTGCAACGGTTGGGGAAATCGAGCGGCAAAATCCGCCTGTGTGTCGGAATCATGCTATGTCAGGGCCGGATATTTCGCATGTCATAGTCGATGAAATCCCGACCGAGCGTGACGTCAATAGCGACGAGCGGCAGACCGCGATGATCAGCGCTTTCACTGGTAATGTTTATGGTAAGACTCGATTGACTAGGTCAGGCTTGTGTAACTGATGCACAATTTGTTTAAATAGCCGCTAAGCTTGTACGAGATGGTCCTCGTTTCATCGATGACCCCGCTTGCACCATGTTTGAGACCACCACATCCGACTTTGTTGTGCTCGCGTCGGCCTATTCATCTAATGATCAGTGGCGTAGAAGTCTGTTGTCGAGGTCTCGCTCATCTGACAAGCGTGGTAAGTTCCCTGCGTTGCGCCTCTATGGTTTCATTGTCACGCAACACACACAGAACATCGCCCACCATCGCCCGACGTGAAGAATGCTCCCAAGGTCCCAGATGTCCAATCAAACGCAAGTCATTCGCAAATTTCGAGTCCTCCGAAGACACTGGCGCCTCATAAGCAGCGTAGTAACAGCCATCGATGTCATGGTCCTTCTCCTAAAACAGGTCTCCGGGTTGTGCACCCCACTTGGCTTCCCCCACTCGCCCCGGGTTGGATAAGCGTCTTCGAAGAGACCATGGATTTGGACGATGATCCAAATATGGCCCTTCAGTATCCTCTCCCCCCCATTCATCTGTTCTTTGCGGACAAAGGAGCCGTTTTTGGGCATAGAGTTCACAACTGGCTACGCATTCGCATGTGGTGTCTGCTGGAGGTTCTATGCCCTTCTAACCACTGTATGGTCCTGATGACGACCAGCCAATGGAGGATTGCATTAGAGGGGAGATATTACCTGCCAGACAACATGGTCAATTGTACCGTGAAGCCTCAATCCTCTTCACACGACATGGCTCGCTTACCACCATGGCCTCGCAAGACTAAAAAGGCTCGCTTGGAACCGCAAGTCGCGTCCAATGTCACCAGCGCTTCGTCGGTCGAGGTGCGCAAACGTAAGAAGGCCTTGGACAGACGTGTTGCAGATCGGGTCGACATAGGTGTCCGATTCCTGGTGCACGCCGGATTCGCACCATACGATGACACTACATCTCCGCAATGGGGCAGAACCTTCGTCACTAGCAAGATGGCTCATGAGGATAAGGACCTCTGGGCTGAAGTAGTATGGGAGCTTTCGGTAGCTAATTTTCGTCTTGAACTCCTACAATTGGACAGGAAGGTTGTCATGGGTGTTTACTGTTACGAGGACAAACGGTATGCCGCCCAACGCGAAGGAAAAATCTGCCACATATGGGCCACGGGGGGTCTCAGCGTAGACTGGGAGCGTGAGAGTCGGTGGGTGGACCGACTTGTGATTGAAGATTGGGAGGCCAGGCGTGGTGCTGTGAAGGTAATGGCTGAAGTCCTCTGTGGATGGCCCGGCGGAAGTAAGCTTATGTGGCACAAGGATTACGATTCTAATTTCAAAGCTTTCACAGACTTCGAGCATGCGGTGTTTCTCTTTTATACTGTCACGTTTCACAAGCATTGTGGGAGACTCCCTATTATGCCTTTATCGCAGCCCAAATCCCTCGCTCGTCACGTACATTCATGATTTCGCATGTTTTTTTTGCCCTCTCACGCAATAGGTTCATGTCGCAAGTCTGATGCCATTCAGAATGATATACATGTATCAAACAACGCCGTGTCTCGGATCGTGAAAATGCCGTCTCTCGTATTCGAAGTACCTTTCAACCGTTCTTTTCGATCTACGAATGGTGACTAAACGGCGCTAATTAGAATGCGGAAGAAACCTACAAGCGCTCTCGGACTACCCCAGAAGCCTGACCTTCTGCATTTCAACACTCAAAACTGGCCGTCTTCAGTTTATCCATAGAGCACGGTCTACAGACACGTTGTGACGATCGATCTCTCGCTTCGCCTTCAAGACCTCAAGGCTCTTGCGTTCACTGTCCGTCTGATAACCTTCGGTTTGAGCGGAATCGGTCCGCGAATGTCGCGGCTTCGGCTTGAGTAATACATCGAGTAAGTCCAGCAATATGGCCTTGAAATGGATCTCTGCCCTCGTGTGTATATCCTCACGAAGCTCACGTGGCAGCGCGCAGGGGAACATGAAATTGTGATTCGGTTTCGCCAGCCACTTGCGCGCGCCTAATTCGGAATTCACGAAATGGCAGACAGGGCATGCGAGTTTAGACGTGCCGACGTAGCAGGGGTCTATGTCGCTCTGTAAATCTCCATGTCAATATTGGCATTGGAAGGTGTAGGGGGTGAAAACTTTCCGGATTAACACCATGTGCAGCAAGCAACATGCTCCCATTGTCCAGGTTCTTCCCGTCCAGGACGCTAGCCAAGAGACACTCGCAATGGATACTCCCTTGGAACATGGGAGTCGGCGATAGTAAATTCTTGCAGTGGCGGCTAATTGAGCTCCCCGCCTTCTCGGCGTCCCTCGTCATCAATAATTTGAGTTCGTCGATCACTGTCTTCGTGCGAGCAGTCTCGTCGTTCTCGCTCAATACCTCCTTCACCACCTCTTCCCAGGGTGCCATGTCTGTCCCAGGATGTTCGGCAGAAATGACAGTGTAAGTGATGTTCCGAAGATACTGTGCCGAACCCACGAGACCGTGAACAGCGAATGGTATCACAACCTGTCGACGCAGCCACTGCTTGTATGCGTCAATCGGTGTCGAGCCCACAGTGACGAACATATCTGTATCATCGTCGTCCACCACTGCTTGTTCCTCCCACGTATTTGGCTGGCCCTGGGACTCTCTAGATGGTGTGGTATACTTGGGTTCTGTACCTGCGAAGGGATGGTCGAATATATCGGGAATGGCGAGAGTCAGGTAGTCTGCGAAAGCGTTGGAATATGCAAATGCTTCCAAAAGAGTGACATAAAGCCAGGTCTTGTTCATCATCGCGCCGAAATTGTCTGGCTGGGCTTTGGAAATCTCGTCCAAACAGGTCTGATAGCCTTTCAGAGCCAAGCACAAGGTATGATGGAAGGCCACGCATGTCTCCTTGACAAAAAGAACGTCATTGTTCTGCGCTCGGGTTTTCAACTCGAGTCCTCCGTGCTCCACGCCGAAAAGGTCGATGCCCCACCAACGTGCTATGAGCTCTCCAGAAAGGACTTGGTCCCGTTCTTTGCGTAATGTAGACTTCTTCTTGAATAGTTCAGGCAATCTGTCAGGTTCGGCATTCAAGATCTTGCTGAGGAAGGCGGTAGACATCGTACACCTGAGTCGAGAGCGCATCTTGCGGTAGCCACGAGAAACGACGTGAACGCCCAGGCTGTAAGGTGTGGTGTCCTCTTTCTTGAGTAACTCGATCACCTCCGAGACGTGCTCATCAAACTTCATGCTTTATGAACTATGTCAGAAAGGTTATCATTCGATAGAAAGTTCGCACTCACTTCTTTTGTTCATTTAACATGGCCTTTGTAAATGGCACGACATCCTGTCCCCGATCCTCCTCATTCGTCTCCGATTTACCCTTCATTGCTACTGACCGATTCATCTTCCCTCTCGACGGCTCTGTCGCCCCCGTCCTCGCCTCTGAGCTTATGCTCCTTGTGGTCATCGCCTCATCTGTCGCAGCAGTTGTCCTCGTCCTCACTTGAGACTCTGTCTCCAATCTCACTCTCTTCTCCACTTTCGCTTGAACCTCCGATTTCAGAACTTTCTTTCCCTTCTCCGCGCCCGTCCCCGTCGTCTTCGTCTTTGCTGCGAGATCGGTCTTCCCTCTCGCCTCATTGGGGTGTGTCGGATTGGTGGTAATGATGCAGTTATGCATTACTTGGTCTTCCGCGCATTCTATGGAAGCGTCTATGTCGCGTTGATGTGAGACCGAGACGACGAGGCTGACGTTAGCGCCCCTCTGCATACCTGCCGCCACAGCCACCACTTCGCGGTCTCTGACAAGCAGTGTAGCAAGCTGATCGAGCAATCGGTGCTGTGACTGGGGCCTTTCGACGACTTGTCTCTTGTCTTTGTAGACCGTCTGCGTCTGGGATAGCGAATTATTTTGTCCTCGAAGATAAAGGATAACCATGATCAAGGTGGTGATGGTTTTGAACTTGTTGATCTTGTTGACCAGGGACTCGGACGCGTTCATGATTTCGACGATAGTAAAGGCGGGGAATGGGAACTGAAGCTCGGAGACAGGACGTAGTAAGCAAAGGTAGCAGTGAATGTGGGGTGACGCCATATTGACCTTCACTTACTAATATATACGTCGATTGCATCCGGAAGAGACGCGGAAGATTGATCAGGGACTATCCTGGACTATCTCGGTCAATCGCCAGTGTTCAGACAGACTCAGCAGTGCCTCAGCATCGCTTTCTCTTGATTTTAAAAATACGAAAAAATGACAGGTTGTATTCCAAGAAGCTAAGATAGGTACTGTATGTGCAACAATTGGTGGGTAGAAACACTAAAATGAGCCTGGCCGCTACAAAGAAATCGGTTGCAACTCCGATGGAGCTCGTGCCGGCAGAATCCGTCACACGTGACGGCTACAACTCCCCTTTCCAACTCTTCACCCATCGCTGGCCCATCTTTGCTTCATTTAACTGTATACTCCCCAAGGATGGCACCTCTTCCATGGCACCTCTTCCATGTCATCTCCGAACGGCGCTTGCTCATTGCAGGCATTGTTTGGTCATCAGCAGCTGGCTCCTTGCTCATTGCAGGGTGTTAGACTGTCTCTGTCTCAACGGCGTTTGGAGCCTCTCCAGGCACTCATCGGTGGTTCGGATGTTAGAGGGTTTTGTGGTACAAGACGGTTGACCGTAAAAATGTGATGAGCACTTTCTGGTCTTGGGTTTCTGAGTAGTCTTCTCCTCATAGAAGCTATTCTACTTCACTACAGCGCATAACGATTTGAGATCCGATCGGCAAAACACATCTTAGCGAGCGAGCGAGTCATGTCTTTCTACATATAAGCTGACAGACCATCGCTTGCGCTGAAAGTCCCCACCCGCGCTTGTATCATTCGACCTCCTCTGGCCACACGATTTTCATGGAATTGCCGCCGGCTTTCAGCGAGTCTTGTGTTTGCGGAAGGTCATTCTCGCTGCCATCGGCGCTCACTTACCACAGGCGCACATGTCAGAAAACCAAGAAAAGGTTTTCTGAGGCGCTAGCAAAAGCCAAAGAAGTGTGGGCTGCGAAGAAACGTCGTCGAACGGATGCTGATGGATCCAGAGCAGTTTTGGAGACAGCACCGTTGGTCGCGGAGGTCTTGGAGCCAGCATTGTCGATCGCAGAGGTCCCTACACCAGCTGTACAACAGGTGAGTTTACATCTCAAAGTTTCGCCCTCATCTGTATCTTAAGGTTTTCAGTCTATTCCACAGTCGTCCTCCGCAAATCAAGATGACCCAAACCTTTCTCTGGCAGAACGCAGGCCTCGTAGAGCAAATACCAGGCTTCCTAAACGTTATCGTGACATGTTGCCTCAGCCCCCGGCAGCTTTACCCGTTCAGTTGCAGTCGCTATCAGAGCCATCTTCTTCCGCGTCTATAACTCCGATGCAGTCGCCTCCCACCGTAGCCCTCTCTTCCGATCCACCTCAGGTGATTCAAAAGTCTTTGCGACAGATCTTGAAGTCTCCCCGAAACATTTTTGGGTTGTTTCGTCAGTATCATGCCACTGACTTTCCAGCACACGATCCCGAACGAGTCGCTGAAAAGCCTGCTTTGTCAACGCAGGATGACTCGAATGCCCTCCCTGAGTCTTCTTCTGCGCCGTCATTCTATCCTTATCCCAATCGCTCGTCATTTCTTCTCGGTGAATGGTACTGGAACGATGGAGTACGAAAATCTCAATCGAGTTTCAAAAATCTCATCGACATCGTCGGCAGTACCGATTTTCGCCCGGAGGACGTCAGAAAAACGCCATGGAGCAGTATTGATCGCAAGCTGGCTGGTCAGGATGAGGATAATTGGGAGGACGAACAAGAGGAGGATGGGTGGATACACGACACCGTCAAGATATCTATCCCGTTCCACAAGAAATGTCTTCAACCAGGGGCGCAGGATTATGTCGTCACAAGTTTCCATCATCGACGGTTAGTGTCTGTGATTAAGGAAAAGATCACCAACCCGACAACCTTTCCCCACTTACATCTCGAGCCATATAAACTGCTATGCCAACCTGGTAGTGCTCCAGAGGCAGTACAAGTCCACGGAGAAGCCTATACATCAGAGGCTTTTTTGGATGCACACAACGCTCTGCAGGAAAGTCCAGGAGAACCAGGGTGTAGCCTTGAAAGAGTTGTCGCCGCGCTGATGTTTGCATCAGACGGCACTCATCTTTCGACCTTCGGCGATGCCAAACTGTGGCCTGCCTATCTTGCACTTGGCAATGAATCGAAGTATCGCCGGTGTAAACCATCTTGTCGTTCCTTCACTCATATAGCTTACTTCGAAAAGGTAAATCGCTTCCATTCTACAGACGAACGACACTGACGAAACGAAATAGCTCCCGGACGCTTTCAAGGATTTTGCTGCCGAAAGAATTGGAGGAAAGGGACCCAACAGCGCTTTCATGGCCCATTGTCAGCGCGATATGTTACAGGCCCAATGGAGGCTACTCCTTGACGACGAATTTCTGCATGCCTATGCGCACGGCATTGTCATTGAGTGTTGTGATGGAGTCAAACGACGGTTCTATCCTCGAATATTCACTTACTCTGCTGACTATCCTGAAAAGTCTGTTTTTCCCCTTTTTGATATCACGGAGTACCCCATCACTCAATCATGTGTCCCAGGATCATTCTCGCCAGCATACGAAATCTCGGTGGTTGTCCTTGCCCACGTTGCCTGATTCCTCTATCCCGGGTGCATAACATCGGTATGCCTCAGGATATGGCACAACGGGTGTCACTGGCTCGCATGGATGACCAACACCGTCGGGTTGTTGTGTCGCTTGCTCGGGAAATAATCTATCACAAAAATTTTGCAGTAAACAGTTCTGCCGTAGAAAAGCTGTTGAAGCCAGAATCTTTGGTCCCAACAACAGTAAGTTTCTCGCTCTATGGCGTGAACATCCAAGTAAGCTAAACATTCATCTAGAATGCATTCTCGGAAAGACTGGCACCGCTTGGTTTCAACATGTTTGACATGTTTGTTGTCGATCTCTTGCACGAAATTGAGCTTGGCGTGTGGAAGTCATTGTTTATACACCTTCTCCGCATCCTCGATTGCGAGGACGAAGGGCTAAAGCACATCTTAGACCGAAGGTATGCAGAGTCTTGTCGTCAACGACCAGGTGGCTCAATCTTCTGTCAGGTACCGACAGGTACCTTCGTTCGGTAGAGATGCGATCAAACGTATATCTAGAAATGCTTCCGAATTGAAGAGGATGGCTGCCCGAGACTATGAAGACCTTCTACAGGTAGGATCAGTTCTCCTTGACTGGTGTTTTCGTTCTGAGATCTGCTGCAGTGTTCAATCCCCGTCTTCGAAGGACTCCTGCCTGAACCGCACAATCACCAGATCTTGCAGCTCTTGTTTGTACTGACTCACTGGCATGGACTGGCAAAACTTCGAATGCACACCGATCACACCCTTTCCCTTTTAGCTACGCTGACCGCTGTTTTGGGAGAGCGTCTTCGAGAATTTGTCGACAACACATGCTCTGCTTTCAATACTCGGGAGCTCGCAAAAGAGAGCGCTGCTCGACAACGACGCCAGCAAAATAAAATGGCCAAACTTCCTCGTCCTGCATCTGTGCTCGCAAGCAGTTCAGCGGATACAGCCAGAAAGCCCAAGTCATTCAATTTGGAAACTTACAAGATTCACTCTCTTGGTGACTATGTTCGATCTATTATAGCATTTGGGACAACAGATTCATATTCTTCTCAATCGGTCCGTGCCTGTTTTTCTCTGTGTGCTTCCTGCGAATATTGACACATTCACAGGGTGAACGTGAACATCTTAGACCCAAAGGTAGTTTCTTGCGTACAAGCGGCAAAAATTATACAAAGCAACTCACACAGATCGAACGACGTGAGACTCGCATCCGCCAGCTTTCCTATAAACACAGCAAACAAGAGTCCGTCTCGAAGGATTTGAAACAGCGGTATCATATTGGCGAAACGGAAAAGTGCCCTGTGGTTCTTCCTCTCTTTTTACAGCGAAATTCAGGAGATCCCGCCATCAAAGTACGTTGATCATTTTCTCATGTGAAACTATCAGACACTTATGATCTTCAGGAATTCTTGTCCAAGCTCAGGGCTCATCTTCTTCCGCGCATACAAAACTGTGTGTTACAGGTCGAAGCCGCTACGCTTCCTGAGTATTTGAGGACTGAAATTCCAGTCCGGGACCCTACAAAGCGGGACGACTGCGATCTCATCTTCTTCAAGCACGACAAGCTCTATTTGCACAAGTTAGCGCGTTTCAATTACACGACTTACGATGTTCAACGAGGACAGGACAACATTCATCCAGGTCACTCTCGCAGCAATGTCATGGTGTTGGCTAACGTGGATTCCGATGCAACAAGTCATCATTTTTGGTATGCGCAAGTCCTTGGAATTTACCATGCAAATGTTATCTACACCGGCTCCGGCATGTTGGATTACTGCCCTCGTCGTATGGACTTCTTGTGGGTCAGATGGTATGAGACCATGCCTGCGACGGACGATGGTTGGGACACTTGCGAATTAGATTGTCTCCGCTTTCCCCCTTTGAACAGGGAGGATTCCTTTGGATTTTTAGACCCAGTAGACGTTCTCCGGGAATGTCACATTATCCCAGCGTTCGCAAAAGGTCCTCGGCATGCAGATGGGATGGGTCTCTCCCGATGTGCCAAGGACGGACAGGACTGGAAGGCTTACTATGTGAATCGGTGAGTGAACATCGTACTCGGCATATGAAAGCCCGACTCACGGTCTCGCGTCTAGGTTTGCTGATCGTGATATTCTGATGCGTTATCACTGGGGTATGGGCATTGGGCACATTCATGCCCACGAACGATCAACTCCTGTCATTCCTTCTGGACGACAAGGGCCCTTGGAATTTCTTGAGGAACCAGAGCCCACGACACAGGTGCCCGATCTTCAGGATACGGATATGGAGGAGAGAGAAGACCCAGAGCTGGCCTTGGAAGATCGTGAGGCAGAGGGATGGGAGGATGTGTCAGATTCAGAGGAATCCATGGAAGATCCGGAAAGTGTAGATGAGGACACAACGATGTTTGATGCCGAGGACATGGTGTTTTCATAATTCTATTGCACGATTCTTCGATAATCACATCTACGTACATCTCTTAATCAGGGAGGGCTGGGAAAGTAACACCCCACACCCCTGGCATGATTCTACTGGAATGGGGGCCGACGAGGGAGCGGGGAGCAGAGAGGCCCAGGAACGACCTGAGGACGGATGCAGGAGCCTCTCATCCGAGTGTGAGCGAGTCAGCCGCGCTCCTGGGACTTGCGGAGGGATTCGACGAGGGAGCGGGGAGCAGGGCGGCCGAGGAATGACGTGCGGACTGTGGCCGCAGCGAGGACGGGCGCGCGTGTCGAGCGTATGCGAGTGACGTGACTACGGCCGCGATGTGACAGGTGCGTTACGACGCGTTTCCTGGTCACGCGACACATAACGCTTACGAAATATTCATCTAAAACCTCTAATCGCTAGGTCATCAGGAATTCTTCACAGATACGGATGCACTGGCGACATTAGAATCTTTATCTGTCAAAATGGGACATTGTTACGAGTCTTCACTGTGTATCGTGCGTTCTGTACAGAGCGTTGCCGTTACTGATTTTTATTTGTACAGTATAAGCCATTAGCGTGCGTCGTGACTTACTGATCACTCTGATAGATGTCTTGCAGACCGCGAGCGGTGTGGGATATATCCCTAATTGCATTGTCTGTCGCGAGAAAATCAAAGAAGCGCGTACAAACGAACACCACCGTTAAACTCTGAACGTGCAAACGTTTGCACGCAACCTGCACTCTGTCAAGAGCTTCCATCAACAAACATCCTCAACTACTACACCCTCTGAACACGGTCAATCACAGAATCAACATGACACGCTATCATAAGGGAAGGAGGGGGACAAGGTGAGCACACAGCACGCTGTGTTCTGCGCTAGCGTCGCTAACGATCACGCTTGTTAGAAACACTCGCTCGAGGTGAGCATCTCTCGTTTTCACTGGACCATGGGAGTGAAACCGCTGGTACTAGGCGCGTGCTGACGCTGCGGAAAGAGCGTGCATCGGAACCGACAGTCTCGTGGGCGTTTTCGGAACACTATAGCGCGAACGCGGAGGAGAAGTCAAGGGTAGAGTCACTTGTCCGAGAGTTTCTCCGCCACGCTGGGCCCGAAGCCCTACGCGATGTAGGAGCCGTGTGCATTCGGTGAGTTTGGATTTCACTCGCTGTTTGATTCTCTTTCATAGTGCTCTCTCCTTAGGTCCACTATGCATACGTCGGACGATGAAGTAGAACACGTCCAGGTGCGCGTATACGCGAAGGACGGACGGCGTTTGCGCATCAGGAAAGGGGGAAAGGATCGATGGGCATCCTTGCATATCCCCAACGATCGTGGTCTCTGGGTGCCAATCGTCTTCGTTGAAAAGAACGCCTAAATGTCACGTCTTCCCATCCAAGTCGTCCCTACAATCTGATTGTCGTTGTACTCTATTTACTTCTTGGTCATGCGCTGTACACTAACTATTTCTTGATCATGCGTTGACATATGACAATGCCTGGTAAAAATTCACCTATAATTCATGCTTCTGGTCATGGACTGCAAGATCATGCTCGGTTGTCATTGCTATTTGAACATCTGACAATGCCTGGTAAGATTTCGACTATAATTCATCTTTCTGGTCATGGATTTCAAGATCACGCTCAGTCGTTATCGCTATTTGAACATATGACAATGCCTGGTAAGATTTCGGCTATAATTCATCTTTCTGGTCATGGATTGCAGAATCTATTTCAGTCTTATCTTGCTTCTCTTTTTGTAAATTTCTGGTGAATACTTGATCAGACTATACAAAGGTAGAAAAAGGCTTTCCAAGCCGTGACTATATGTCACCACTTGACCAACTCCGACAGGGAAAATCAGTACCAAGTAATTTTCCCGATGCGGAACTCCTGTTCTCAGGCTCCCTCGAGTCTTCCGACCCCTCCCTCACACGCCCGAGCCCGTCCAGCCAGCTCACCACCGTCTTCCTTGTCTACTCGACGACAAGATTTCTGCAAAACTATGTTTTTCAGTCGCGTTGCATCTTTTGCCGCCCTCAGCGCGCTCGTCGGCTCTGTCGCCGCCGAGTTCTCTGTTCTCAGCCCTGGTGGGCCTAATTTGTGGTGGGGTGAGTCGTCTGGTGTCCCATCCAAATCAGTCTTTGACATCACACGTCTTTCGCTTTGTCTGCTTGTGCGCTACCGTCATGCCCACGGCCTGACTTCCTGCAATCCTCGATCCAATCCACACTCGCTGACTCGACAGTTGCCCAGTCACAGAACACTCTCGTGTGGTCTTGTACCGACAACCCTCCCGCCATGTCGTTCCAAGTCCTGCACGTGTCATCTTTTTCTTTTCCACTACCGTTGAAATCTCATATATGAGTGCAGCCTCGCGAACACTAACGTTGACATCCTGGTCGCTCCAAGTGCGATCATCTCGACGGTGAACAATGCCGACTGCTCGCACACCATCACTCAGCAGCAGACCAACCTCATTCCTGCCACGAACTATACTATCATCCTCGCTGACATAGTCAACCAGACCCACGTGCGTCGCTTCGCTCTTCTCTTCCCGACGTCTATTCTTAGACTCTCTCTGCGTGCTCCTCCGGCTTCCATTACGCTGTCCACCAGGTCTACGCCACCTCACAGCTTTTCGAAGTGAAGGCGCTCGGTGCATCCTACCCGCCTGCCTCCGCGACTCCGTCGGACAGCGGAGCCTCCGCATCCGCTTCGGCGACTGCCTCAGGCTCCGCTTCAGGCTCCACCGCGTCTGGCACCTCCTCAGCATCCTCTTCGCAGCCCTCAAGTGGGGCTGAAGGCCTGCGCGCGTCTGTCGGCGCGGGTGTCCTCGCTCTTGTCGGCGCGGCGTTCGGGCTTTTCTGACCGTATTCGGGCATCGGCGGTGTAGCCCGGTCTGACCTGGGCGTGGGTCTCGTTTCCGACCGGACTGGTTGCGTCTTGGTTAAAGTGATAATCTTTTTTATACTCTTTTTTGACAAGTGACACTTTGGTGGTTGCCCTCATCCCTAAGATGACCACTTTTGGTCCGTCTCTTGTTTAGTCTTGTTCCGCTCATCCAGATTTTCCTTCTTCTGTGGCGAATTGCAGATACCATGCGGTGATATCTATACCTGTCGTTTGGAATGACACACTCGTTTGCTAATTAAGCTCTGGACGGCAAGCTAATTTTAGATGAGCATGCCGCATTAGAAGTTACATCTCCAGTTGAAGCAAGATGTTGCTATCATATCCAACTCATCCACAGTCATTGCGGTTGCCCCAACGCACTGTCTCCGGACATGAACTTGTATGCGTTCAGGAGGGCAACACGACATCTTGAAAATCATCTCGCGTTCCATACCCATTGACCTCCTCTTTGTACTCCTCACAATATCTGCGAAACCCGGCAGGCGTGATAAACTTCCTTGGTTTGCCAGGAGTCTCGCCGAAGTTATCAAGTACATGGGAGTGATACATCCAGATGGTCTCTATGGCTTGGGCCGTCAGGGGCTTGAAGTCCTTGCGCATCACCGTTACCTGTTCTAAATGTCACTGATGCTGATTTTGAGCGAACCATCTATGCTGAAACTTACCGTCCCCACGCACTGCTGCCAATTGGAAAATCATACATGCCATGTACCTGCTAAGTATGGTATGATGCTAAGGATGTCACTCACAACGCCGGGGCAAAGCCCGAATCGACGTCAATCATGAGGTACGTCGCGATCTGGTTGTCGAGCGCCGCGGTGCGCTCAATCTCGAACGGGTCCACCTTCAGGTGCCGGTACATAACGATAGACAACTTGACGACTTTGGAGACGTGGCAGACGTCGCCGTAGTCGTAGATCTCGTGCCTTGGGGTGATCACCACGGGCTCGAACGGCGAGCCGTGGCGCTCGCCGTCGCAGGTGATCCGGATGCCGTGCACGACGGGCGGTCGGCAATTCCATCTATGTACGTCCCAGTGGCTTTTCTGGCATTCTGTAGACTGTTGGGGAAGAAGAATCAGAGGTGCGAGGCGCCGAGCGCGTTGTTCTTACACAGTAACATGTGCTCTGGTCCTGACAGGCCTGACACCTGGAGCATATGAAAAGCTTCCCCGTGGATTCGCATCGTGTGCATTTTCTAGTGGGGGTTTGGCTCGAAGCCATAGTTAGTTGCTCTTGTAGTTTTGCTCTTAGCGTTTGCTGAAGGGAAGGAGATGCCATGACATCTGCCATCATTCAGATGACGTCATGCACCGTGTTTTAGGCAATAAGAGAATCAAGCTTGGGTAGACCGCCTTTCCAGTTTCCAAAGGCAGCAATGTCGCTCGTTGGCGAATCTGCAAACATTTACAAAATAGTGTCTGGATATCCAAATCTAGTGTAGAGACCAGAAGGCAGGAATGATGAATGACGAGTGATGATACTGCCAGGATGAGACAAGTCAATAGATACAATATCTGCTTCCTCTGACCCAGTGTCTTGCACAATCCATCAGGAAACTGGGAAGCGTCTGTACCAACCTGGACAGACGCTCCTAGGCACGCGAGCGTTTTGTTGGGGAAAACCTAGAAGGCAACCAATCAAGTAATTCAGGGCGCTAAAATAAGAACCAACATACCAGTCTAAGTTAAGGGAGAGAAGAAGACCGCGCGGCAGCGACACAAATCACTGCCGTTTCTCCTCTACTAGCACGTCCTCCACTCCCCACAACAATACTGCGGTACTGACCTTCCTGCGCTCCAAACCCCAAGCAACAGCACACCACCCCCAAGCATCTGTGATGTCGCCCATAGTCTAGTGAACATCTTTGTACCCATTGAGAGGGTCTTTTGGTGCATCCAAGGGTGCCGCTTTGCCAATGTCATCGAGCCCCGGTATCCCCCAATGCTGGAATTCTTCATACTTACCTGGTCGAAGCAGGAACCGCTGATGATGGGCACTGTCGGGAGGACTTTGAGTGGGGTTCACTTGATATGACCGTTGGTGAGCTTTTTCACGCTGTAGAGTCTTCCCGAGCATCCAGGCTTAGTACACGTGTCGGCAGCAAGTTCATAGAGGGTTGAGGGGTGGTGCCAAGCCCAGCAGATTGTACAGAGGAAGTAGTACACAATGTACGCGTTAGGGTCGATGCGCAAGCGTTGTTCGGCAGTCTGCAGTGTGCGCGCCATGTTGTCCAGACCGCGCAGCTCGACGCCCGTCCTTCTTTTGAAACCGACGAAGGACTCGTAAAGAGCATCTAAATGAGCTTTGACGGTCTCTTGCGTGGCACCATGACACAAAGAGAGAAGATAGGCGGAGACATAGGCATTCCGGATCAGGGGATTCTCGTCGAAAGCTGGGGGGGATGTACCCTCAGATACCAGGTTGCCCGAGCCAGATTCCTCAAGGGTGTCAAACAGTGCCTCACTTGTCTCAAAGAACGGGTTCTTGTTAATAACAGACAGGTCTTCCATAGCATCTTCATTGTCATACTATACCGGGGTTGGAGCAGGAGTGTCAAAGATCCCTCCGGGGTTGAAATGATTGGCGCACGTAGTGTCGACTGATCCCGGTGAGCTAGCACGAGAAGAAGAAGCAAGATTTTTGTCTGAGGGTTGTCCAGGTTTGTCTTCCACAAGTCTCGATGGTCCCGATGATGAGGGCTCAGCCAATGATGTCGTCAGAGGTGGAGGCAGACTGCGCGCGTCCGAATCATCGTCGGACGCATATATGCTATCCTGGAAAGTGGCGTCATGTAGAGGTTCTATGTAAATGTTATATTATGTATCACTTTGTTGAGAGAGTGTGTTTGGAGTGAGAGAACATAAAAAAACTCACCTGGAGCTACCAATTTGTTAGCTTGGTGTCAGTGTCCTTGATCATGTCCCTGCATTGCATTCAGCTCCCCCAGGATCATAGATTCTTGGCGTGTTCACTTTGCGGGAATCGTTGTTGGTATTGCACACATGTTCTGCTGATTCATTTGTTGAGCGCGGATGTGTTGATAAATTGTGCGGCGGTGCTGGCGGAGAGGGGGGTTTTGTTTGTGGCATATTTCACAAGGGCAGTTTTGGAGGAGTGTGTTTGCATCCATTCACGGCAAAGACATGGTTTTTGAAAAAAAAAGGTGATGTTTTATTGAGGAATCAAGGTTTACACTCTAGGAGGGAGTACGACTTAGAGAAATTTCGACGCGTCCGTCGACGCGAAGGCATCACGTGCCAGCAGAAATAGATTGGTCATCTATCGAGCTGGATCGACTGGGGAATATTTGAGGAATATTCCCTCTCTGGTATATTCGTGGAATATTCGTGGAATATTCCTTATATACCGGGTATATCCCATTGGGATATTTCAGGGCAATGTCCGGTGCTTGTCCTTCTTTGGCTGTGCTTAGACTAATACAGATCTAGGTGCCTGCCGCATCGAGTCCTGAGGTACGCCTTCGAGATCGTTTCCTCAAAACCAACGTAGAACAACCAGAGTCTCCTGCGTAAAGTCTGTCATCATCAGGTGCATATCGCTTATGTTTCTTCACTTGGTTCACGCTCCTTCAACCTTGGGTGTCGACCTGCGGGGGTAACGAACCTGCATCGTCTCATATGATGCGGCAGAGGCGAGATGAATCATCATTTATTTACTAAACACGGTATCTGATGGCGCAGTTGGAGGGTCTCAAGAGGGTTGTAGATCATCTTATGATCAGCTGCGGTGAATCAAGCTTCAGATATCATAACAGGGACTTGGAAAGCTAGAGTTAAATACACTAGTCGAAAAGGGAATAATCATCACCCTTCAGAGCACGCAGAGAATCAGGAAGAGCTGTTTATTTCATAAGAGTATGATCAGGAACACAGTGGATGAGTAACTCACCTTCGCTGCTGTCGCTGGTGGTCATATTAAACGCTCCGGATGCGAGTCTCATAGCCCACAGTTGCAATGATTCAGCGCCTTTTACAGGCTCCTCCAGCATCATTGCCAGTTCTTTGCCCTCCGCAAGAGAGAGATGGCGAAAAGCGAGGGGAAGGAAGTTGGTCCTCGCATGGTCGATGGAGTAGATCAGACCGCTCGAGTCGATGCGAAAGTTTCCCCAATGAAGGTCGTCGATGCAGAGCGAAAGCGGTATGCCGCCTTCTCCGCAAAATCCACTCTCCATGGCCATCTTCTGGAGGCGAGAAGCTAGGGGTAATTCATGTGAACACTTGGCCTGAAGAGTGCAGAGCACTACTCACAGCATTGATATGCTCCTCAAGGAGTTCGACCGAGCTATATGACACGGAGGATAGGGAACATGAGAACAGACAGTGCATGATAGGTCCTCCGTTGACTGGCCCCGGTGCCGATGTGGGACTAGGGATTCGTTGAAGATGTTTGACGGCTAGGGCGATTTTGGGAAAGTCGTCCCTAGTGCAATCTCGATCCCCGACGTGCTGCATCGCAATGTAGCCCACATTGTTGAGCC
>JBCAQO010000012.1:1009732-1281591 GCA_039111635.1 Heterobasidion occidentale | reverse complement strand
GCCGCCCTCCAACGCCGTCGGCGGAGTGGCGCCGAAAGACCAGGTTCGAACGACGGTGAGCGATCTTCTGCGGAGGGCAGCACACGCGGAACGCTGACGATGGGCTTGGACACAGCTGCGCGCGTGCGCGAGCGAGAGCTGCCGCAGGAGGATGCCCGCGAGCGCGAGCGGGGCGCTGTGCGAGCGCTGCAAGGCGCGAATCAGGAGGAAGCAGGAGCGGACGAGGCACCGGCTGCGGCTCGAGCCGCGGAAGATCGTGGCCGGGAAGGTGACGTCCTGACGGCGAGGCGGGGTCGAAGGAAGGAGGAAGAGAGGGAACGCAAAAGGAAGAGAGGTCCGCGTCGGCGGGTTGCTGGGATCTGAGAGAAGAATTTATAAGGTCAGGTTATTGGGTTATGCGTATGTTGTCTGTGTCCCCACCGGTCTCTGTCGTTGCCACGATTATCTCTATGCCCGAGTCTGTGCTGTAGCTTTAGTAGTAGAGGTGGCTTGTTTCACCCACCGTCGTGAATGTATGAATGTTCTGACTCTTCGCGTGTCGACTGGCGCCAGGGTTAAATTCATGGAAGGGGTGTTCAGATTACGCAGGTCTCGTCGTTCAGCAGTGCGTTCGACAGTGACATTTCTGCCCGGCACGCATATGCGTTGCGAAGCATCTGTACTTCTACATTCAAAAAACACAAACGCGAGGTCCTTCTATCGTGATATATATCGAGCTGCCACACCTGGCAAAGGGTCCCTTACACGACGCTCAGTCGTCGTCGTCCTCCCAACTTTCCGGCACGTTCGCATCCGCCTCTTTCCCCGCCTCGCCGTCGCCGTCGACCACGCCAGCCCCTCCGCGCCCAGCGAGCGGAGGTGGCGCGGGGGAGAGCCCAGCCTTGTCAACCTTGTCTTGCGATGGTGGCGCGGGCGACGCGCGACTGCTGCGCACGGCCGCGCCCTCGGTAGCAGGAGCGGCAGTGGTGGAGGCAGCGGCGGCGGCGGCCAGGGCCCACGGCGTCGTCGAGCGGCTCGGGGTCGCAGATGCTGAATGGGCGGCCGGGCGCGCGACGACGGCCGTCCACCCGCGGCTAGCCGCGGCACCTGCGCCAGACGCGCGAGGCTGCGGACGCTGGATAGCAGGCGCGCGGAGGTCGGCGAGCTTGCCGAGGGTCGAGGTGGGCGTGGCGGCGCCGAGGATGGTGGCGGAGAGGAGGGGGCTCGGGAGGCGCGTGTCGAGGCGGCGGATGAGCTGCACGCTGCGGTTGGGCTCCTGGTCGACCATCTGCGTGTCTATGCGGTAGACGGTTGCGAGCTGTATGCGGCAGGCGTGGACGAGAGGGTCAGAAAGTGCGTAAGTTGGGAGTGGAGAGAGAGAGAGAGAGAGAGACGCACGTCGCGGACGAATTTCCTGCGGTCGGGCGGCATGCGCGGGAGCACCTGGACTTTCCTGTCCGCCACGACGAACCTGAACCAGAATCCGTCAGCCTCGCTGTGCCAGGACACTGAAAAAAAAACGACGAGCGACCCACTCCGCGAGCGTCTTCTCGACCAGCGCCACAAACTTCCCGTTCGCACCGACACGCGCAAACGCGACCAGCTCCTCGCCATACACGACCTGCCTCTCCCCAATCCCACCACCACTCCCCCCACCGCCCGCGCCACCACTCCCACTCCCGCCGGCGGCGCCCGCGCGGTCCTTCGCCTCGGGCACGATCCCCAGCGCCTCCGCGAGCCGCGCATTGCGCTTCGCAACCGCGCACTCGTTCGTGCACCGGAGCTGCAGCTGCGCCTGCGGGCTCGCCTCGCGCCCCGCGGCGTTCGCGCTCGCGGCGCTGCGCCCGCACGCGACCGGCTGCCGGATGCGCCCGCACGGGCACGCGACGGTCACGATCGCGCGGCATGGCTCGGTCTCCTGGCGCGTCGACGGCGCGTGGCACGGCTGCGTGCAGGGGTGGTGCGCGGGCGCGCTGCACACACACACACACACACACACACACACGCCGACAGTCAATCAATCAATCAATCAATCAAACACACACAAAAAGAAAAGTCAGCGTCCACGGAGGGACGGAGGGCGCGGAGGGGACTTACCACAGCTTGCGCGGCTTACCGCACACCTGCGCACACGGCCCGCACTCGCCGCCATGGCATGGCCGCTCACACACATGGAACCCACAGCCCAACAGACACCCGCACCCGCCACCGCCGACGCACTTGCGCGCCTGCGCGCACCACACGCGCAGAGCTTCGTCGTCAGGAACGGGCACGGTGGGCACCCGCACGCGTCATCCACGTGGCACACGTGCGGCGAGCGCGGATGCCCGCACGCCGGCGGCGCCCGCGCGCAGGGGTGCGAGCAGCGCAGGCGCATGCCACACGGGATTGGCAGGTCGAGAATCGTGAGGCCGCAGTGGCAGATCATCTGCGTGCAGGCATCTCGCTGTCCAGTCCAGTCCAGTCCAATTAAATTGTGAGAGCGCGACGCACCTCTTCGAACGAGCTCCGCAGACACGACGGGCACGGGCCCTTGTGGTCCCGCTCCTCGCAGCGGTGGTTCCCGCACGCGAGCGGCTTCCCGCACACGAGGTCACACTCGTGCCAGCCCGCCTCGTCCACGACGTCCTGCTGCCCCGCGCCCGCACCGGCGGCGCGCTTGCGGCCCTTGCCCTTCGCGGCCCGCGCCCGCGAGCGCCGCGAGGGGGTAGCACACGCACGTGCACTGGTGGCGCCCGCACGCGCGCAGCGCGCCGCACGGCCTGTCGCACAGGATTTCGGGTGCGGGCGCCGCGCCGCCGACGCCGACGGCGCTGCACGGGACGTTGGCGTCGTCACGCCGCACCCGCATGGGTGCACGAGAGGGATGGAGTACAGGGGGCACGGGCCGGCGTAGCAGCGCGTTGTGCACGCGTGCGCGCAGCCAGATAGGGGCTTGAGGCAGAGGGAGGTGCAGGTCGGGACAAGGTCAGTGCAGGCTGTGCGGAGGAGACGGGCTGCGGAGAGAGAGGGGGGGAAAGGGCGCGGAGGAGGGGTGGAGGGGGTGTTTGCTGCAGGGGCAGTGGGTCGTGAGGGCTGGAGAGAGGGGGCACGGGGGAGGGGTGCGGGAGGGGGGGTGGCAGGGCTGGGCGCACCGGTGCACGTCGCAGGCGAAGGGTCTGGAGAACGCAGTGTCGTCAGTCGAAGCCGCCCCGGCGCGGACAGAGGAAGAACGTACCGATCGCACGAATTCCCGCAATCGAAAGACCCGACCCACTGCTCCTCCTCTTCCTGATCCTCGCGGTCTCCGCGCACCACCGCGCACGCCTTCTTCTCGCCCTCCCCGCACGCGAGCCGCTTCTCCACCTTCCCGCACCAGCACCGCGCCGCCTCGGTCACCGCGCACGGCGGACACGCGCCGGGATGGCACGGCTCCTCGCAGACGTGATTCCCGCACGCGAGCCGCTTCTCGCACGCGCGGCCGCAGGAGAGGTCCGCGCGCGCGGCGTCGGCGGCCGAGGACGGGGACGGGGACGTGCGGGAGCACCGGAAGGAGACCGTCTGCTTCCCGCAGTGGCACGGGCGCTGCGTGGTCACCTGGCAGGGCGGGCACGGGCCCGGGTGGCACGCGAGCGCGCAGGGGTGCCCGCACGCGCGTGCGCGCGAGCAGGGGTTCGCGCACGAGTGGGGCGTCGAGAGGCGCGGGGGCTTCGGGTCCTGGGTGGAGCCGCAGAAGCACCTGCCGGGCGCGGGTCAGGACTAACGTGAGAATGTGGAGAGAGGGGACGGGGCGCACCAGTAGCAATACGGGACGGTCTCGCGCTTGAATTGGCACCCGGGGCAGCGCCAGTCGCCCTTCCTGCCGCTCTCGCCGCGCGCGCGCCAGGCGTCCTCGACGTCCTTGACGCTCTTGGCTGCCCACGAGCGGACGCACTTGAGGTGGAACGTCGTCCAGCAGCACTGCACGCGCTCCTGCGCCTGCTCGCGGCCGTCGGGGGGCGCGGAGGCGGCGTCGGGGTCGAGTGGGACGAAGGCGGGGGAGCAGGACCAGGTCGGCTGGGCGGGGACGATCGCGTTGAAGCAGATGGGGCAGTCGGGGTAGGGCGGGGTGCAGAGCGCGCGGGTGAGGGTGGACGTGAGGTCGTCCGGCTCGGGTCTGGCAGGCCTCTTGCCGGCGTTGTTCGGCCTGCGCGCGCGGCTGGCGTGGGCGTTGGGGTTGGGCGTGCGATTGTGCGCGTGATCGGGGTCGTGGCGTGGGCGTGGGGCACGCGGTCGCGCCGGGGGGCGGCGGCGGAGGGGTCGAAGTCTCGGGCTGGGGGCTCGGCGGAGGACGGGGGCGGGTGAGCCCGGCGTTGAATTTTGCGCGGCGTTTGTTCGTGCGGGGCGCGGGGGCTGGGGCCATCGGCGCTGGACGAGCGCGCGGGGGCGGCAGTGTCGTCCCGGGGGACGCAGAACGCGGGTGGAGGGCGCTGCGACCGGGCGGCGGCGCGTGGTGTTTCGGTCTGTTTTGAGTTGGCCGGCAGAGGGTGCACGCGCGGACGGGGCGCCGTCGCCGCCGACAGCAGAGGGGGCGGGGGTGCTCGGAGGCTGCCTGGTGGTGCCGTCTCTGTCTCTCGGCCTGCTGTTGTTATTCCTGCGTGCGTGCTGCTGCTGTCGGGGTGGGTCTGTGCCTCCGCCTGCGTCGCCGGCACTGCGAGGGGCGTGATTATCTCGCCATGAATCGCTGGTAGTAGCAGCGGCAGTAGGCCGGCTGCGTCTATTGGGATCCGGCAGGCGGCTTCCGGACGAGTTTTGTGCGGGTTGTTGGAGCGATGGCACTGATATTTCTGGCTGGGGTGCGGATTGGGGCTGGAGAGCAGAGGCCATGCAAAGCGGAGGCGGAGGAGAGTGTGCGGGTGTCGCAGTTGAGCGCAGGGCTGAAATAAGTCGGTCGATGAGTCAGCCGCGTGGGTGTGAGTCACGGCGGGTCACGGCAGGGGAGCCGTTAGTAACGCTCCCGACGGCTTCAGCCCTCCCACTCTCCAGCCACGAACAGCTGCATCCAACTCGCACCCAACTGAGCAACCGTGCAGCAGCAGAAACAGCAGCAGCAAGTCCTTGAGGCATCATGGCGACTGCCTACTACGAGTTCTATCGTGGCTCCTCGTGCGTCTCTTTCTCTCTCTTTCCCTTTCCTCTAGGCACACCCACCCCGCCTTGCTCTCCCCGATGTGCCCTGCGATCCACGCTTCTAGAATCAGTTCTCACTTGCGTCGTCGTCACGTCGTGCTGCAGGATCGGAATGGCCCTCACGGATTCTCTCGACGAGCTCATCACGAGCGGCGCGATCACGCCTCAGCTGGCCATGAAGGTGTTGCAGCAGGTGAGTAATACTGAGCCGTGCTCGATCGGCACCGCTCCCTCGCCGGTGTCGTGGTGCCCTCTGCGCTCTGCCACGGGAGTCGTACGGGCGGGCGGGCGGGCGGACGAACGACGCTGATTGAATCCCACGCTCCCTCCGTCCGCTCCATCGTCCCTCCGCCCCGCAGTTCGATAAATCGCTCGCGGACACGATGGTGAAGCAGGTCAAGACGAAGACGACGCTCAAGGTACCGTCCACCCCACCTCTCCCGCGCGCCGCTCACCCGTTTCCTTTTCCACCCTGCTGTCCCCTGCCCGTCCACCGCCCTGCCCGTCTGCCTCCCGTGACTCGGTCTGCCGCACGCACGCAGGGCCACCTGCACACGTACCGGCTGTGCGACGACGTGTGGACGTTCATCGTCAAGGACGCGTCCTTCAAGATGGAGTCCAACGAGATGGTCAGCGCGCCCAAGATCAAGATCATCGCGTGCAAGAATGGGGACGCGATCGAGGCAGGGAAGAAGTAGCGCCGCCGCATATGTGTTCGACTCGTCTCTGCCCTGCGGGAGCGCGCGGGTTGTGGAGCGTCGATATACGATAGCTAGTAGAGCGACCAAGCTGTGGGACTCGCGCACAGCCGCGGCGGCGGCTGTGTCTCTGGGTCGAGCGCCGGGCTGTAGTCGGGCTGTGTCTATTGCGGAGCCTCTCGCCGATTGTATTGTATTTCCACGACTGCGTCTAATATATATTCTGCGAGTCGAGTTGGCTTTGAAGCGCTGCGAGTTGCTTACGTACTCAAGTGGCCTCTGCCTTCGCACGACGACCACGACGTCGACCACGACGACTACGACGACGACGACGACGACGACAGCCATGCCCGACCCGCCGCCCCTCCCGCTCCCGAGCCCCCCACCGCTCCACCTCGCCTCCGCACGTGCCGACCTCGCAGCAACGCACGCAGCCCTCGCCACCCTCTCCGCCCAGGTCTCCGCCGCCGAGTCCGACCTCGCCCGCCTCGTCGCCGCCGCCCGCGCCTCCATCACCGACCTCGACGCCCAGCGCGCCGCCCTCGAGCTCCGCGCGGCCCACGCGCGCGCGTACGTCGCCCCCGTGCGCCGCCTTCCCCAGGAGCTCCTGCGCCAGGTCTTCCTCGTGAACTGGGAGGCGTACCCCTGCTGCGCCTGGGTCCTCGCAGCCGTCTGCACCACCTGGAGGCGCCTCGCGCTCGCGATGCCCGTTATTTGGTCAAAGGTGCGTAGACGCTCCTGCGCAGGCTCTTTCCTTCTCGCCGCTCTCGGCTGCGAGCATTCCTTGTCTTTTGCGATTGCGGGGATGATAGAAAGTTGTATCGCGACACTGGCGTCTCTCAGGCGTCCTGTTTGTGGGCATACTTTGTCAATATCTGAGCATTTCTAAAGACACTCGCGCTCTCGTCGAGTGGCATAGCCCCTGCAGCGTGTTCGGAACATCGGACGGCGCCAGACTCTATATCACCCGTCTGGGCAGCCTCTCCCACGTCTCTTCATACTCGGGTGCACAGCCAGCCCTTCAATATCCCCGAGCCATGCCTCTTCCATCTTTAAATACCCGCCCTTCTCAAACAGGGGCACCCAAACGTGGCCCCGCGCAGACACCCACGCTGACGCTGACGTCTGCCGCCCTAGATCCGCCTCGTCACCTCCCCGACCGCCTCCGCCGACACCATCCGCCTCTGGCTCGAGCGCGCCGGGCCCGCGTCCCGCTCGACATCGAGATCTTCCTCCAAGTCTCCCCCGCCACCAGCGCCCTCGCCAACGGCGCCCTCGCGCGCCCGCGCATCCGCGCCGGCTCCCCGTGGACGTTCCCCGGCACCATGACCTCCTCTTCGGCGGCCCCGGCCCCGGCGGCGGTATCGCGGCCGCCACCGCCGCGGCTGCCGCGCAGCTCGTCGCGTCGCTCGCACCCCCGAACACGGCCGCGTCCATCCAGATCATACAGGGCGGCGGCCCGGGCACGCCGATTTTCCTCCCTGCGCCGCCGCCGCCGCCGCCGCCCGCCAACGGCACGGCGGCCGCGTTTGACCTGTGGGGCCCGCTACCGGCAGGCGTGTCAGTCGCAGCCCCTCCGCACCCCGCGCACGACGCCTCGCTCGCCGGGGTCGGGCTCCTTCTCCCGCCGTCTGCGGGTGCATCTGCGTCTGCGTCGACGTCGGCTGTGAGCGCCGCACAGGCGGCGGCACAGGCGGCGGCACAGGCGGCGGCACAGGCAGCGGCACAGGCAGCGGCCGCGGCGCAGGCGCAGTTGGCGCGCGCGAGCACGCACTGGGGCCACATTGCGATGTTCTATCTCGTCGAGCAGATGGCGCGGTGGGAGCGCTTCGTGTTTCGGTTTGATCGGCAGTTCCAGTCTGCGGCCGCGCTCAAGAGCATCATGGGTGCGTCTCCGTCCCCGTCCTGCGGTTAAGGGCATTCGCGTTCGTGTTGGCTGATAGAGTGTCGCAGGGAACGCGCCGCTGCTGAAAGAGTTCGAGGTCTCGTGCGCGGAGCCGATCTTCTACGGCGACTGGCAGTGGCTCCCGAGCGCCAGCCCGCAGGTGCAGCCCGCGCTCCCCGCGCTGCAGGCCCTCACGCTCCAATACACGCCCTTCAAGTGGACCTCGCCGATGCTCCTCCGCTCCAACCTCCGGCGGCTGCACCTCCGCGCGCTCCCGACGCAAACGACGCCGCTCGACCGCGTGCTGCACATCGTCGCGCACAACCCGCTCCTCGAGGACCTCGCGCTCCACTTCCCGGGCCTCGCCGCCCCCGTGCTCCCGCTCGCGCCGACGCCGCTGCGCGCGCTCGCGGCGCTCAGCGCCGGCGGGCACCACCTCATGGCCGCGCTCGTCGACGCGCTCGCGGCCCTGCGCTGGAGCGCCTCGCGCTCGACATCGACGCGCGCGACCCGCTCGAGGACTGCATCTCGGGCCTCCTCGCGCGCTCGCAGCACCCGCCTCTCCGCGCGCTCTCGATCGCGTACGGCAGCGCCGGCGCCGCGGGAGGCGGGGGGGCGCGGGATCAGCACGTTTGGTGGTGCGGGGGCGTATTTCTACGGCGGCGGGGGCATCGTGAGCTCGTGGGCGTTCCTCGGCGAGCTGAGCCACCTGCGCGCGCTGCACGTCGGCAGTGCGCCACTCGACCCGCTCTTGACTGCGCTCGGTGCGCCGGACGACGAGGGCGGGCCGGGCCCGGGCGGAGGAGGCGGAGTAGGTGGAGGTGGCGGTGGCGGTGGCGGTGGGGGAGCGGACGGAGGTGCGGCGGGGGGGTGGGTGTGTCCGTTCTTGGAGCACCTGGCGCTCAAGGCGTGCCCCGCGCACTCGGACGCGGTGGCGAAGCTCGTGCAGATGGTGGAGGGGCGTAACCCCGACGAGGGGGCGCCCGGGTCGGCCGCAGACGGTGGCGGGAGCAACGGGGGTGGTGGCGGGGGCGCGGTGGCGCGGCTGCGGCGGCTGGAGATGTACGAGTGCGCGGCGGTGGGGCCGGACGTGGTGGAGTGGATGCGGAGGCGGGTGGAGGAGGTGGTATGCGTCGAGCCGGCGTCGGAGCGGTGTAGCTATCCGGTCGTGTGTGCATGGCCGTGAGCGTGTATTCACGCGCGTCGGTCTCTCTCTTTTTGCTCTTTCTTCTTTACCGTCGGTTGGCCTGCCCGCTGTCTGTTTTTACTCTGTGTTCGCGTCCTGTTGTTATCATCGATTTCTTTTTGTTCGTTCGTTTGTATTGGCCGCACGCGCGTCGCCCGGGCTGCACCGTACCGCGTACTACGTCCCCCCATCTCTGTTGTCTCTGTTGTCCTCGTCGGTGCTCCCGCCTCGCCTCGCGCGTTTTCTTGTGTATTACGTAGATGATCACTTATTTAGCGTGGATAGGATAAGGTAATTTTTCTCGCACGAACGACTGGGGCGGAGATCGCGTGTTTCCTTTTTTTTTTGATGAAATGTAGGTTGAGAACGTGTGTGGCATAGTGGAGGTTGTGGGTCCGTGTGGGCGTGAGCGTGAGACTTGGCCACGAGCGGGTCCTGCGGCCCGGTTCAGCCGGCGCTCCTCCCGGCTCGAGCAGCCTTGAACAGACTCACCAGGTCCAACCCGTCGATTCGTCACGACTATTTATCAGGCTGCTGAGAAGACTCAGCCAACCTCGACGCGAAAGTTCATGTTTTGATACGCTGCGGCATGCCCTGTGCGCCGTGCAGAAGGCCATCCTAGCTGAAAAACCAGCTAGTCATTGCGTCACGTTGGAGGTGCTGACGCCCCTGCGACACCTGAAGCTCGCTCGAGCGTCGTGGGTCTATTAGTAGGCTGCAAGCTTGATTACTCGAGATGGCGTCGGTACGTATGAACGTTATTTTTTAGAACTCGTGCAGGCTCACTGAATATGTGCAGGGCGCGTCGGATACGGTGCTTTGCATGTGGCTCCCGTGTATTAGATCGCGGTGCATGGCGACCCGGCCTGACGTGCTTCTTGGTTTGCGTCGTTGTGCCGACGGTGTCTCCCTCACGATGGTGACGTGACTCCTCGTCGTCCTCAACGATGCGTCGTCGTCGTCGTTGCCTTCCATCATCGCCGACACTACGAAGTTAGTCGTCTCGGCCAGCATGCTAGGTACCTCAACGATTCCCTGAAAGTGAGAAAGACGACGGGGAAGACGATCGGGCCCACGGCGAAGCTGGTCATGTTGAGCTGTCAAGTTTCGAGCCACGACTGGAAGCGGATGACGATACGCACGAATGGCTGCGGGGCAATCCATCATCGCTGGTTGGAAAACCCACATCGCTAGTGTCCATTGGATCGTATTCACAACCTCAGCCCGATGGACCTCGATGCCTCTACTAGGATCTGAGCAAGGACGGAAGTATCTGAGAACTATGGTATCTCGAACCAGGGACGCATCGGCTTGCAGCTAGCCTACTGTTTCTCACATGTGGCTTGGGTCTCACGCGGAGTGAGTTCTTGTGGATTCAGAGATCATGCAATGCGCTGATGGTGTCTATTTTTTGCAGGCCGTGCATGCGCTGCTCGTGACTCAGCGATCCGCTGAGTGACATGAACCATTAGCGATGCTGCGTCCCCACGATCCACAGTGCCATCTGCACGGCCACCGGACCCCGCAACAAAGCGGCCGTCCCAGTACAAGGCAATTACAGTGTCAGTCAGATGCCAGAATGCTGTGCGAGGAAGGTTCCGAGCCTAGCTTCGTGAGATCTTCGCGCAGACGCCTGAGGCTCGTCGTGCGTGAGAGGATCGATGCCGTCTCATTGAATGTTGTGCCTCTGCGAGACGGTTCTAAGCACCGAGAAGAGGCACCACCTAGTAACTCGGAATTGGTGCCCGTAGCGATTCCGCATGGCGGTACTGTCTATCTCTTCATCTGCGCAGGAACACCGGCCACGCAGCTTCTGCTCAATCAAATCCGGAAGTTGGCTGTCTTATAATGCCTCTAGGTGCGGCGTGGCTCGAGGTCGCAATTCTGCTCGTTTCCCATGTCTCTCAGCGCAAACATTCAGGGGGTGTAAGCTCATTCCAGCACTAGAATCTCTTATGATCGTGCTCAGCGGTTCCGATTCTGCAGTGCTCTCAACGACTATCTGGAACTTGTCGCAGTCGGTAGGCTCATTCCCCAAGCTGGACTTTGGAGCTCGACATCTGACTTGAGACTGTTGCCAGTTGTCTTATACTATGACCATATCATCACGCTCTCAATGGAGATCTCGCGCATATGGTCCCGTCCCCTCTCTAAACCAGCTCTCTGGTTTTTCTTGAATCGTTACTTGCCATTTTTTGGCCATATCGTCGTCGTCGTTTTCATCTTGGGAGGAGTCACCCCGACGACAAAAGGTATGTCCTCGATTTAACACATGCAAACGTCTGGGTGTATCTCATCTTGCTACAGCTGCCAGTCATACGTCTTGTTCCACCAATTCATGCTAATCTTCAATCAGGTAGTGGTAGCCGGTAAGTCATGCACTTTGCTATTGTTGCTTTGATATGTTGACGATGCATCCGCCAATGCTTAGTCCTGCTGATCCTGCGCACATATGCATTCTACGGGAAATCGCGCCGGATCCTCGCTGCCCTTTCTGTTATCCTCCTCGCAGCAATAATTCTTGCATGTGTGCGTTCTTTCTCTCTGAGATATCAACTTAAATGCATTGTGAAGCTTTGGATCGAGTAGTGGACTTCAATCACACACAATATCAGCATCGTGGTATCTGGAAACCCAATGCGTGGATGTCACAGTGGCCTTTCATATGAAAGGTAAGCTCTCTAATGGCGAATCTTTCTGTCTACTAACATTTAACTCCATTATACAGTGGCGTCTGTAAGTGGTCGGTCGGATTGTCTCGTCATTCATTCCGTCGAGATTACTTCTTTTAGATATCGCGATTGCGTGGGAAGCACAGGCTGTGTTCGACGTGGCCGTATTCGCGCTCACTCTTTACAAGTCCTATCAACATCAACGAGACCTTAAGTGGTCCCTTGGGTCAAAAGAGGCAGGGTCGGATAAGATCGGTTTGGTGGAGCTGTTCATTCGTGACGGTACGTTATATTGGCTCGGTCAATCCTGATACCTATTAGCTTACTGTGGATATACAGGAGCAGTATACTTCGGGTAAACCTCGCGACGCCTATACCATGCAGATTCAATGCTGATTGTATTGGATTATACAGGGTGATGGCATTCGTCAACGTAGTAAACGTTTTGACGTTCTATGTAAGTGAATTAGACCTTGCTCCTCACACATCATGCCTGACTGACGATACCAGTAGCTAACAGCAGTGCGTTTATCAGTCGTGATGGCATGAGTGTGAGATCAACCTGTTTGTCATAGGATATACTGCGCGGATTCTTGTCGACATTTGCCAGCTGGTGAGTGTAGTTATGCGAAAACTGCCAGTCAGATCCACCCACTCACGCACGAGTCAATGACAATGATAGTATCTCCATCACAATGATGTCAAGACTGATACTCAACTTGCATGACGCCTCATCGCTCCTGCCCTCTACTCACCGAGCGACGCAATCAATGGCCTTTGCGTCCATACATGGCCCTGTTAACTCTGATATGCTTCCGAGTTTGAGGTCAGCGGATGCGGGCGATGGTCAGGATGACGACGAGATACAAGAGGTCGAGCGAAGTCGTTCCGAGAGGCCGCCTGCGAATGAAATTGATCAGGCATGACGATTGAATGGTGGTGCGGCTGACGAAACATATGGTGCGCGAGCTTGATTGAGCAATATCTCCAAGGCGTGTGCACCTAAAAACAATCAGCGTAGATTAGAGACGATTCGCATGGACCTTGAAGCTTAATTTCCATATATTTTTATTCCGTGTTGTTTTATCAATATATCTATGACAGGCCCTGGGAAGCTCACCCAAAGGTTTCCCCGTCAAAACCCCCAAAATCGGGCCAAAAAAAGCTTAACTTTCCGAGATTTTGCTTCAGAAAAAGAGTAATACTGACAGGGGTGATCAGTGCTCGGAAGCTCTCGGAGGCGACGACAGGGCAGGTCACGACATAATATGACTCTCTGGGAGCTCCCCGAGTGCCGAAAATTCATGTGCGGGGGCCTGGAAGACGCCCGATGGGCCACAAAAAGCTTAAAGTCCGACAAGAAAGTGCTCATTTTGGCCATAAAAAGCGTAAAAACAGGGAAGATTTTAGCCCATTTTGGCCCAGAAAAAGATTAACTTTCGGGGAAATATCTATGGGAGCTTCCCGGGGCCTTCTATGACCCATCCTGCCTCCCTATGTCTTTGATCTGCGGTTTCTACTATGCGCGAATCGATTATTGATTTACCCTAGTACCTATTGCGTACTTGGAATTGGAGAGTCATTGAAGTACGACGTAAGACAGCCAAGGGGTAATTGAATGATGGTCATCCGAAATACAGAACAACTTTGAAGGGACACTAGTCACAAAAGATTGCTGCCACAGACAAATTGTCTCCTGTCGGAGAGATGACACCAATAGCTTCGGCCCAAGGTGGGAAACTCGGGAACAAGAAAAAAGACGCCGATAGACATCTTGAAGTCAGTGTACAGTATTGAATCAATACCGTCTACTCACAGACACATCACGGAGGGTTCATGGCTGTTCTCGTAGAGTCGACCAACAAAAAAGCAGTTATTGTCCATCATTGCTACTCACCTTTGTTTCCCTCTTGCAATTTTCTTCCGGACCAATTGCGAGGCTATGGTTATGGCCACTTTTCCCTCGTCTATCGAAGGGATGGCCGACGCCTACAGGCTACACAAACAACGCGTTAATGAGCATTCACCCGCGCTAGGGTCCGAGGGAGGTATTCGGGAAGCTTTGGGGAGATACCGAACAACGCTAGACGAGTACCGAAGACACCGACTTGCACCAAACACGGTCGGTCCCTACCCAACCAACTGCAAGCCACCGAAGGACGTTCGGCAGCACTTGGGTCAGTTCACCCACACTTCACATACTTACCATAACCGCACAGGAGTGTTACGATAGGTGTTTACGAGATCGGAGCCAGTATTCCGTGTCAGCCGATGTGCTCTGTGAGTCAGTCGATCCTTATCGCTTATCTTCCCGACTTCCACGTGGTCAGTCAAATGTGATCTTGCACCATTACTTGGCCACCCTGGTCGTACATTACTTCTTCCTTATTTTCATTGGTTCTCCAATGCCTGTTCCTGCTACCTACACTCGGGCGACGGATCCCGAACGTTCGGGATTTCACCATCGCTGAATAACTTTCACCTTATCCCCTTCGGAACCCATATGGACATCTCACCTACCTTCTTATCTTCTCTGTTTGCTAGGGCTTGGCGCCCATTCAACATCTACTCTCATTTCTTGTTCGATATTTTACTTAGGGGCTCTGTTTACTATAAAAACCTACATACAACTCTGGAATAAACCAGCTTTCGCACCCCACAGTTCAGAGCTCATTTGCACTCGTCTCAACCATTGAAATTGTCTTTGTCAACTTCCGAAAAACTTGTCATCCTCGTCGTTCAGCCTCGTTCGCGTTCGTACTTGTCTCTTTGCTCATACCCCTCGTCCTCCCCGTATATTGTCAGAGTCCCGTGTGGCTCTTGAAGCACATAGTTGCCAGTCGCGACACTACCTTCTCGTCACCAATCGACTCCTCGACCTGACTCGACTGACCAAACGTTCAGTTGGTGTTTGGTGCAGTCCTGAAACCATTCGGGCGCTTTAATCTCACCCTCCTCATTATTCTTCAGTGCGCCCTCACTTTCTCAAGTCCTAACTAACAATTCCTTGTGTATCAGATACTAGCTCCAGCACCCCTACATTAGAGGTTGTTTTGGTGTTGTGCTTGGCACTTAGAGCCACCTCTAGCGTATCAGCATGCTCTTGGCTCTAGCCTGAGATGGGTTTGGATGTTGATGCGTTGAACGCTCATGGCCACTGCCGGCGGGAGGCCAAATAGCGGCTGTCTGCTTTCTGGTGCTTTGCACTTCAGCCTCTTCCAGTCTCGACGACACTGCAATGATTTTCATTCTTTTCGCTTTCAAGATTTTTGATAGTTTGACAAGCAAGATTTTTGACGCTCATATGGTCACAATGTTGGTTCTCAAGGTCTCAGAAAGAGGTAGGTTGTTCTCAGATTTCCTCAGCTAGAGCGAACTCAGAAGCAGTCATCAGGAGACTCTCACTACAGCTCGCTGGGGCACTGTATGAAATTCTGGTCTGGGCCTTGTACTTCCATATAGACCGCGACAAAGAGTTGCTTAGGAGATAAGTTGGGCCCAAAGAACACCCCAGTATGCTGACTGCAGCAACCATCTCCGGCAAATGGAGTGGGCGTGATAGCGCAAAGTATCTCATCTGTTTGGAATAATTCGGGTTGATCTCGGATAGGCAGATGAGGAGCTTGAGGGGAAAGAGAGCCTGATCCTTCTAATTTTCTCTATATTCTTTCGCAAAACCATTCATTGTACCTCTGCGACATCACCGAAGCATTTTGTTCCAATTCACTCCCGCGTCCCTGCTGACCGAGCGATGATAGGTTCAGGGCATATCATGCCAGAACTACGATTCACGGCATGTCATTCACATTAAGAGAAGATCGCACGATCCTGATCCATGCTGATCGTCCCTTTTCCAAGAACTTTACAGGTGCGTTTTGTACCGGCCTTTCTTCTGAGAATTGTACTGAAAACTCGTTGAAACTGCTGTTTATAGTGATCTATGTATCGCTTATTGAACCATTCTGTTATAGTCGAAGCCAGATCTGACTGTTGGGGCGACTGCCTTCACGGTTTGCTCTTCCGATGCACAGGTTTCACAGATCCTTGATTACCATAGCATCTCAAGTTTTGACATGCTATTCTCCACTAGTTCCTGTGGCTGGTTCTACCCTTTTGAGACGTGCAGGTCAGCAACTCCTTAGTCTGCTATCTTGATGCTTGAGGCTGTTTGAATGCGGAGCTGACTCAAGTTGGTACAGCAATGTACTTTGATTACCCAGAGCCATCCTCACAGTGATCTGTCGTTCTCTTAATCCGGTGTATTGATTGCAGATGATCCTCCCTTTGCTAAGATGATGGATCAGGCTCCGCATACACGGAGATCACTGTATCGCTTCAAATCTTTCGTGTCTTTTCTTACTGTCCTCTGCATTTTGCTGAGTTTGGAGGCCCGTAAGCTCTTCTCTCGGCTTCCACTTCCATTACATTGCGAGTGCTTTGATATCCCTTCTAACTGCACATTCAATGGTCCTCTATTATAAGTGGCCGGAGAGCCTCTCCACTCTTCACACTCCTCTCCTTGCAATCAATGCCTTCAAATTCGGATATCAAGGCCATGTAAGCCGCCCACGTGCCTGTGAGCCTATCATTATTCTCGAAGAGCACATGCTGACCCTATGACTGCACCATCCAGTACGCTCCATGGATACTTGGAGCTTGTCGCCGTCGGCACGTCCTTTCTTCCCCTGTCAATGTTAGGAGCCTAATTCTCTATGGCTCTCACTAGTGATTCTCTACTACGATCATCTCATCACTCTCCCTGCCAAAATCACACGGATATGGTCTCGCGCGCGCTCAAAACCAGCTCTGTGGTTTTTTTGAACCGCTATGTGCCTTTCCTTGCACATATCATAGTTGTGGTGTTCACATTAGCAGATATGACACCTAGCGACAAGGTGAGGGCTACTCATTGCGATGACAGCTTGGTAAGGCTGACAGGTCTATTTCGTTTCTTGATTGAAAGAGGTACGCCAAGGACTTTTGCTTGCTATATTATCGTTAGCTGATGCGGTGCGTCTAAGTTGCAAAATTTATGGGCTATTCCACCAGCTTTTGTTAGTCTTCAATCAAACCGTCGTTGCCAGTATGTCCTGCTTTCATAAAACGCATATTTTCTTCTCACAAACTCGGGTTTACTCGCAGCTCTGCTTGGACTACGAACTTTTGCGTTTTTCGGAAACTCCCTGATCATTCTTGCTGTGCTCTGTGCTCTTGGCGCGGCATCGGTGATATTGGGATGCGTACGTGTTCGTTTCATTCAACTTCAAATACATGATCCGCTGATAATTTGTGTTGGTTGTAAACAAGCAGTTGTTCTTGATCAAGCAGCACAGCACCGTGGTCACTGGGGGACCCCTACACGGCTGCCATACCAGCCTGTCATTCATGAGGTTTGTCCTCTGGTCTACACCTGAAGGTGTCGTCCAACTCATGTCTCTCTTGCAACATTTCAACCCTAGCGGCATCCGTATGTTTTCTGTTCTCATCTCATTCTAAAACTGGAGCGTTTCGTTGACCTTTTCCGCATCAATTTAGAGATTGCTGTGCCATGGGAGGGCCAGTTTCTATTCGACGTAACAGTCTTCGGATTGACTATCTACAAGTCATTCCAACATCGCAACGAGTCTGAGTGGGCCCGCCGCAAGATATCGTGGTCAAACCTAGGATTGATGGAGCTAATCTTTCGGGATGGTGCATCACCTACCTCTGTACACCATTTTGCAATTTGCTGACCAGTGGGAACAGGTGCAATATACTTTGGGTAGGTTTCTCTTGGTTCTCTTCACGCAGGTTCCATTATGAGCACACGCAATATCACAGAGTGATGGCATTGGTGAATCTCGTGAACATATTCACTTTCTACGTATGTCCATTCATCTGCCTTCCTTGCTTGACTCTAGAAATCTAACAAGACATGCACCAGTTGACATCGGTACCCTAAGCATTTGTCTAAATTGAAGAATACTGTGCGCTGATTTGTTCTACTCAGGACCCGCTGCGAGGTGTCCTTTCTACCTTCGCTAGCTGGTGAGTCCGTCAGTTTCTAAAGACAAATTTCATTGAACATAAGCATTGCTATCCTTCTTCCTTATCCATGTCAGCGTTTCGATCACGATGATGTCGCGCCTGATTTTGAATTTGCATGATGCGGCTTCACTGCTACCATCCACTCGCGCCAGGACAGTTCCAATGGCTTTCGCTCCTCCGAAGAATCTGGCCGCCACCACGACAGGCTTTATGGAAGAATCAACATCAGCGGTGGTCGGTACTGGGAATCCAAGCGTAGAGGAGGATGAAGCTGAACGTGCCATCGAAATACAAGAAATAGATCGCGGGGAGGGGCCATCGCGACTAGACTAGGACAATCTGCATAGCATTGCTAGTTATTATATATATCTGGGGTACTCATGGAGCCGTCGCTCGGTCCTCCGTATTCGCATCAAAATCTAAGAGGATTAATGCAACGATTCTGGGTGGGCCCGTGCAGTGAAGCAGGCATGAGAACGGCTGGTACCTTATAGACTCCTTCATGAATGATGGGACTCCATGAATCTTGGGGGATATCTGTGGCGATACAGATGCGAGCCTGCGAGCTTGCCACGAAAGGTCGTGAGCACGGACTGAGCAGAGTATGTCCAGAGAGCTGTTTGCAGCTGTTTGTAGCCGATCGGTGCTCCTTGCTGCTCCTGCCTTTGCCGTGACACTTTTCGTGCACGACGTTCAACTGAATGTTCTTTCGTGTTTCCATACTGTCTATAGAACGACCCTGGCCATTTTCCAAGCTCCAAACTTGCTGTGTTGACTTAATCCCTGATTCGGGCTCCATCTATCATGTCACCCTCGAGAATCACTCACTATCTCAACTCTCCAAGCTTCCGATGACCCGCATGATTTATGCCTCCATCCACCTTAGATCCTATGCTGGTATCTTGCATCGACTGCTTGTCATCAAGATTCATCTCGGAGATACACATTCATGGACATACTACGACTGAATGTCCGCAAATTACCTGCTATTGCCGACAAGCGGGCTGACAGTGATGGTGATGAGAACGTCAGTGTGGGTTCGGAACAAAGTTGCTTTGATCCTTGGACAGAGTGTGTAAGTCATACTCCAATTAGAAACATCACATCAGCGTGCCACTTGACGCGTATGAAGTGCATCTGACATCTCTGTTCACTCGGCGAATGATACCGTGCGAGCGCCTTCGTGCATCTCCGATTTCTCTAGTCTACTGAGGAGTAATTAGCCGTCGCTACAGCAGTAGGCTCAGCCCGCGCTCCCGTCATGGGCCTGGTCCTGACCTCATGTCGTGCTTGAGACAACACCTACGTTGTACCAATCTTCTCCCGCACGTGATTGTCTTACAATTGTCCTACCCATGTCACAGTGATGATATGTTCGGGACTCAGAGCCACTCTTATCGCCATCTGGAGGGACTGCATGCGACTGTGCTCCATGCTGCTTGTATCTTGCGCCAATCTGATAGGTATGTTTGCGCCCCCTCTTCCTTACAGTTTGCAGCTGAGGGCTAGCTCCTTTAGGTTCAACGTCCACATCAATCCATGCATCGCTCACATTACAGCTGTCAGGTCATCTTAACATCACAAATGGTAGAGCAGTACAACCGTTCACGCTTTTCTTCTTGGTTTGCTATTTTCGGGGTACAGGTTCTACATACTCTCAAGCTAGTGTCCTCGTATCTTGGTGTACCGTCTTCCGCTGCTTGGTGTAATGGCCAGATTCCTGTGTCTGTCACCAGCTTTTTCAAATCATCAAGATGTACTAGGTCAGGAATCCTATTTGATACGGCTATTCGATGCTGCGAGGATGCTTGAAGTTGACCATTCCTCTTCGAAGAATAGGTACTTGCCGTATTCATTCGAGTTGGCATCGACCGAGCTGCACGCGCAGCAATGCTCACAACAATTCATGTATTCAATGCAATGCATCACTCGAGGTCCAAGTCGGAGGCGTTTCTGTCTAGAAAATGCTCAAGCAGGCCCTGAATTCAAGGATACTGGCTCATTGCAGAACTATTTTCTGCACGTTGCTTGATGCGAACTTCGATAGTCCTTTACAAGAAGCAAACAATGGGAATCTGCCCTCACTCATCTCCAGTCTTGTCACCTTATTTATGTTCGACGAAATCTTGCGGACGTTGGACATGCAGGTAGCCTTCACTGATCATCACAGCATTGCATCACTATGTTCACCCCACACGGCTGCGTAATGGTATGTCACTTCAAAGAGTTGTCAATTGACCTGCTTTATGCAGAGGCCTCATTCAACTCACACATTAAACAAGATCCAATCATGTCGCTATGCGTTCGGACCATGTCCTCACCTCACTGTCATAGGTTGATCAGCAGACAGTGGGTAGCCATCACCATCGAGGTGGGCGAGCATGGTGCTTCGCTGATCTTCCTGTTATGTAGAGAAACTCCGTTCACCCCTTGAAAATGCCCACTTTGCCTGTGAACTAATTTGAGATTGACAGATTGATCTCGTCCCAACAGACTTTTTCATCAGATGCGCCGAAAAGATCAAGCAGTGCAATGCGATATATAAGCCCATCAATATGTATAGCCCCGTGTTGTTGTTGCGGGACTGCTCTGTTACCTTTTCTTGGCTACTGACTGGCTTTCACTCTCTTGTTTGGCGAGTCCTCCCAGTTCCAAAATCGCCTTGCTTTACTGTTTCGAAGTAGAAATAATTTCGACAACAGTGACAAGTGCTACCATAGACGCCATGTAAGCTTCTCATATTGATACCTTCTTAATTCCCGATGATTAAACATTACCTTGAAGCAGGATCAATGGCTACATGACTCTCGTGGCGACAGGTGCGTTATATTATGATCACCAATTCGAACATCACTAGACCGACGGGCAATTTTGGCCAGCCATTTTATACTACGACTATCTTGTGACACTCCCAATCAAGATACAGTATATCTGGCCAAAGCCATTTTCAAAATCGTCCATATGGTTTTTTGTCAACCGGTACATTCCGATTTTTGGAAATATACCAATTCTACTGTCAAGCTTTGCGAGTGCCACTGCAAGAGAACAGGTGAGATGTTCACGACTCATTCTTGTTGACAGTTTATCAACTCTGCCATTCCGTTGAAAAGAGGTTCCGTAAAACACGTTATCAGGCTGCTGGGTACTCATGGTAACCCTCATCCAGCTGTCGATTGTATGAGCTCTATCACCAACTGCTGCTTGTTTTGAATCAGACGGTTGTCATCGGTACGTTTTAACCTGTTGATCTTTTTCAGCAAGAACTGCTACTCATTTGAGGTTATGTTTGATTCCCTAAGTACTCATGGCATCCCAGACGTATGCCTTATATGGTGGCTCCCAACGTATTGTCATGGTATTGGCCGTTCTTTTTGTCATGCTGATACTTCTGACCGCAGTGGGTGCATTGAGTATTGCTCGCATTGTTTCGGAGAGCTCATATGGCACGTCAGAGACTTTAGTGGTCATTAGTTGGGCAAAATAGCAAGTTTGTGCCAGGGGTGCCAGGTTGTAGTATAGCCATCTCATCTTCCATGTACGTTGGCGTTGATCTTTTGCACTTTATGATTCTATTATGACTTTGTCATGACGGTGAAATTCTTCACCGGGGATTCTAGTGCTTACCGTGAGCTGATCACTGCACCCAAACCTCAGGCCTTTTCTCTCTGACAGTTCACATATTAGATGTTGCCATCCCATGGGAGGCACGGTTTGTATACGATGTTGTCATCTTCAGCTTGACCCTGTTCAAATCATACAGTCATTGAAAGCAACTCAGATGGCACGAAAGCTTGAGTCGGTCTACTAGTATGGGTTTTGTCCAGTTGATTTTCTATGATGGTGAGCGCTGCCATTTTTTCAAAGTGCTGGTGCTGACATCTGAGACGAGGTGCCATATATTTTGCGTGAGTGCAGAGTCTGACTTTGCCACCAAATTGCATCTAAATTCTCAACCTTTGCAGAGTAATGGCACTCGTAAACTTTGTGAACATCATCCTGTTCTTTGTACGTATCATACGACTTAAATCACCGACACAACAACTCATCAATATTTGTTTTAGTTCACCTCGGTACACTTAACTTTTTAGTATCACCGTTCATATCTCACATTTGTGTAGGCATTACTGAAAGGTGTTCTGTCAACATTTGCAAGTTGGTGCGTCATACCATTGTACCCTGATCAGAGTGCCCTGACCGTTTTGCTTGCAGCATTGCTGTCACAACAATGTCCCAGATATTGCTTAATCTACATGAAGCAGCCTCAAAAACTCCTTGGGAACTCGAGAACACACAGATGGAGACTGCTATAGACCTCACTACAGTCGTCAGAGATGAACAGAGCGACCCTTACGTAGTAGATGTTGCGGACCATCGTTTGCCTACATGATCCTCTATTATGAGTTGCAAGCAAACTGGGAGCATTTGTTTTTAGCGAACGATTGATTCTTTTTTGGTTTGAAGATAGATATCGACAGAACCAAAAAGACGAGAACGACAAATGTGTGCATCGAATGTTGTTCAAAACGATGTCCCAGGGAGGATTCGAGCCTCCGGCTTCACGGATCGTGCGCCAATAGCACCACAACGTGATGATTTAACCACTAATCGACAAGGACCTTACCATGGCATACTAAATGCAAATAACAATCGTAATGGAGGGGTTTCAAGCTTCCGGTCCCTGTAGGTCCCTGTGCCGTCCGCCAGCTCTCCTTTCACGACGCAGTCATTCTGTTGTCGAACCTCACTCTGTTGCTCAACTCCTTCTGTCTGAAACTTGCATTTCGTTTTTCTGCTCTTTCATTTGCAGGCTCCCGCTATCGAGTAAGTAGCATTCATCTTTTGTTGACACATAGACCTACCGTTGTCTTCGACTGTGCCGATGATGCAACTGATTTATATCTTGTTCTTTTGCTCGCAACATCTGCCATTCAGTTTAAACAGTCTAATCTCGCTCTCTAGAGAGTGGGTTAGCAACACAACTCCCGTCCCGGTTACGGAGATTGAGGAATGATGTGATGACAAGAGCCACCATCCCCACCTAGGGTAGAGTTTCCTTTGCTTGAACTGGTCTCTAAATATATCCACGTTCGATCTGAAGCCACCGCGCAGAGCTCCCTGACTCGATTTTGCAGAGATTGAGTCAACGCTCAACTCCTTGATTATCATCAAAGCTCTCTTCTGGACCCAAGGTTGAGGGATAGCATTGCATCGGAAGAGACCAGATGCAACGAAAAGGAGATAGTAGCGGGATGCACTGACATGTGGTCAGCGGTTCCCATCCTTATGTCCATACTAGTGGAGGTTGGTCTATCTCGATCGATAGGGAAGACTCACATACCTGGTCCATCCTAACAGTATATAGCCATATTGACAGGTATGTGAGTCTCTCGTCGCGATTTAGACCTTTCGTCGGTCTGTAATATTATGTCTGCTGACGTGCCCACCAAACGAGCTTTATAGCTACAACTTGTTGCAGTCGGTGAGCATGTTCTTTAGTCTTCGCACTACGATAGAATTTTGAACACTGATAACAGATCTAGTTGTCCTGTATTACGAACACTTTCTCATGCTGAACGTAGAGGTTGAGCAGATGTGGAAAACCCTTTCGAGGCCCATGTTATAGTTCCTTCTGAATCGCTATGTGCTGAACAACCCTATCGTCATTGCTAGCTTTTCTAGGTTGTTTCGCTAGCTGCTAATGGTTGCAAATCAAGCCAACCTCTGCACTGCATCTTCGAAGTAAACTTCCCTCGTTCCCCACACCACCATCGCTTTCGTATGCGTCCTATGGCGTTTTGCACAAGAAACTTGTTCTTGTTATCATCGTCGGGCTCACAATGATACACTCTAATGTATATCAGTTCAGGGACCTTCTACGTGCGCGCATCTCTCCGTCTACAGGGGCAGTGCTCGTTGTTTGGGCAACACAAAGTCCACAGATGTGCATGGCTGCCATCTCACCATGTTGCATCAACTCATGTCCGCATCTCCCGTCATTCCAGCCTTGCTCCTTGGGGTGATCTCGTAGTGGGGTCCGCAAGCGAAATCAGATTTGTTCTGTCTAGACTTTTCCCCGAAAGTTTGCATCGATATTCGAAATCTGGCCGCTCCGTGGGAGGTTTGACTCGGCCTTCTCATTTTGGCTTCGCCGCTGCCAAGTCGCATCAAGACCGTACATTCCGTCGATGGCCGAGCCCCACAGGCAAGGATCATGCCTCTTGTATTGTTGGACGGTAATGAGGTGCTTGCCCTGTCCGATGCAAGTTTGCATTCACTGCCCTATGATGATGCTCACACAGGCACCGTGTCTTTTCTGTGATGCAATCTGCCTTTCCTTCACGAAGATAAGTACTTAAATATGATGCAGGATCATTTGTTCTGGTGAGTCCGTTGAACGTGTGCAATTTCTACGTATATGTAAAGCCGGTACTCCGAATAGCCTGTCACATTCTGATCTCTGGGTATTCTGTTTTTCCAGCTTGCCTCGGTATGTTCGGTGGCAGCATTCCGGCAGTAAGATAATCTGACATCTGCCCCACTAGCCGCTCTTGAGAGGCGCTCTATCCACATTCTCCAGTTGGTAAGTAAAATTTCACGGATCTTGACTATCTATCATTTTCTGAATCTGTGCCGCTTCCCGAAAAGCATCTCGGTGACGATGATGTCGCGGTCGATACCGTTCTTTACGGAGGGACATCTGTATTGTTTTGACCTCGGCAGTGAGCGTTGGCAGCTGCCGAATTGCCCGTGAGTGCGATCCAGGGCCATCCATTACTTATCTTGCATGTTCGCGCTAGCGCGGCAGATTTCAGGGTGCGTTCGGCAGCCTTGCATGCTCACGCATCGGTTTCCGTGATACAGTTGCTCTCTATACTGGGGGCGATTTCGTTGGCATCTGTGATAGTATGTTCACACACTCGGGTACATTTCTGGATGCCTAACATGAAATCTTCTAACAGAATATGTCAAGATGCATTCATTCGCGATCCGCTCATTCCTGGAAGAAAGAACAGCTTAGAGACCTACGTATCGTCTGACGACCTCACGAGGACCTTAAGTCCACTCCTTCCTCGAAGCCTCCTGAATATCATGCATGCGTCTTCCTGATGCCTCCCTGCAGCTTCTAGCCTGACAGAAGGATCACTGTCGAAAGAAGGAGCAAAGTCGTCGAGAGTGCGCGAAGAGAAGTGAACATAAAACCAATATGGGCATCTTCGTTGCAGGGACCCATAGATATAGCGTGGAGACGCTGGGAGCGACCCCGAGCGCTTCGGTAGTTCCACCGGCGCGCGCTATGCCCCGTCAGCATACCGGCACGCCTTTCAAAGGTAGCATACGTGACGCCCGACGCAGCCACGGTTCTCGTCTTCCAGCAATAATGGCTCAATTGTGGCGAGAAGCTGCCGCGTCCGTGTTCGTGACAGCAAGCTACCAAAAGAAGCAGAGGGGCGTGCGAGCTTGTTGCGGTCCTGTAGCATCCATCTACACACTCCGTGAGTGACTTGGCCGTGCGCCGCCCGTTCATGCCTGTTCCCGCCATCTCCTTGAGCTTTCGCATCCAGCTCGATCGACAGGTGGAGCGATCATGATTCTGCTTCTGCTGTTCTCCGTGTATTATGCAAAAGGGCGAGCCGGTAGGACTATCCTTCGGCATGTCTAACAGCACTAAAACGGCTCGGCATGATGTTCACAAACGTCGAGACATTCAGCAAGACCCCCAATACTGGGTTTCACTCATCAAGTTTCATCGTTGACAGAGTTCGACCGGGCGCTCGGACGGCCCTCACACGCGGAGAAGGTTCCGCGTGTGTGTGCGCTCCTCGATCGACGGATCGTTGCGGTGCGCGCAGAGAGGCCCGAGTGCGCCTCGAACGCCGTCATACCACACGGTGGAGGATCGTCGCGCACTCTGATCATATCAACGCGATCGCATGCCCGTTGCAGCGTGGGTTTCCCTACTCGGTGGTGGAGTCCAGCATTGCGCTCTCCCATTGCGCTATTTTGGCTTTGCCAAGGCGGTACGGGAGCGGTGCAAAAGTCAGCAGGACCGTCTTATTTCTGGACGATGAGGTGACGGCGGCCCGTCTCGTCTCGTCTCGTATCTCGTTTCATCTAAATCAGTCTCGGAAACGGAGCAAAGAAAGAGAGTGGGGGTCGGAAATGAAGCAAAGGAGTCCGATGCAGAGTTCTCTATGCTTCAGAGCTTCAGACGTATGACAATGCTCTGCTTGTCATGGTTCTCCAGGGGCATGATGTGTCGTCTCCACGTTGACGTCTACAGTGTCTAGATCGTGTCAAGCGGCTTGTGCCGCCAAAGGATCTGCGAAGACGTCCTTTTTTGATTTATCGACGTCGACGGTGATCCGAGGAGCCAACCACGAAGACTGAGACGAGCGAGGCGTCCTGGATCACGGATAGGATGGAGTGCTGGCTCGATTACACTCAGAGTCCGAAGAATACAGGCTGTATGATAAGAAATCGGGTGTGACAACAGCAAGGCTTCTCCGGGCTTCTTTTACTCGGAAGTCATCTACACCGTGATGTCAGGGTCACAAGACGGATCGATGCACGCTGAGAAGGCTGCTGCTCTGTATGCACGGCCTGGGGCAGAACCTCGGAAGCAGAGCTTGAGCTAAAGGATGCTACATAGGACGTTCGCCGTGTTCTCAGTTGGCGCGCGCGGGAGTCCGGGCGCTGTTGGCCCGTCTCTGAAGTCAAGAAGGACACCGGCCCAGCATCGGACGCTTCGCCGATGCGCGACGACAATCACACCACAACCAAAGCATCTCTGCGAAGCAAAGCAAAATATATGAAATACAGGATAAACATCACTCACTCGATATCGAATGGTCGGTTCATGGAACGTGACAATCGTACAAAAGCATCTGCCCGTCTTTCCTGCGACTTGGCGGCACCTAGCTCATTTCCACATCAACGCTTTCCCCGCGGACGACTCCTTGTGCCTGTGGGCCAAGATCAATCGTCTAGATCGCTCAGGCTAAAAATCTCGTCCGCGTGGGCGTCCAGCCCTTCCAGCAGGTCACATTCCTCGGCGTAAGCAGCCAGCGCGGTTGCCTCGTCGTCGTCGTCGAAGTCTGGGGGTTCGACGTCGATGTCAGCTGATAGGACAGAAGTCGAGCTGGCTTCTGCAGTGCACAGCGCGGCGGAGGGAGCCACAACGGGATGATAGAACGTAAACTGATGGTCGATAGTAAGATAGAAGGACGCGTACCACCCGCTCCGATGAGCTCGCGTTCCCATTCTTCGACGTCCTCCATGTCCGGATCGAGTGACGAGCCCACGTCGAGCTGGTACGAAACACGATACCGGTGACGCTCCTTCCGCTTCGCGCTCGCCATAATCCGCCGGAAAAGCTTCGCGTGCGGGAGCAATGGACGGAATCAAAAATCAGCACGGAATATCCGTACGGAGATCTTCAGAAGCACCAGAAAGGAAACGTACCTCATCGTTTAGCATGAAATCCTCGTCTTCCTCCTCCCCCTCCTCCATTTCGGTATCTCCGTCCGCGTCGCCGTCACTGCTCGGCCCGGTACCCCAGTGTCGACTCTGCTTGATTTTCTGCTCACGCGCGCGGACGGCCCGCTCAATATAGCGCGCCTTGAAACGCTCGCGCAAAAGCGTGTTCCGCTGAGGTTCCTCCTCGCCCTCTGTTCCGGAAACAAAAAGACGTGTCCGGACACTAGAGGCGCGTGTTTTGTAAGCGTGTGAAGAGCTCTCTGCCGCTCGACTGTGTGACGACGACGGGGCTGTCGACTTGTACTGAGATCGCCGTCGGGCCTGGGCGGCGGAGACAGGGGACGAAGTGGGCGAGAATGATCCGGCCAGAGGCGAAGATTTGTGCGGGGTGTATGGAACATCCTGGGAGGAAGGTGTGCTAGGAAATGTTGGGCTTGGTCGCGGTGTAACCTCCATTACTGTGGCCGCAGTGGCGCTGGCAGGAGCAAGGTAGGAGGAACCCGGCGGTGGCGCGAGACGTGGCGCGTGCCGTCACGGTGTGACATGATTCGCGCGAGTGGCGGCGGCGGCGGCGGCTAGTGGCGGGCAGCCACAAATCCGGAGCCGGCCGGCAAGAGCTGTCGTTGCCGGAGCCGCGGACATCTGCGAACGTCGATGGCCTCGAAACGTAACCTGAAATATCTCCAACGAACCGCTTGATTTCCGTCACAATTCTCCAACCAAATTTTCTTCTTTGTCGCATCGCCTGTTCCGGATCTACATTTCCTCAGCTCATGATTGTCACGGTTCGAAACAAGCAACTTGCAAGTCACGATGCAGATCCCCTCATCGCGTCTCTGATTGATCCACCTCATCTCGAGCCGCAGAGGTCCATCAAGCCCATTGTTCATGTTGCATCATCATAGACTCCGATGAATGCGGTGGAATCATCACCAGACTGCCTGGTGATCGGCTACGGTGGCGTCGATGGTCGGCTGTGGGGACAGATCGCAGGTATGCAAGATGGCAGAGAGAACTCTGTCCTTGATTCTAAGCCAATAACGGAGCGGTTCATGTAACCATACAGAAGCAGGCTCAGGCACTGGTCGCCTTCTCGCGCTTTATATCTGTATGGACGGCTGGGAGCATCTGCCATGCACACAGCACGCTTTGCCCTCTGTCACGCTTGCTTCCTTTGCCGCTCGTCACCCACATCCCCATGGGCGTGATCCGTGCCTCCGTGCCTTCGCGCCCTCCTGTCGACCGCCGATCTGGCTAGCACTATGACCAGCGACTGTCCCATGGCCTATAAGTACAATGCGCAGCGCACCAGCCAGACGCCTCGCTGTTCCAGACTGTGTGGACAGCCTATCCCACTTTGGCTCCCACTATGCTGTTTCCCCTCGCCTCCCAGACGCCCGCGCGAACCTGGTACGCTCTTCATAAACGTCCTTCATTTCATACATTGGGCCTCGTAATGAACTCGTCGACATCTGTTCACAGTGCATCGGCGCAGCGACGGCGCCAGGCCAAGATGGACGCCCTCGCACCTACGTTCGACGCCGCGCTCACGGACGCAGACGCCAAAGTGCACTCGCTGACGCTCGCACAGCTTGTGGACGCTCATCGCGCTGGCTCCGTCTCGACTGCCGACGTGCTATCCGCGTATGGCAAGAAGGCGTTCGCGGCCCAGAAGGCCACCAATTGCCTCGCCGACGTTATGTTATCAGATCTCCTCATTCTTCACCCGAAGCCGGACGCTGCTCCCGCTCACATCGACGACGACGACGACTTCTGCGACCCCTTCGCGAAGCTCAAATCGGACTCGCATCGACATTCGGACCCGAAGCTGGACGAAGATCGGGCTGGGGTCCATCGTCCGCACAGAAATGGGCACGCCGTCGGAAACGGCTGGCACGAGGATGTCGTGACCAAGACTGAGCCCGAGCCCGAAGACGATGCGGATTCTCACACAGACACACACACCGATACAGACACGAGCGCAGACTCGGACGCCGACGACCGCCCGCTGTCGGGCGTGCCGATCAGCGTCAAGGACTGCATCGATGTCGCGGGCTGCGCGAGCACCCTCGGCTACACGGCCTTCGCACACACGTCCGTGCGCACGTCGGCGCCCATCGTCCAGCTGCTGCAGCGTGCGGGCGCGCTTGTGCATGTCAAGACGACCGTCCCGACGGGCCTGTTCTCAATGGAGACGACGACGACTCTCTTCGGGCGCACCAGCAACCCATACAACCCTGCATACTCCCCTGGTGCGTCGACGGGCGGCGGAGGCGCACTTCTTGCGCTCGGTGGGAGCGCGATAGAGATCGGGACGGATATCGGGGGGAGCGTAAGAATTCCCGCGGCGTTCTGTGGGGTGTATAGCATGAAGGCTACCCATGGGAGGTTTCCCTCGACCGGCGCACGCACGAGCACGCCCGGGTTGGAGAGCGTGCCGACTGTGGTGTCGCCGCTTGCGGAGGCTGGAGGACCTGGAGGAATTCTGGAAGCGCGTGATGGGGCTGCGGCCATGGGAGATCGATCACACTGTGCGTGTCTCCTCTTACTTTTTTTTGCCTTTCTCCTTCTCTCGCGTTACACGCAACTTGCGCCTCCCTTCCTTTCTTCCTGTCTGCACCCAGTCCCAACGTATTGGCGACGAACGACGGTATGAAAGGGGTGCGGAAAAGATACCTATGATCGACTTCCATGCTCATATCCCCCGTCTTGGGCATTACTTTGACAGTGCGTACCGATGCCCTGGCGTCCGGTCGACTTTGGCGCACGCAAGCTTCGATGGGGCGTCCTCTGGAGCGACGGTGCGCTGATCCTCTCCATCGCTTAGCTCCATATGTTGCACGGACTGACGATAGTGTCCGATCGTCGTCGTCACGCGTCTAATGGATCGCGTGCACCGCGAACTAGGGATGATACCGATGACTCCGGCGGCAGAGCGAGCGCTCCGGATCGTCATCGACGCACTCAAGGCGCAGGGGCACGAGATCGTCGATTTGTGAGCGCAGTCGCTACGGTCGCGGCCCATATATCCATTTACGCTGCTGACTATCGCCTCCCCAGCGCCCCTCCTGCCGTGGAAGTGCTCAAGACCGGCTTCCAGCTCGCGTTCGCCGACGGCGGTGCGTCGCGTCTTCTTTCCTTTTCACATCCTCTCCTTCTCGATCGCTTACTCGCTCGATCTTTTGATTTTTGATTTATTTTTTGGTTCCGTCGGACCCCCAGCTGCACAAGTCTTCGCGCCGCTCCAGCGCAGCGACGCGATCAACCCCGGCATCCGCGCGCTCAAGGCGACGTTCGCGCTGCCGAAGCTCGTCAAGCGCGTGCTCGCGTCGTTCCTCCCCGCACTCGACGCGGGGCTGCTGCGCGCGTTCCACCCCAAGTCCGTGCGCGAGACGCGCGCGCTCGTCGTCGAGCGCGAGGCGTGGAAGCGCGCGTGGCACGAGCGGTGGCGGGAGCAGGGCGTGGACCTCGTGCTGTGCGCGCCGTGCGCGGTGCCGGGCCTGCCGGAGGGCGGGACGGGCGTGGCGGGGCTCGTGGCGGCGAGCTACGCGTTCCTGTTCAGCATCGTGAGTGCCGCCCCCGTCCCCGCGCGTCGTGCGTCGTGCGTCGTGGTGCATGCTGACGGTGTCTGGTCTCGCGCAGCTCGATCTCCCCGCGGGCGTGCTCCCCGTGACGACCGTGTGCGCGCAGCGCGACGCGCTCCCCGCGGACTTCCGCGCGTCGTCGCTGGGGCCGTCCGCGCGCGGCGCGTACGCGTGCTACGACGCCGCGGCGATGCACGGGCTGCCGGTCGGCGTGCAGGTCGTTGGGCGGCGGTTCGAGGAGGAGAAGGTGCTCGCGGGGATGCGCGTCGTGCGGGGCGCGGTGGGGGCGTTCGAGGGGGCGCTGTGTTAGACGTGCGAGTGCGCGCGGTGGAGCGAGGGACTGGTCGTTGCTCGCCGGTGGCCGGTGGCCGGGGAGATCCGTCCTGCGCGTGCTTCCGGCGGGGGGAGCGCGGGTGGGAGGGTGATGGCGGTGGCTAGAGGAAGTGCCGATGATGGCGATGATGGTGGTGGCGGCGGTGGTGGATTTCTCGATGGGTCTAGCGTTTGTATTCATTAATTCTCCAGGGCCTTGACTCAGCAGGCCGCGTGGGTCGGTCGGCACGGTATTGTACAGCATTGCATTACTAGTATTTGTGGGGCGCCGCCGGTGTAGCTATCGTAGTACTGGCGCCCTTGTACTCTCTATCTATCTACTCTGATATATCATAGGACTTTCTTTCTTTTGGGTTTGGACCTTTTTGGGCAGGTTCGTGGCCACATATGGTCCTCGAGCGCGATTGCTTGGCCTGGTGCTACGTATATGCGCGTGGGATTGCGCGTTTGGCTGCAAGGTTCAGAACGTGGAGGTTGACGAGCGCACGGGGTGGTCAGGTGGTTGCGCGCGGCGGCGTCAGGGTTTTGCTGTCGTCACGGAGGGCGTTTGAAGGCCCGTATCCGGACGCTGACGCTGGCGATAACGGTTTTGCTGGAATGGGACGGGGTGGTTACGGGAGATTAGGGATGATATCATGGGGTGGACCCAAAGTGGGACCCATAGGCGCACACCCGGTGGTCACGTTCTGGCGGACGTGCGCACCGTTCAGGTTGGATTCGGCAAGCGGTGCGCAGACTTGCTTTCGTGTGCTGCCCATTGCCCCGATTATCAGGTTGGTTGACTGGCTTTGCTGAATATGCATCAAACTCGGGCGCGCGCGCATCGGTATCGAGCACGGCAGCGCCGATGGCATGCTGGAGTGGCTGGCCTCGACCGCTCGATGCGATAATTCCTATAATTGGACGCGGATGGATAGGGACGGACGCACCGATTGGACGGACGGGATAGGATGGGCGCACCGCGCAGCGGGCTTTGCTGATTTGTATAGAGAGGAGTGGGAGCCGGGTGGGATGGGATGGGATGACGCAGCGGACGCGTGGTCGAGTTTCGCGATACCGCAACGTACGCTCGAGGCTGGGATACTGGGATAGCCCTCGCGCGAGGCTCGCCATAGAGCGCCATAAGAGGCCGTGCGCGCGCGTCAATGTTCTTGCCCCGAACGCGAACCCGTTTTCCAGCCAGGCCACGCGGCGGCGCAGCAGCAGCCTCGCATACGTCTCGTCCTCCGTCATCGCCCCCCTGCCATGCCCTGGACCTGTTCCTGAACACCGGCCTGCCCAAGCGTCTGGCATTTTCGCGGTGCGCGCTGGACGGCGGACGGATTTATTGGAGTGCGACCGGGACGAACTGTGTCTGAAATCTGCGTGGCGAGAGGTCTGCCAGTCTAGTGGAGCGGCATCAGGCCATCGCTGACAGCGCTGACAGGCTAATAGACGAGCACACCACCTCCCAGCTGTCACAGCTGTTAGAGTCAGTCGCCTTCTCGCCGCGTCCCTCCCTCACCCGTCCTCCACCCTCTCACACCCGCACCCCCAACACCATCATCGATGTCCTCCTCGTCCGACGGCTCGCTCCCCACGACTCTGCCCCGCACAACCACCACCGCGGCGCCCTCTCAGACCCCGGCGTCTTCGTCGCGCTCGCAGTCGGACCCAAACACTTCTTCTTCTGCCGATGCATCCAACACGGGCACGCCGTCGTCGCAGCCCTCGACCTCAACCTTGCCCTCGACCTCGCCTCCGCCCTCCTCTCCCGTGGCATCCAGCACTCCCACGCGCTCGTCCTCCTTGGCGCCCTCGAACACGCCGACAACGACCCCATCGCCCTCTGCGTCCCCGTCCTCGCCCAGCGCGACGGGCAGCGTGTCCACTCCGTGAGTCGCTCCACCTAGGCCGTCCCGCGCCGCCCTATTAATGACACCTAGTGTTTCCTCTTCTCGCTCTTCCTCCTTGTCGTCGCTGTCTTCCACCTCTGTTCAATCGACCTCTGCGCAATCGTCATCTGCGTCGACGGGGTCTGCGTCTGCGACCTCTGCGACCGCTGCGCCTAATTCCACGTCGGTCGTGTCCTCTCGCGCGTCTCCTACCTCCGTTCTGATATCCTTTTCGTCCTCGTCCTCCTCGTCTCCTACGCGCACGATTTCTGACCTCACGTCCCTCTCGCTGCCGTTCTCCTCGGCCCCCTTGTCGTTTTCCTCGCCTACACCTACTGTTAATGTCCCGACGTCCTCCCTCTCGCGATTTCCGTTGCCCACGACTGTTTCCTCCTCTGTGGCCGCGTCCGAATCGCCTTCCTCTTCGTCGACTCCCGCTGTGTTAACGTTGCCCACGTCCTCTACGCTTTCGTCTTCCACTGTTGAATCTATTTCGTCGTCCACCTCCATTGGAAACGCCTCGTTCACGTCGTCTACGAATTTACCCTCCTCCTCGTCTTCACTAACATCTACTACCCTCTCTATTTCCTCCATAATCTCCTCAAATAGCCTATCCTCGTCGTCATCTTCTACCCCATCCACCGACCGTCCCTCCTCGCTGACCTCCCTAACCTCCCTAACCTCCTCCAGCTCCTCCTCACTCCTCCCCTCTTCATTCTCGCTCTCCTCTCCCGCGCCCCCGTCCGCGTCTCCCTCGTTCTCGCCAAGCGACGCCCGCTCGTCCGCGCTGCTCCCCGAATCGACCTCCGCCGCGCGGACAACGTCCGCACGCGTCGTCACCTCCACCTTCCTCACCACCATCATCGTCACGACCACTGGCCCCGGCGGGCGCGTGACGCAGGTCACGACGGCGTTCGCGACGGGCACGATCGTCCCTGCGCCCGGCGGGAACCGCTCTGCGTGAGTTTCATTGTATTTTCATCTTTAGGTGTTGGGGCTTTCTCTTCCTTCTCTTTTTCGCTCACGTTCATCGTGCGGTCCTCGACGCGGAGCCGTTCTAAAAATATATTTCTATTTTCACACCACGCCCCATCCCTCTCTCTCTCTCTCTCTCACGAGCGTCCAAACTCTCGTCTTGCGACGCCATCCACTCCGTCCACTGACCTGCAGCTCTTCTCCCGCGCTCTCCACAGCCTCTCGAGCAACCCAGGCGCCATCGCCGGCATCGCCGTAGGCGCCTTCGTCGCCGTGCTCGCCGCGCTCCTCTGGGCGCTCCTCGCGTGTCGCCGCCGGCGCGTGCGCAGGCTCGAGCGCTCCGTCACGAGGGGGATGGTCCCTGCGCGCGCGCCGCTCGTCGACGCGGACGACGTGGCGGGGGAGGGAGATGCAGGCGCGGGTGCGCGGGAGAGGGTGATGCAGCAGCCCCTAGGGGGGTTTTGGTATCCGGTGGGGTACGATGTCGAGGCGGAGGGTGGGGCGGCGGCAGGCGGTGTGGGAGGCGATGGTGAAGGAGATGGCGAGGGAGATGGCGAAGGAGAGGGTGAGGGTGAGGGTGGCGGGCTGGCGAGGAGCGGCGAGGGGCTGTTGAGCGTGCACGAGCTCGAGGAGCCCAGGGGCGGTGGGAGCGAGCAGATATACTCGGACATGCAGACGCGCGCGGCGTCGCCTCCTCTTGGACTGGAGCCGGGGATGTGGATCGCGAACCGCGCGACCGGGAACGGGAACGGAAACGGGAACGGGCGCGAGGGCGGCGGCGGCGGCGGGCTGGATCCGCGGCCGTCGCTCTCGTACGCGTCTGCGCGCGCGTCGTCGTCCGGCCATAGCCATAGCCATAGCCATAGCCACAGCCACGCGTATGAGCATGAGCTTGGGGGGCTGGCGCGAGAGGAGGGCCGCCCTAAGTCTTCAAGCGCGAACTCGCACTCGCATTCGCACTCGCACTCGCACTCGCATTCGCAGGCACATTCGGACGAGCGCAGGCTGAGGCAGAGCGCGAGCCCGAGTGCGAGCGGGAGCGAGGCGGCGCTCCTCCGTGACCGTGACCGCGAGCGAACCGGCTCGCCGTCGAAGCGGATCCGCAAGCGCGGGCCGTCCGAGCGCGGCCCGCCCCCCGCCAGCTACCCGTCCTTGGCCCGCCCTTCGTCCTCCTCGTCCTCCGTCTCGAAAGGCAAGGGCAAGGACAAGGATAGGCGCGGCAAGACCAAGGACAGGGAGGGAGACGCCGCGCGCACCAGCGCGGAGAGCGAGCGCAGCCGCGCGGGCAGCCCCGCCAGCGCGACGGGCACCGCGTTCCTCGCGCGCGGCTTGCGCTGGCGGCTGCGCGGCGGGAACACCGCCGGCAGCGGGAGCGTGAGCGCGAGCGGGAACGGAACGCGCGCGGCGTCGCCCAGCGACGAGCTCCTCGCGCCTGCTGCGCCGCCGATGCCTCCGCCTGTGCCTACGTTCTTCGAAGGGCCGGACGCGGCCCTGCGGCGCGTCGCGCGGGCGTCCATGTCGCTGCCGAGCATCGCGTTCCCGCCGCCTTCGCCGCCGCCGCATCCTGCGTTCTCGCTCCAGCCGCCGCCGTCGCCCTCCGGGACGGCGTCGACGGGGACGGGCGTGGGAGTGGGTGGCGGGGTCACGGAGGGGCTGCTGCACCCGAAGCTCGGGATGCGGTTCGAGGCTGGGGCGGCGAGCGTGGGGCAGCTGAGCGAGTTTAGCTTGAGGGACGACGTGGATTATTCGCGGCCTGTCTTTGCGGTCAGTTCTGTTTTTTTTGGCTTTTTGGCGTGTGTGGGCAAGGTGGACTGATGTGTGCGATGCAGAGGATGTATACGTCTGCGACGCTTGATTCGGCGTCTTTGATTGATCGGGACGGGCATTCTACGGATCGCGAGACGATTCTCGAACGCGATCCCGCGCCGCCGCCATAACCCTTCAACTGTGGTCTTCTTTACTCTCTTTGGCATCCCGCTGGTCCATATTACCCCGGTATAGTCGTACACCCGCCGTCCTCCGCCCTTTTGTCAGGGATTTTCTCAACGCTGCCTCTGCTGCGCGCTTAGATGGTTCTGAAGTTGTGTTCATTTAGCTTTTCCCCTCGTTTTCTGCATATACCCGGGTCCTCCTCACTTACACCCGCTGCCTCGATCCAGCGGCTCATACCTGTTCTCTCGACACTAAAACGTGCCCCATCGAGTCTATAGCGATGGCGGTGCATACCATCTACCTCGACCTCGACGCCCGGATAGCTTCTGATTTGTTTGGTCCTCGTCGCACTTGATGTTAATTTGACGCCCGCTAACGAACCGCCTCTGCCTCCGCCTCCGCCTCGTTCTCGTTCTCGTTCTCCTGATTACTACGCACGTCGCACGCCGAACAGCTCACGCACGATCTCTATTCCACATGCATACATGTCCTCCATACACGACGAACCCTGCATGCATCCCGCATCCACCGTACTGACCCTTCCACACACCTACACAACACACTTACACACTTACACATACAGTTACACATACACGCGCACACTGACGCTTCCGTTCCCCCGCCTCCACATCCGTGTTCATATCATCCATACCACCGTCTGTCTGTCTATTATCTAACGACGCGCACCGCAACCCACCGCGCGGCCCACATTCATAGAGGTGCGCGCTCCCCCGCGGCTGTTTTTTTTTGTTATGGCGTCCTAACGTCGAGCTGGTCATGCTTTGTGTTATAGATTCTGTTTGGCGGCACGCATGGCACCGCCCTGCGCCCGCCGCGAAATTTAGGATTTAGCATGTATACTTATCGGTATCGGTTTTTGCTTATCGATCATAGGATGGTTTTCTGTGTTTGCTGCGCACCTGAACGACCGTGATTCGTGACCTGTTGCAAATGGCGCGATGCGGACGGTGTCGACGTTAATCCAATGACTCCAACCCCGAATGACAGAAAGCTTGTTGGGCGGTGCGATCTGATGTGCTTGCAAAGGAAACCTCGATTGAACGATTGCACCCTCTGTACCCGAGTGAGGTCTATAAATTACGAAAAGGCCTACGAAAAGAGGAGGGAAAGGGGAGGGATTAGGAAGGGGCAGTCCGGGGCAAGATGATGGATGTGAAAGAAAATTTCGCAAATCTGCATAACCCCCTTTAGATGAGGTCATGCAACGATCTACTGATTCACCAATTTTGGCAAAGGGCTTGAGCCGATTGTCGATTCAGCGGTTGTGCAGAGAGGATTTGAATGGTAGGCACCTCGGCCTCAAGGGCTCAGTCCCATCGTTCATGAAGGCGTCTGTAAATATCGGCCGTTTGGTTTCGTATGCGACATAAAATGGTCAATTCAGCCGTTCTCATGCCTGCTTCACTGCACTGACGGGCCCACCAGAATCGTTGCATTGATCCTGATAGATTTTGATGTGAATACGGAGGACCGAGTAACGACTCCACGAGTATCCCAGATGCATATAGTAATCACAGTCTTCATTTCGCGAGCAATGCTATGCATGCAGATTGTCCCGGTCTAGTCGCGATGGCCCCTCCCCGCGATCTACTTCTTGTATTTCGATGGCACGTTCAGCTCCACCCTCCCCTACGCCTAAATTCCCAGATTCTTTCATAAAGCCCGTCGTGGTGGCGGCCAGATTCCTGGGAGGAGCGAAAGCCATCGGAACTGTCGTGGCGCGCGTGGACGGTAGCAGCGAAGCTGCATCATGCAAATTCAAAATCAGGCGCGACATCATCGTGATCGAAATGCTAGCATGATTGAGGACAGAGGATAGCCATGCTTAGGTTGAATGAAAATTGTCTTGAGGAACTGACGGACTCACCAGCTAGCGAAGGTAGAAAGGATGCCTCGCAGCGGGTCCTGAGTAGAACAAATCAGCGCACGGCGTTCTTGAATTTAAATGAATGCTTGTAGTACCGATGTCAACTGGTGCATGTCATTTCAGATTTTATGAATCAATCAATGAAGGCAGATGAATGGACATACGTAGAAAGTGAATATGTTCGCGAGATTGACCAGTGCCATCACTCTGTGATATCGCGTGTGCTCATAATGGAACCTGCGCGGAGAGAACCAAGGGAACCTACCCAAAGTATATCGCACCTGTTCCCACTGGTCAGCAAATCGCAAAATGGTTTACAGAGGTAGGTGATGCACCATCCCGAAAGATTAGCTCCATCAATCCTAGGTTTGACCACGATATCTTGCGGCGGGCCCACTCAGACTCGTTGCGATGTTGGAATGACTTGTAGATAGTCAATCCGAAGACTGTTACGTCGAATAGAAACTGGCCCTCCCACGGCACAACAATCTCTAGATTAATGCGAAAAAGGTTGTTGAAACGCTCTAGTGCTAAATGAGACGAGAACGAAAAACATACCGACGCCACTAAGGTTGAAACGTCGCAAGAGAAACATGAGGCGGACGAAGCCTTCAGGTAGACCAGAGAACGAACCTAATGAATGACAGGCCGGTATGGCAGCCGTGTAGGGGCCCCCCAGTGATCACGGTGCTGTGCTGCTTGATCAAGAACAACTACATGTTCACATCCAACACAAACCATCAGCGGATCACGTATCTGAGGTTAAATGAAACGAACACGTACGCATCCCAATATCACCGATGCTGCGCCGAGAGCACAGAGCACAGCAAGAACGATCAGGGAGTTTCCGTAAAATGCGAAAGTTCGTAGTCCAAGCAGAGCTGCGAGTAAACCCAAGTTTGTGAGAAGGAAGGATGCGTTTTATAAAAGCAGGACATACTGGAGACGACGGTTTGATTGAAGACTAACAAAAGCTGGTGGAACAGCCCATAACTTTTACAGCTTAGACGCACCGCATCAGCTATTGATAATATAGCGAGCAAGAGTCTTTGGCGTACCTCTTTCAATCAAGAAATAAAATAGACCTGTCAGCCCTACCAAACTGTCATCGCAGATGAGTAGCCCTCACCTTGTCGCTAGGTGTCATATCTGCTAACGTGAACACCACAACTATGATATGTGCAAGGAAAGGCACATAGCGGTTCAGAAAAAACCATAGAGCTGGTTTTGAGCGCGCGCGAGGCCATATCCGTGTGATCTCGGCGGGGAGAGTGATGAGATGGTCATAGTATAAGACGACTGGCAACAGTCTCAAGTCAGATGTCGAGCTCGAAAGTCCAGCTTGGGGAATGAGCCTACCGACTGCGACAAGTTCCAGATAGTCGTTGAGAGCACTGCAGAATCGGAATCACTGAGCACGATCAGAAGAGATTCTAGTGCTGGAATGAGCTTACACCCCCTGAATGTTTGCGCTGAGAGACATGGGAAACGAGCAGAATTGCGACCTCGAGCCACGCCGCACCTAGAGGCATTATAAGACAGCCAACTTCCGGATTTGATTGAGCAGAAGCTGCGTGGCCGGTGTTCCTGCGCAGATGAAGAGATAGACAGTACCGCCATGCGGAATCGCTACGGGCACCAATTCCGAGTCACCGTGGTGGTGCCTCTTCTCGGTGTTTAGAACCGTCTCACAGAGGCACGAAATTCAATGGGATGGCATCGATCCTCTCACGCACGAGCCTCAGGCGCCTGCGCGAAGATCGAGCGAAGCTAGGCTCGGAACCTCCCCGCACAGCATTCCGGGATCTAACTGACACTGTAATCATTTTGCACTGGGACGGCCACTTTGTTGCGGGGTCAGGTGGCCGTGCAGATGGCCCTGTGGATCGTGGGGACGCAGCATCGCTAATGGTTCACGTCGCTCAGCCGATCGCTGAGTCACGAGCAGCGCATGCACGGCCTGCAAAAAATAGACACCATCAGCACATTGCACAATCTCTGAATCCACAAGAACCCACTCCGCGTGAGTCGCAAGCCGCACGTGAGAAACAGCAGGCTAGCTGTAGGCCGATGCGTCACTAGTTCAGGATGCCATAGTTCTCAGATACTTCCATCCTTGCTCAGATCCTAGTAGAGGCATCGACGTCCATCGGGCTGAAGTTACATATACGATCCAGTGGGCACTAGCGATGTGGGTTTTCCAGCCAGCGATGACGGAGTTCTCCGGCGCCATTCATGCGCATCACCACGCGCTTCCAGTCGTGGCTCGAAACTCGACAGCTCAACGTGACCAGCTTCGCCTTGGAACCAACCGTTTTCCCCATCCTCTTGCCCACTTTCCGGGGATCATCGCGGTGCCTCGCTTGCTGGCCTAGACGATTAAGTTCGTTGTTCTGGCGAATGAAAACCTGTTGAGGTCCAGGGCGAGTTGCGACATCGTCGTGAGGGAGACATCGTCACTGGTGGGATATGTTGATCAGTTGTGGCCGATAGATGTGCGATCGGCCAACAGTGGACCCTAGCAAACCGGTGAGCCCACCTGAGCCTACACGTGTTTCGAAAATACGGTTCATACGTACTAACGCCGCACCCAAGCCTACTAGACCCACGGCACTCGAGTGAGCTTGTCGCAGCAGCGTTGGCGACCCATAGCGATCACTATCTGATACAGTGCTCAGCATGACTGACCCAAAGACGTGTGCCAGGCTGGTTCCCATGTGATAGCATGTCGAATGTGGATTTGAAGCTTGCAAAGGCCTTCTGCACGGCGCACAGCGCATACCGCAGTGTTGGCAATTGATCAAAGCCTGAGCGGTGGATCGCTCGTAGTCTCTGTTGCTGACCCTACGCAGAAGATAATCGTCCTGCGTAGAGGGTCGCTCGAGGCTGGAGGAGCGCAGGTTAAACCGGCCGGCCTATGCTTACATTGACGGCTGTATGCCAAGCTAACCTATGCCAACGGTCCATTGGTCTCCTTTGATCAAATGCTGTTCCCAAAACACAAGAACGATATCAAAGCGAATTTTCAAGGCCAATATTCCCCCTAAGGGTTTGTTGAGTCAAGAGGTTTGAGGGCATACATATGACGAGCGTACTCACATGAAATGACCAATCCGAGCGGGAACAGTGGATTCTGTACAATGTCAAACCGTTGCTCGCATGCTATTGTTAGCCAATCGCAACTCAACCATCGCCAAAACCAGTTTGGCACACGATCATTCCACTAGCCGTCTTGAAATCAATGCGTGATCATCTTGCTATGGATTGAATTGTAAAGATCATCATTCGTAGATATTCGCACCCTCCTGTGACGAGTGCTCAAACCGACGCGACCCGATACCGTGAACCACATCATCGTCTGCATCGTCCGAATGCATCATGTTGTCTCTCCGAGATGCAAACACAATTGGACCTGTCGCTTCGGTGGTAGACGACAGCGGTGACGAGGTGCCATGCAGATTGAGAATAAGTCGCGACATCATCGTGACGGAGATACTGTCATTGGCGGTCAATCGCGGTCAGTAATTTTATCCCAGTTGGGCTCTCACCAGGTGGCGAACGTAGAGAGGGTGCCGCGCAATGGATCCTAAACATATGAAGAGTTGATATGGAAATGCTTGTATCACTTCTGGCAAGCGTACCGATGCGAACTGGGAGAGATATTAGTAAACAAAGCCTGCTTAAAATCAGTGCACGTACATAGAAGGTGAAGATATTCGTCAGCTCTGCGAGCCCCATCACGCTGTTGCAATGAGCACGATAAACAGCTTATTCAGCGGTAAATGTAGAAGACTTACCAGAAATACACCGCACCTGCATACCCTGGTAAGTCTTACTTATGATGCCTGGATGGGATCTGACGCACCATCGCGAACAATGAGCTCTGCCAGACCCAAAGTACCCGACCACTTTTCACACGCGTCAAGGTGCGCGAGTGAATCCCTCCGGTGCTGGTTCCATTTGACGGTAGTAAGGATGAATACAGTCACATCGAACACGATATGCATCTCCCAAGGGGCTGCGAGACCTGATGATGAACAGTGATAATCTAGTTGGTCGCTCTGACATTCAATAACAGTTGATCGAGCACTTACGCACTGCACTAAAGACCGAGTTGGTCGTCAGTGCAACAGTACACAATATGCAATGAAGGACAACTTTGGAAACGAGATGTGGTTGTGGCGATCATGCGCCAGCTCGGCACTCGTTACGGTGTACGCTGTGATTGCACTCCACTGTCCATCCCATGCATTTGATGTGCATCTGTCAGGCCTAGTCGCATATATATGGGGGACCGAGCTCACACAAGTAAGGCATAATACTATGATTAGGATCAGATATAGCGCTGTCAAGACGCGGCGCGAGTTCCCGAAAAACGCATACGTGCGCAGTATCAGCAAGACTGTAGAATCTATTGAAGCGTCATCAGAATATTAATTGCTCACGACTTACCGGCCACGACTGTTTGGTTGGACATGGTCAGGAAGTGATGGAATGCTGTATATGCCCGGTAACTTGTGGCACATAAAAGTAGAGTTAAGTATGACTCGGTGTTTCGACAACGGAAGACATACCTCTTGAACAAGAGTTTAGTCGGTGTGAATTGTGCGATGTTGCAAGATATTATACATAAATTGAACTGACCTTGTCGCATATGGTAAACCCACCAAATGTATAGACCAGAACTGCTATATGCCCAACCAGCGGCACATAACGATTTAAGAAGAACAAGAGAGATGATCTGGCGCGAGGACGAGACCATATCCGTGTGATCTCTTCAGAGAGTGTCATCAGGTGGTCATAGTACAGGATGACTAGAAAAGATCAAGACAAAGTTGTCTGGTTACTGGCCGATATGTACGAACAGACAAGGCGTACCGATTGCAATAATTTGTGAATAATTGTATAGTGTGCTGTCAATAGTTGAACGCGGTCAACAAGCCTCGAGACGTGCATATGAGGTTGCACTTACACGGAACGTACTTCTGCATCGGAAATCATAGCTGAAAGGCGAGCGAGTCATGAAGGGTGTTTATATATATCACGGCTTAGTCTCCATCAAGGGCGGGCCTGATCACATCCTGTCATCAAAAAAGCTGTATAGATAGCGATCATTCTCCATTAGTCGTACTGACGCTTATCCCATAGTATCAGTCGCATTGAGACCCACCTGAACATAGGCGCATATAGCGCTAAGCATCTGCCATACACGTATTTAGCATACTAGCCTGCGCAAATGAACTCATCCACCACATGTATACCCTGAGCGACATCCAGACCTGTCATGATCTTAGAGAGACGCACTGCAGTGGATTGTGTGTCACAGATTAAGGAATGATCTCATTATGATTTCCCTCTCGCTATGTGAAACATGCAGCAATGGAATCTACAGCTTGAATGATGTATCAATATTTTTGCGATGAGCCTATAATCTTGGCACTCACAATCTTTCAAAGGGTGAGGACAGATATGTATCATAACATGAAGTAGTGCGCTACGCATCGTCGCCGACATCGACGGCTGAGCGAGAAGAGGAACGGGCCGACTTCCAAATTGAGTTATTGCTCATCACCCTAACCCCAATCCAGGTCTCACGCCCACCTGGACCCACAAAGTCACGCACGCCCACAATTTCCGCGTATGGCATCCGCGCCGTCGGTTGTTGTGGGTCCTCCGAGGTTCTCTGTGTCCTCGCGACCAAAAACTCTATTTCCCCAATCATTTCGCCTTGCTTCCCACCATGATCCCTCTATATAACTCCTAGCGGAAAAGGGGACTCGCCTTCTTCATCTGAGCCCCCGTCTCGACTTTTCAAGTCCTCCGCCAGCTTGATCGATCAGCTCCCTACGTCCTCTCCTGAGCTTCTCCACACCCTCCACTCGAGTATACATCAACCCATCAACCCATCAGCAATGGCATTCTCCTCCATCCGCACCGTCTTCGGAACCTGGCGCGATGTCCAGCCCACCGACATTGAGTCTCAGTCCCACTCGCTACCCATCCAGATCACGGGGACATACACTACCATGCCCCTCGCCCTGCCCTCTCGTGCGTTCACCTACGCCTCTGAGCGCCCGGCCAAGCCCTCCCTCCCCTCTACGGACGCGATCGACGACTTCTTCGGCGCCTCGCGCACCACCCGCACCTCAGACAGTCGCCACGATGAGCGCCCAGTTTCCTCGTCCCCCCCAAAGGACACCGAGCTGCCGCCCGCATACGCGTACCCGCTCCCAGCGCCTCTCCACGCAGACCCCGCGTTTGACGAGAGCGAGCTCCCGAGCTACGCCCAGCTCGAGGCGGCCCACGCGCGCCAATTCATCTCTGCGCAGGCCGAGCCAGTCACCCTGGCACAGTACTTCTTCAAATTCGGTTTCTGTGCGTAGCTCTTCCTTCCTGCCCTCACCGCAAGTCTTTCATGAAACTGACCGGATTTTATCTATTGACTAGTCTTTCCCCCGCTGTGGTTCCTCTCGCTCTTCATATTCTTTTCTCCCCTCACCGCCCCTGCGGAATGGGAATCGACGAAGACACCGGCGGAGTGCGAGGCGCTTCTCGACGCCATGCGCAAGGCCGAGGCCAAGTGGGCGCGCAGGAGTATTGCAGCGGCTGCTATCCTGAGCATGCTGATCGTCATTCTCGTCGTCGTCGTCGTCTCGGTCTCCCATTCATGAATCTGTGCCCCACTCGTTCGTTCTTCACGCCTCCCGCATACTCAAAACTCTCTCAACACATTCGTTCTTCCCCAATCGTCTTGGCGGCCGTCACGCCCCTTGGTTTCTCAATTGTTCTTTTGTGCTCTGCTATATCTATTCTTATGTTGTATCGGCTCTATCCCAGTGTATTTATAGGTTATCGGTCATCCGTTATCATTCCTTCTATATCTTGTAGTGTTCTTGTTCGTGTACAGACAATTAACGAGATCAAATGAAATCCACATCATCGTTGCGTGTGCATGTCAGCGTCCGGGCGTTCAATAATTAATCTAAAGACTCGAACCTCGCGGCACAGTATATGAAGGAGGATCGCGGGGTCATGCATCAGTCAGCTCCACGCAAACGCATTCTAGCCCGGTGTGCAAGGTGTGATAGCATACGGATGGGGTATCTCGACGTCATCTGGGCGGTATAGACAGGTTCTCACGGACAACAGCAACAAGAAAAATCTGCAGCCGGCTCAGCTCAGCCCGTGGGGCTGAGCATCCGAGTTACGCTGCAGCGTGCCCAGCACATACGGTATAAGTAAATACAAGGTTCGACTAGCCTACAAGCAACTCTAGCTCCACGGGCATCGCATCGGCTGCGTTTGAGTCATATGGCGGATCTGCGCCCATTTCCTTTCGGACGCCGTCTCCGCCACAAGTCCACGACAGGTGCAGATCGCGCTCGCTACAGGGGATGCTGATCGTGGATGCGCGTGAGATGAGGCTTCGACTCGATCGGAACCATCTCGATACCTGCAATGAGGACAAAGACCGGGACGTCGACCGCGCCGCCGCGCACTATCAGCCACGCGCCGCCGCGCAGAACCAGGAAGACTCGAACGCACCGTACGCGTTTTCCGTCCGACCCGCCGTCGTCGCGGTGTCCGCGCGCCTGCGATGCCACCCGCCCGCGTCGTCCGCAGAGCCGAGGAGGCGCCGTGACGGGTCGTACACGCCGACGGTGCCGTGCAGGACGGTGGAGAGCGGCGGCATGGCCATTGTGGTGCTGGCTCTGTCGGGAGGGTGAGGGGGGAGGTCGTGCTGCGGAGGTTCAGCATGAGGCGAGAAATGAGGGTCGCGGAAAGACTGGAAGCGGCGCGGCGAATGGGGTGAGCAAACTGTTTGGCGGACGAGGGGACGGAAGGTCAACGTACACGTTTGTGAAGGTCGTCGTAACGCCTTTGAGAAGTGGCTGTCATAGAGTAAGAAATGCGTCGAAAGACGGCTAGGTCGAGATGAAAGCTCACAGATGCAAGCTGTGTCAGTTTGAGAGTAGGAGTGAGCGGATTTTGGATGATGCAATCAGTTTGGCGACATACAACGTAGGACAAGATGTTTGAAAGATTGGACAAAGTCAAGGCGCTGTGTTGGCTCTAATCAACACGTCTCCTTCAGATGCGAGAGGGGAAACGTTCGCACATGAAAAATATCGCCCCTACAAAACGCGCCTCAGCTGATAAGCTGTGAAATGAGAAACTCCAGCGAGAAAATACGCACCATCCCGCAGCAATGTGTTCAGCAGATGCCCTCTTGCGCCCAACCTGAGTGTCTTCCACAGCGTCAAGAAAAACACGCAGGTATCGAAAACAAGTACACCGCTCCAAGCGACAGCCAGCCCTGTCCCGCCAAGCCTATTAGAAGTCTGGTAAAAGCTACGAAACTTCCAAAAACAACTTACGACGGCCTCTGAAGGCGAAAACGAGAGATCAGACGCGGATTCGTGAATGTGGGGACGGCCAAAGAGCAAGGACGCACTGGGAGTTGAGAGAAGTGTGTTACAGCCCGGAAATTCTGCGGGGAGCCGGCGCGGGATGTCGTCGCTGGGCCCCGAGATTATCGACCACTGCAGGAAGGATGGGGAAAATCAGCCAGCGAGGGAAGTTCTGCGCACAATGGACTCACACAGCCGACGACGACGCTTGCCGCGGCGACAGCGACTAGGAAGCCGAGAATGCGGCGGTCGCGGTCGTAAAGTGCGTACATGCGCATGATACAGAGGACTATCAAGAGATCATCAGCAAGAGTCAGAATCTTTAAATTGACGTCCGTTTCAAGTCTGCCAAGATGTCTCTCAAAAGCAAATCGGAGATCTGGGTGCGTTATCGCTCGAAGATGTTAGAGACACTCACCGCCTACTAAGATCTGTAATATTACAGCGTAGTACTGGTGATATGACTGTAGCTTCATGCAGCTGCTCAGAAACGGTCAGTCTAGGGTTCAATCATAGTAGACAACATCGACTAGTAGTACTCACTACTGCAATATCATAGCAGGTGATTCGGGTAGCAGGATGAGTTGCATGATTTTGCGATATATTGACAGGCTACTCAATCACCTTGTCCTTATGTACCATAAGAAATGACTGGGCGAAGACTGGGACGTGTCCGACGACTGAGATATAGCGATTAATGAGAAATGTACATGAGGCCCAGCCCAGACGACGCTTGGGAGGCCAAAAGCGCTCAATCTCCGTGGCCAAGGTGAGCGCATAGTCGTAGTACAAAATCGCTGCAGAAGTCAAACCAAAAAAAAAATTTGTAGCGTCGGCGGCGGCAACTTAATAGCGGGGAAGATCTGTACAGGGTGATAGACGCACTGAATGAGACGAGGATACACGTGTAGTTAATGTACCTTCCAGAACAAGGCGAATGAATTGAATGAGGTCAAGAGGCTAATGCGCCGAAGCAGCCGTTTTAGGGACTCACAGGTCTGTCCCAGTTACACCGAAGCTGTCCAGCGTCGTTTCAACGGCCGACCCCATTCGCAGACCATACCCCTGACAGATTCACAACTGGTTTGCCTGATCCCTACACCTCCTGCAGAGTTAGCGATCAACCGCGAAGAGAAAGAGGGGGAAAGTGGCTCGGTCACTGGGGCCAGTCGAGGAGGGACAGTGGATGGACCGAGGGTGATATACTCATCCAGAGACAGCGGGCGATATGTTCGTCGGCTAGCAACATGAGCGCTCTGTGCCTGAGCGACACGCTGACACTACGCTGACTCGAGCAGATCACTAGCAGATCACTGTACGTTCCGGGCTCCTCTACTGTCTTCTACTGTTCCTCTGCAGTCTCTTGAGTCCTCTGTACTTCTTACCCTGATAGCGCCGCACAGTCCAATGGAGTTTGACGAGCGAACGGATTGAATTGCCTGCACAGTCTCATGATGCTGTCTGACGATGTCTAGCGGCCTTGATCCAGAACGCATGGGAAAATCTTCTCGACATCGTTTGATGAAGCGCTCATCTAGTGGTACTTAGCTGACTCTTTTTGCTCCTAGGGCGCTTCAGCATCCTAAACGATTGGCCGCTTACAACTTACAAGTCGTTGGTTGTAGAACGTGTGGCGCCCTGCAAGCTAGGCTCGACCGACCCCCTCCCGAACGCCGAACGCGTGAAGGTGAGCGGTCTTGGAATCCTTCACCACGTGAAAGTGAGCGGTCTTGGAATGAGACTACCCTGCAAGCAGCCTGGCGCAAGAGTTCTACACTTTGTCCAGGTTATCTACCTGGCTAGGGCCAAACAAATCGATGCAAGTCCCTGATCCAGTAAGTCTTCGTAGCCCACGGTCATGGTACAGAGCTGATACCACTCATTTCCGATCGCTTTCTGCCATCATGATCTTACAGCTTCCTACTGACGGATTGATGTATGATCGAATGAAATGATCGATGCACCCTCGGCTCGGTACATAGGATCAAATGGCTCTGAAGGATGATCGTCTGTTGGCATGAATGTCCAGAGGTCTCCACAGCAGACTCCGTGTCGCGTTCTCATCTGTTTGCGTTTCAGATTGGCAGCAGATGTCGAGCTTAAGATCGGACTATTCGGCACTTGGCTGGACGAAGTCGCATTTCGCGTTGACTAACTCATCACGATTTGGTACAGGCCATTTTATTACAGGTTAAAGACATGGTAGATCTGTCAACACAAAGAGCAGGGTTCCATGGTTCAAACCCGATCACGACACGTCCAACCATCTAATCCAAACGTAAAATTCTCGGCATGTCACTATCCCTGGGCTCGGCCGGAAAGAGGTCGGTCCTGCTAAACTGAAGCAGGGGCATGATGCTTCCAGCAGTTAACTGCACAACTCCAACGAGCAAAATATCATGTATACCAAACCTCCTGGAATGATCTCCCTCTGCGAGATATCCGCCTCCGTTATCGAGGGCCCACGTAGGATCCTCCTCGTTTGATATGGCGGGAGGATCCTAGGACCCAGTTCGTGAGTTCGCCTACTACAAGTTCAGGATAAGTAGACCTAAATATCACCTTGAAGAACTTATTCAAACATCTCCAGACTAGGCGTACAAGTGCCTTCTTCGAGATATTTTTGCTTAGGGTCATCGGGAATGCTCTCCCCTTATATCCCTTCCACTGTGAGCACGTGTCAAAGTTCGAGATTGAGTGCAATTCAAGGAGCTCAATGATTTGCTTACTATGATGTGCAATCGAAGGTCTCTCTTGTGCCAACCCAAAACCTCTTGTCCCGTCTGCAGAGACGCACATTGTCCGTCAATTGCGTCGGCATAGGATATGCCAACACTGCCGTTCTCTCTAAAAAAGAACAGCGGCAGGGCCAAGATCGTGGTGTTTGGTTGCTCTCTGTATCGAATGCAGACTACAGGTCCCGGGCCATCAGTGCTGCTCATGGGGTCCATGTCCAATAATACGTTGACGCCGTCGATGACGATAACAAAGATTGGCCTCGGAGGGTGAATGAAGTTAAATTCCACGGTTTCGCTGCTGTGGATGCACTGGATGTCGGCGATGTGTAGTCCTCGTGGTACGAGAATATTGCGGTAATGCGCGTTAGCGCCTTGCGCCGACAATGAATACGCCGCAAAGGAGTCTATGCAAACGTCGTTCTGCCGCCATGGTGTCAGTGCTATACGTTGTAGCGCTACTTCTTGAGGCTTACCGTAAGCATTACATCTTCAGTCTTATTGTAACCCATGAACAGTGACGGACAGAAGTACAGAGGAAGCGTTTTTGTAGATCAGGCGCAAGGGGGAGAAGCTTGATGGGCACCTTCGACAGGAAAGTGTTTTATGAGCAACTTCGAGTAGATCGACCTCCAGCGGTCAGCATGCATACAAGTGGAGGGACGCAAGTGTAGGAGACTCCGAAAACGCGAGGTCTCGGATGAGCAGGACTTTATAGCTGATTTCTATCAAGCATCGGGACGCTCTAGCGCCAGTAACCCCTACACTTCCGTCTCGCAGCGGAGATTATCATGGACAGGCCAGTGTACAGATGAATTCAGAGAGCGGCGCACGAGCACGAAAGCTGGTGTCTGCCTCGTGGCTCATCTGTCCAGATGTGGTCATTAGGGCATCTTGTTCCAGGCCGAGAGAGCAAATCTGCAGGTCCGAACATGGCACCGGTAACGCTTCACCAATGATAAAAGTTCGCACGCCCAAAATAAGCGCGGGCGGGTGAGAACGCGGAGAGGAACCACACCTGATGGAGTCCAATATTATATGGACCTACAACTCGCGATATTGGATTCGTCATGTTACTGTCGCATTGCTGAGAAAGTGACTGCGTCCAGGTGTATGGAGGGTGTTCAATTATGTTGCACGGCGGGCATGGATCGACGCAGAAGATAATCGGCTGTTCCAACTGGTACTCAGCGGATGGGCGGAGATGGGCGGCCACGGTTCCTTCGGGTGCCACGGCTTAGGTCCGATTCACCCCAAGGGGCTATCCGGCGCTTTGCATACTCAAGAGGTTCAAGTACTGAAGCTGGAGCGCTGGAGGTCGATTGCCTCAAAATGAATTTACAGAACCGTTGCTGTTGAAACGAAGAGCGTTAAAGCTAGATTTGCGGAGAGTGGACCAAGTTGGAATAGCGTTACGGCTGTAGCAACGGCCACTTACAGGCCGAACAAATTCTAGCTGATCGTACGTGACCACAGAGAAAGTCTAGAGCAAAGAACGCTGCATGAGATCGTCAACATAGACTAGAGAAAATCCTCACTACTCATCGACTCATCACGGCCCAGGTCAAGAGCCGATCGCTGAATAAGTTCGATTATGATACCGCCTCAGGTGGATTCCCGAAGCATAATTGCGTCTAATGAGACCACTCAATTCATTGACAAACGTCCACCGTCAACTACAGACCTCCACTCTACTTGTACACGAGCAAAGCTTCTTCCGATTCTCTCTTTTCTCCCCACATAGTAATAAAAACATCTGCACGGTACAGCCGATACCGATCAAGAAGGTCTGCAGAGCCATTGCAAGCGCGTGCTTAAACGGTGCCAGACTGAGCGATGGTGACCTTGGCCTTGGGCGAGCCAGACTGGGAGCCGAGGCCCTCAATCTTCTTGACCAACTCGAAGCCCTCGAGAACTTCACCTGTTTTTTTTAAAGGCAGTCATTGATTAGATAAGATCAGATACAGATCAGATAGTGTTTGATCCTGTACGCACCGAAGACGACGTGAGCGCCATCGAGCCAGTTGGTCACGACAGTGGTGATGAAGAACTGGGAGCCGTTGGTGTTCTTTCCGGCGTTGGCCATAGACAGGATACCAGGCTTCGTGTGCTTCAACTGGAAGTTCTCGTCTGGTCGATGACCGATGAATATCGCACCGAAAATAAAGAAAACCAGAGAAAACGTACCAGCAAACTTCTCGCCGTAAATGGACTTTCCACCGGTGCCGTTGTGCTTGGTGAAATCACCACCCTGAAGCATGAAGTTGGGGATGATGCGGTGGAAGGAAGACCCCTGATAACCGAATCCGTGCTGGCCAGTGGCGAGTTCGCGGAAGTTCTTCGCGGTTTTGGGGACGACGTCGTCGTAAAGCTTGAAGGTGATCCTCCCAGCAGGGGCATCGTTGATGGAGATGTCGAACTACCAAAGGTCAGATCGATCAGCAGTCAGCATCGAAATGATCACTCCTCTATGGACCTCTTGATCCTTCAAAGAAAAAAGAGGGAAGGGGGAGGATTCCGAAACCACAAAAAATGCTCACGAAGACGTTGGACATTTCTGATGATTTGATGTTGGTGGAGGAGGGGGAGGTTGATGATAGTCTAGAGTCTGGAACGTCTGTCTATATGGTCAGCTCGGGCGATACCGAGTCGGAGATTGGGAACTATCATCATGCACTGACGTGCTCCCCGTTCGTCATTTTCACCACAGCACCGCATGGTTCCATATAGGGGTTCACCCAACATCAGATGACCTCTGTATGTCTCTTCGAGAGCCCTTCTACGTCCTTCCGAGCCGTGGATGCAAATGAATGGAAGTCGGAGGAGCACCAGTCTTGCGCTTTTTGCGGCAGTCCGTGCTCTCACCCTCAAATAAACCGAGTCCTCCATCGATATGATGATGAGCCATCGATATTCGGCGTTACGCCGTTATCCGTTCTTCGATGTCGTCCCCAACCGACTGTGTGATACTCCGTCGTCTCCCAGCGTGTCCCCTTCTTCTTAGGATCCCGACAACACAGATCTACGAACGGTAGCATAGCAAAGTGATACGTCATCGTACTCCTAACCTGAACATAGGTTTATGGCTAAGGTTTGTAGTTTACCACGGTTCGAGAGCGATTCCTGACGAAGACATAATTTCGTCATGATTTAGCCTCCGATCGTGTCGCATTTGTTCTAAATCGGTATGAAACCCAACGAAGTGAACATCTTGACTTCCTCCATTCGTGGAAGTTCTCATGATGCACGACGGTCTATCAAGAGTATCTCAAAATACAAACTCTCAAGTCGTACACCACTGCCATTCCGATATCTAGAGACGACGAACAAAAGTATGTCCCAGGGAGGATTCGAGCCTCCGGCTTCACGGATCGCGTACCACTGACGCCACAACGTGATGATTTAACCACTAATCGACAAGGACCTTGAGAAGATTTGCTTATAGGCAATTATATCCAGCCGCGAGCGCGCGCACACCCGACAGAGCGGTTTTTCCTCGAATCATCAACGCCCATATAGCTCAATCTCACAACAGATGGAACATGATGCTGTAACAACTAGTACGTGGCTGTAGCAACTGTCTCTTTACATCATAATGCAGGGAGTCTGACATAGCTTGATGTGTTAAGCAACTAATGGGCTAATATCGCAAATGATTGCACAAAGGAGTAGAACGTTGATGAAGCCTGGCTAGCTCTGGCTACCGCCTTCATCATCAAACACCCCAACTACTTTGCCAAAGCTGAGGTATTTAGAGTATCGCTTTCAAGTCACATCATTGCGAAGACTCCACCGCCACCTCTGTCTCAAACGAAGCCACATACCCGAGATCGACATGGTAAGCCTCGCCAATCGCCCCACTTAGCCACAGCCATAGTCGAATGCACAGGGCCTTATTGTGTCCCCTTTTGTTCAAATCGCTGATTGAATTTCGTGATTCTATCGGCGCCCATTGTCGCTTCGCTTGGCCTTGCCTCGTCGTATAAATATAGAGTCAAGGTCCTCGAGAGATCTTCACCAAGGCTCAGAGGCTCGATTCCAATCCCACCCCTGCTTTCCCTACTCCATCCGTTGATTCCCATAGGCAATTGATAGGATTGTGAGTGGCCTATAGCTTTTCCCGTCTTTTTTGTGATTAACGTCGAATGAGAAGTTCTTCCTATCCAGAGATCGCGTCTGGCTACACTACCTACGAGCCATCGCTACCTGTCCAAGGTGAATTCTCTTCTGACAGATTGTCATCGTTTGTGAACTCATGATTCCCTCCGTAGAGCAAGGGTCTCATACTAGTTCACGCCCGCCCGAACTCTCCGGCTCATATTCCACCACGCGCACATCTCCATCTCCAAACTCCAAAGCCATGTCCTACATCAACAACCAGCCTCAAGCCACGACCCAGATGCAAGCCCTCCCAGGGGGTAACCGTAATGCCTCCAACAAGTCTTACGGCCCCGACGGCGAGCGCGGATGGTCGCATGGGATTTGTAGCTGCTTTGGAGACTGTGGCACCTGTACGCATCTCTCTTCTCTCTTCTCCCCTAGATACTGATCGTTCCTCGGCGTCGCCCTCCAGGCTGCTTGTCCTTCTGGTGCCCTTGCATCGCCTACTCTCAGAACAAACACCGCTTAGAGCACCTCGAGCGGCACGGCGCTCCCCACCCTGAAGGGGGCGAGTCTTGCACGGGCGACTGTGCGATCCATACGCTTCTGAACTGTTTCGGCTGTGGATGGATTCTCCAGGTACGTTCGCATCTCCTTCGCATCCATCGCTCCGTCTAGGCTCTGCCTTGATCATCAGCATATTGATCTGACCCGTACGCGTCTCTGTGTAGATTGGCACGCGTAGCGATGTGCGCAGGCGATACCGCATCCGCGGCAGCACTTGCGGCGATTGCTGCACCGCGTTCTGGTGCCAGCCCTGCGAGCTCGCGCAGGATAGCAGGGAGATCGAACTGGAGGAGAAGAGCTTCCAGCACAAGCAGTGAACGATGACTGCCTCCCATTTTCCTATTTTACATCTTACCGCTATGGCTTTGCCCGTGTTTAACCTCCAAATCCCTGCAGCGTCATTGAGCTGCCTTTTAAAATCAGTGTTGATGGCAAGTTATGTGATGTCCACGTTACGGTCTCCCTCTTTCTCCTTGATTTTCCCATGGTTTCTACTGCACGTAGTGTTATTGATGGGCAATGCTGGTGATTCGCCTTAATTATGCATCTTGATCTCGCCCTTGAATGCTCTAAAAACGGATATCGTATATACATAAGTCAACGGTACTTATGCATCCTCCGATCATTTTTGCGATCGCCCATCTTTCTTTATACGGGCAAGCCATTAACTCGAACGGTCCGTGAAACGTAGTAGCGAAGGGATGTATCATGTCTAGTCTCTCCGGGTCAACATCGATTGATGGTCTTGAGGACGCGATATCTCGAATAGCGAACCTTCCTTTCAACATCGGACTACAAAAGCCACAGCAGAAGAACAGAAGAAGCAGATAGATGATGATGGTGATGTTTTGATTGCACAGAAAACAGACAACAGGAAACAGGAGGAGCACAAACAGGAACAGCAAACGGAACGAACACGGTCGACAACGCTCAGTAATCATGTCATCTTCACAGGTCTATGTGAGCACGCATCCGCGCCGCGGTAATTATTCTTCTACTATTAGTCCATCGTCGTCGTCGTCGATTCATTCTCTTTTACCCAAACGCCCCACGCTCATGCCATCTTGCCCAGCACGCGCGGCTGCGACAAGTCCGCCATGTTGATGAAGATGTCGTCCGCGGGATGGCGGTACAGCGGCGCGCGCAGGCGCTTCTGGTCGAGGTGGTGCCCGATGAAGCCGATCGAGCGCCCGAGAACGAACAGCCCATTGAGCGTCCCGATCCGGATGTACTCGTCCGCCTCCTCCGGCGTGAACGCGCCCGAGTCGCGTAGCAGGTCGACGAAGCAGACGGCGATGCACCCGTCGACGTTCAGGATGAGCGTGTCCTTCTTCGACGTCGTCACCTTCTCGACCGCAAGCGCGTAGTCGAGCAGCGAGTGCGACGGGAAGTTCTTGACCACATACTCCTTCACGAGCTCGACACGCAGGTCAGGGTTGTTGACCGACTTGATCTTGTGGCCGATACCAGAGACTGAGAGAAAGGAGTGAGATGGTGAGTGAGGAACAGTGACAGCGTAGTGAAGTTAAAGACGTACTGAGCTTGTTTGCCTTCCTCGATGCATCAACAAACTCTCGTGGTGTCAAGCCAGTATCCCGAGCATTCGAGAACATGGACGCAGCCTCGTCGAGAGCACCACCAAATCGGCTACCAATGGTAAGGAGACCAGAGGCCAGCGACGAGATGAGATCCTTGCCCGCACGTGTCGCGACGATGGTGTTCATCGCACTGCACATTCCAATCAACACCTGTCCTGAAAACACAAATGATAACGCGGTGTCACTCACCCTGATACGGCGGGACCGTGGTCGGCCGTGAGCATGAGGACCATCTCGATGAACTTTGTCGCCCACTGCGGCAAGCGGCGCTTGAACCACAGCAAACTGACCACGCCGCCGAGCCCAATATCCTCCTTGAACACATCCGAGATGCGCATGCCGGCATAGAGCAGCTCCTGGCCACGCTCGTCCGAGATTGTCGAGATGAATGCGGCGGGCTTGCGAATCAGGCCGAGCTCCTGTGCCCACTTGTAGTCCATGGGGATCACGGGCGGCTCCCGCTCCGCCTGTGGGCGAATGACGCCCTTGCTCACCAGCCCGTCGTACGTCTCCTTGAGTACCTGTGGCAGGTCCTCGAACGTCTCGGGCACGATGAACCCGGCGGCGCGCATTGCCGTGTTCTTGGCATCCGCAGTCTCCATGTCCGAGTTGGCGAGCGAGCCAGCGTGCCCAAACTGCACCTCCGTCGCGAACATCTTCGCACACGTCCCGATGGCCCACGCGACGATCGGCTTCTTGATGATGCCCTTCTTGACCGCATCGATGACGCGGTACTCCTCGATACCACCGACCTCGCCAAGCAGGACAAGCATCTTGCACTCAGGATCCTGCTCGTAGCGCAGGAGATGGTCGATGAAGGTCGAACCGGGGTAGCGGTCACCACCAATGGCGATACCCTCGTACGTTCCGTTGGTGAACAGCGAGAGGATGTTGTTCAGTTCGTTCGACATGCCTCCAGACTTGGAAACGTAGCCGACGGAGCCAGGGCGGTACAGCTTGGACGCGATGATGTTGTCCATCATGCCTCCCGAGTTTCCGATCTTGAAGCAGCCGGGCTTGATACCACCGACAGTGGCGGGCCCGATGATCAGGACACCCTTCGACTGAGCTTGGTGGAGGATCTCGCGCGCGTGGCGCTCGGGGACGCCTTCAGCGATGATGGCGATCGCTTTGATCTGCGAGAGCTCGAGGATCTCCTGCGTGCTCGAATAGACGGAACGCGACGAGGCAAAATTGACGACGACATCGACATCGGGGTGCTTCTTGACGGCCTCAGAGAGGGAGGTGTAGACGGGCAGCAGCGTCTCCTTCGTGCCCCAGTAAAACTTCTGGATGTGGTGGCCGCCGAAGGGGTAGATCATGGCCGCGACGGAAGGAGTTTGACGCCCACACGAGTAGTCAAAGTCGAGCATGCCCTGAATCGCACGAGGCTGAAGACCATACACGAAAGAGCGCGTCGTGGCATCGAAGGGGCGGAAAGAGGGACGCTGATGACCAGCGCCCGTCTCAAATCGGACGATCTGGTCGTCTGCCTGCGTACGCTCACCAGATGCATGGATCGAGCCCACCGTGTTCTCGCTCTGTTCCGCAGCGCCACTGGAAGGAGGAGGGGAAGGAGGAGAAGAGGGAGGGATGGAAGGTGCAGTTGACTTTGTCTCCCGCCTGACGCCGAGTGCCAGGGGAACAATTTCGGTGATGTGTGTCTCCGGACCATAAACCTTGATGGGAACGCCGAGAGACTCGCCGAGCAGACGCATGGCCTTGAGACCCTCCTGGTAGTTGGGTCCACCACGACGGACGTAAATGCGGACCTTGTGGTTGGCGAGAGGCGTCTTGTACTCCTTGAGAGCACGGATGATACCCTTGAACGTCGCAGCGACGTTGGTGAAGTTGGCGATACCACCACCAATGATGAGGATTTTGCCCTCTGGGTGGGGCTTGCCGCGAGTGATCAAGTCGACTGCACGAAAGCGTGAGACTCATGTTCGATCGTAGCAAAGCGTGCGCTTACCAATCGTCTTGGCATACTCGTAAGTCTGACCCTCAGTGGGTGCACCGGAGTACTCGCCGTAGTTAGCAAGCTCGTGAGCAAAGCCATGGGCAGCGATAGCATCGGAGTAAACAACCGAAGCACCACCACCAGCGACCATAGTCCAGACACGTCCCTCTGAATTAAGGACGGTCAGCTTGAGAGAAGCACCAGTGGAAGCATCGAGCTTCTGGATGTACGCCTCCTCTTTGGTCAAGTCACGACCGAAAGGTGCAGGCCAGACCTACGTAACTTATGAGCAATCAAGATCTGCAAGCTATGTGTGCGCTATTTTTACCATCGGGGGACCGCGGTCAGCGGAGACCTTGCCCTTGGAAGTGGTTTGGGGCGCGCTGGTCTCATAGACGGTCACATCTCGCGCGATAGCCCACTTGGGTCCGCAGATAGAGTCAGCAGTCTGGTCGAGCTTGGCCGCCATATCGAGGTAGTGGATCGTGGGCTGGCCGCCATCGACGGCATCAAGGCAGATCAAGGGGTTGATCTCGAGGTAAGCGAAGTGGAGGTCGACATAGACGGAGTAAAGGCGGATGAGGAAGTCCACGAGGGTCTGCTGCTTGGCAGCGGGGACGTGCTTGAGCAAGGTCGACGCGAACTCCTCGCGCGAAGGGAATGGCTTGCCGACAGAGATGTCGAGTTTGAGTGCCTTGGCGTCAACATCGCCGATGTCGACACCACCTTCGTGGGTGAAAAGGATGGTGTCGCCCTCACGCTGGGAGTTGATGCAGACGTAATACTCGGTGTTGGAGGGATGGGGGAGGAAGGGCTCGAGGATGAAGTTGTTCAGTGTGCCTGTGACAGACTCGACCTGGGAAAAACGAGATTTACGTGTCAGCCTGGATCTCTCCGACTTTGCCAGCCAACGGGCAGGAGCGAGAAGGAGATCAAGGGGGTCACGTGCTGACTTCTGGGAGGCACGCGCACACTTAACCGACCTCCTGCTCGACGCGAGGTGGGCTTGGGACGCATCGACGCAATGCAACAAATGCATGTATGCGCGCCATCAAGATAGAACACGGACCGCGATGATGGGATGCGATTAGTGCGACGCGACGGTGATCCAGTCTCAGATTGCAGCATCACAAGACCGGCATCTGGCCGCGCCTTGCACTTTTCCCCTCCTCCGAAGCGCGACGGCCCCAGAAGAGCGTCACAAAACACGAATCGCAGCGCCCTAGAACCGGCGCCTCGCCGTGCAAGCTCCCCCCAAAGTCTGTCTATCCGCATCTGGGTTTGCGCACACACCTTTTGGGGCTTGCCCGCACGCTCGGCGATCCAGGGCTTTGCCTCGTCCCAAGTCTTGTTGAGGGCGAGAAGGCCGGCCTTGCCGCGCCGCTTGATGAGCTGATCTGGTTTTGCGACGAGCTTGGTGGTGAAGACCCAGCTAGGGAGCTGAGTGTCGGGGGTGATGGCGCCAGTGGCGGGATCCCAGGAGACCTGGGCTACCTTCGGGGCGGGGTAGACGAAGGGGGTGACGACCTTTGCGGAGGGGACGACTGGGGGCGCGCGTTCGAGCCAGTAGGCGAGGAGCAACTTGGCATCGTACTCGCGGATCGCTGTCGATCTTGCTCATCACGCGTCCCGAGGTTGAGAGGAGGAAAGAACGAGCACGCACCTTTGGAAGACATGGTCGTGGTCTATTAAGATCTAAAATTGGGGGAGGAGAAAGCGGAGGGGGGAGGAGAGCGGTGGGGAGAGGGAAGAGACGCGAGGAGGAGAAAAGGGTATTTATTGTCGGGGGACGATTAGAGTGGGGACAGCCGAGGCGGAAACGCTGCCTATCCCCCAAAGTTCGCACGGGGGCCTGGATGCAGGATGGTGTAGCGCCACATACCGTCCCTTTGCGCGTCTGCCCCGCCCCCATCGTACCATCCCAATCATTCATGCATATCCTCGTCGCCCTCAGCAATAGCCGGCTCTCGTATCGTCGAATCAGCCTCCGCTCCCAGCGTCCTGACACATCTCCTGCCCTCTTCGGAACTACATACTCACTCCCCATCCTCCACATTATCCTCCTCGCGTCTTTTCTGGCTCCATCTTTCCTGTCGTCCCTGTCTAATTCGCGCCTGTCCCCCGCTCCATTTTTGTTTCGCTTCCTCTCGCTACTCGTCCCATTTTTTTTAAGTGCTCTCGCTCGCAGTTTCCACCAGACATTCCGGGGTACTCGGACCCACCTCCATCGGACATTGCGACATAAGCGCATCTCCCGACCATTAAGCAATCTAAGTTAAACTGCAATCCCTGATCCAATTTTCCTTCAACTTTCAAGTGATGATCCTGTCTTCGCGGGGCGCGCTACCCCCTTGGGCCTTGGGTCTGAGCGCCCCCGCTCCAAGCCTCAGCTATTTGCGTAAGGCTGCAACACAGGCCGTAATGCGGTGACATCAGGCAGCGTCGCCTGCCATCGTACGCATACGTCTCTCCGATATCTCGTGTAGTATGATGCGATCTGTGTCAATCCACATCCATTCTGAGGATCTGGTTCCTCGCGCTCGCGATGCGGCACCACGCAGGTCAAGGCGATATCACGATCCGGCACCGTCGCCCTCCGTCGCCAGATATCAGGGAAGCTCAGACGTGTCCTATCAGGTCCTATCCTGCTCGCTCACGAAGCGCCATTGGACGAGGCCAGTTACGAGCGAGCATTCCAGCCGCCTGGCGTACTAGGCAGCTGGGAATGGCATCACCACGGCGCTACGCCCCTCGGGCCCGAAACGAACACACGCATCATCCGCCCCTCCGCGAAAGTGTCTCTTCGCACTCTACTGCCGGCTCTCAACACGCACCTCTTTGCTTCAAACCGCGTCGGCGTAGTGCGCGCGTGCCTCAGAAATCCACTCTCAAGCTCTCAAGCGGGCCACCATTCCGCCCCAGACAAAACACGAATCCCCAAACAGGCACCCCAAGGGGCTTGGGAACCAGCGCGTCGCACACGCAGAGACTAGACCACCTGGCATGCATGGTCAAATACGTATGTGGGGCCTTGGGCCACTTACCGTTTGCTTATATGTGTCGACTGCTGGATGACGGCGGCTTGACGGGATTCCCCATTGGTCATTGCAGCCCATTGGCCGTTGGCAGGCAGACGCATGTCGGTGCCCTGGCTTGTGCGCGCCTCATCGTCCACGAACACGGTGAGAGCCTTGATGGCATAACGGACCGACAAGAGCGCTTCATCAGCATCCTCGGATGCCGTAACATCGACCCTCGACCCGGCCATCCAGGGGTCAATGAGTGACGTGGACATCGTCGGTCGGGTTTGCGGCGTCCAGAGAGCCTGAGGCGACCCTGCAGGCAGCGCGCCGGCGGAACGCAGGCTTGTCATCCACGACGAGCGCATCTCCTTGGGCGTGTCGCGGTGCTGTACACGTGCTTGCGAGGATGTCGAGAACCCAAGTATACCGCGCGGCGCTAGGCAAGCAGATATGAGCGCTTGGGCAGCTGGTCGAGTCGATCGCGGAGCACGTGTGTTGAACTGGGTGGCCGGTCGTGTGAGTCGGACAAGGGGCACCTGTTTGTGTGTGCATGGCCGTGGGGGGCAAGCTAAGCAGCGAGAGAGTGGAAGTCGGGCGACGTCGTGGTTGGCATTGCGCAGAAACCTGACGAGGGGCCTCTTGAGCGGTGCCACGACATACGTATTGAGGCCAGCAAAGACAAACCCGACATGTCGTGCGCGCTCTGCAGTCCAGTAGTGCATGCATGTGTTAGCGGGTAGTAGTTGGGGGGAGAGTGAGGACACGGTGTCTGCGATGGCTTTCCTCGGAGAATTAGTGCACTGGAGAGCATCGTGCAGGGCTTGGCCTGCAGTACGACTCGAAGAGCGGGCTGCGCTGCGTAGAGCACGTCCTGCTAGAGCCAGCTGTCAGAGTCCACGCGAGAGAGACCCAGCCCGTGGCAGTTCACCGTGAGATACTCATGGTCTCGGCGATACAACGAACGAGCGGGGGCCAGCGCAGATGACGGCGAGAGAAGGAGGGGGATGAAGACAAAGCGGAAGAAGACGAGGGGCCAGACAAGACGAGTTCATGGAGTGCGGGGAAAGACGGAGCCCCGCGCTGCTACCCCCTGCACGTCGGCCCTCGACCAACTAACCAATCGCAGAGCGAGATATGCCCAACGACACTCCAACGACTGGCACCACTAGACGTTTTCAACGTGTTGGATAAGCACGGAGGGCGATTTTTAGGGCGGACGTGCGCCTGGAGGCGCCAGGGTGGAGTGCGGGTGGGTATAGGATGTGGACGTGCCGCCGCGCGCGCTGCAACGCGCCGTGCCGCGGGAGAAACATGAGGAGGCTTTGGTCCACGCGTGCCGAGCGAGGTATGTACTTGCGCCGCTGCGCGTGGCCGAGATCAAGCTCAAGGCTCGAGGCCTACAAAAAAACACTATACAACGATATATTGTACCGACAGACCCGAGCCGCGTTTCCAGCGACTGACAAGTAACTCTACACCAACCTATAGTAAATCCGTACATTCGATCGAAAACCTGGGAGAAAGAGAGATATCTATATACTGACATTCGAACATCCTTGGCTATAAGCGCATGCGCGCGGGCATCGCGCTTTCGTTCACTGATCTCGAATCTCGTCGTCGCGTTCGTGGATTAGTCGAGGCCCATGCGGTTCAAATAAGACTTGCGGATGTAGAAGGAGAGGTCGCGCTTCGGGTGAGGAGCGGGGGCGGGGGCGGCGGAGGAGGGGAAGGAGAGGGCGGGGGAGGAGGCGCCGCCGCATCACGGGGATGGGGAGCCGGCGGAGGCGGAAGGGGAGTGGGCGAGGGAGGGAGCGGGGGAGGCGCTGCGTTACGGGGAAGATGACCTGGGGGAGGCGGGGGCGAAGGCGAAGGCGGGGGAGGCGGAGGCACCGCGTCTCGAGCATGGGAGACTGGAGCCGCCGGCGGGGGCGGGGGCGTGGGCGAAGGTGGGGGAGGCGGCACTGCATCACGAGGATGTGGGGGCCGGAGGTGGCGGGGGCGAGGGCGAGGGCGGCGGTGGGGGCGGCGCCGCGTCACGAGGATGGGAGCTGGGGCCGGGGGTGGCGGAGGGGAAGGGGACGGTGGGGGCGGGGGAGGTGCTGCATCACGAGGGTGGGGAACTGGAGCCGGCGGTGGTACAGGCGAAGGCGAAGGCGGGGGTGGTACAGGCGCCGCCGCCTCGCGGGGACGGTGGTCCGGGGGAGGCGGGGGCGAAGGCGAAGGCGGGGGAGGAGGCGGTGCCGCGTCACGAGGGTGAGGAACAGGAGCCGGTGGAGGCAGAGAAGGAGAAGGCGGGGGTGGGGGAGGCGCCGCATCACGAGGATGGGGAGCTGGAGCTGGCGGTGGTACAGGTGTAGGAGAAGGCGGAAGAGGAGGAGGGCCTATCGATGCATATTTGAGTATGAATATGCAAAAACGCAAAGGAGGATATTCACCCCTCATGATGAGAGAGCCATCGGCCCCGAAGTCCTCGCGGGCAACATTGGCGCTCTCGACATAAGTCGAGGCGATGTCCCGAGCATAGGCCACTTTGCCGTCAAGGGCGAAATTACGCCGAGAGAGAGAATAGTCGAGGGCAGGAGGAGCTGCGTTCGCAAACCCCTGAAGGAGACAAGCGAGAGTGACGAATCGCGTCAACGCGAACATGATGAGATATCAAGATTTAGTTCAAAGGGAATATGGATACGAGTTGAAGGCTGGAGAGATGAACTTGAAGAGCTGAACCTTTCGAAGGCTGAATAGTAGAAAGAAAGGACAAAGCGGTGATGGAGAGACGGTCGGTGCACGCTTTGGTGTTATATACCTCTGAGCCTACCGATGAAGTAGGACACTGGCATCCTCGCAGCAGGAAGAGATACCGTAGTTGGCGCAGCATCGGTGCGGTGCAGCGCAATGTGCATGTCGGTAGTGGCAATCCAGGCCCAAAAAGTAGCATTCTTGATGCCATGCCTACAAGTACCTACATGCATTACTGACTGCGGCGTTGTTTCCATTTCGTGCAGTAGACGAGAGTAGCCACGAGAATCGTTATGAGACTCAGACCAGCAAGTCATTCAGTCAGAAAAATGGGTTTGTCGGATTTTCTGAGACAGGAAAGCGTGTGGACAACACAGGATAGAGACTTGACGGAGAGGGCTTGTGAGATACTACGTTTGACTCAAGAGCGTATTCGACGAGAGCTGATTGTGAACGTTTACCTACAATTTCACCTCGCGCAGCAAGAGAAGGGCTCAGCGCTGTAGCAGCTAGCGACGGAGCCAGATGCCAGCTCAGAACGATAATCGGATTTGCGATAACGTACCTGCAAGCTTTCTGACTTCTTCTGATCTCCACACCTCGAGCCGCAGCGTCGTGACAATGTTACCATAGTGGATTGACTCGCGAAGCTTGAGCGCCCATACGACCCGGTACGGGGAGCCGTAACATCGAGAATCCCGTCCAAGAATGCTACAGCGTGCTACAGCGCTGGAAAGACAGTTGTTTCGGGTTGTTTCCTAGGATAAGGCGTTCTTTGATCATCCTGAGGAATACGGAGCCTCTGAGATCTGAGCGTCATGACTCATAAATGAGATAGTCGAGTCTCTGGAGGTTTCTTGTTTGGGGCGCTATAGCGCAGTAATCAACACTCAAGCAGAGGGAAACATGCGAGCTTGGAGGTGGTGGCTATGGATATCCGAAGACCACGTCGGAGGTTGAGGAGGATCGTCAACGTTGCTGCCTTCGGGAGACTACAGTAGTGGTGGCGGCCGGCCGGAGAAGTGCCAGAGATCTTCACGGATCGAACTTTTCACCGTCGTCTGCCACATATGCTGACCCTGCGAATCGGTGCAAGGTCGCTACAGCCTTCACTCCATTCTCTCACTCGAACTCGGCATGTCCCCTCTACGACGACGATACCTCGTCGTTTCCTCCCGTCTCAACTAGAAGGCATCGAAGACGTCGAGGACTACCAGCTCGGCGGGTTCCATCCCGTGTCCATTGGGGACTGCTTTGCCCAAAAGCGCTACAGGGTGGTGCATAAGCTAGGCTATGAGGCTCGTCTACCGTCTGGCTCGCACGCGACCAAGAAGGGCCGGGACGACTCGTTACTCTCAAGGTCATGCGTGCCGACGCTTCGTCCGCACGCACGAGCGAGATCCCCGCGCTGGTCGTTCCCGAAATGCTTCGAGCGACGAGCAGCCCTTCCTCCTTCTGTTCATGTCCAGACCGTTGATGACCATTTCGTCGACCAAGGTCGGAATGGACCTCGCTTGTTCATTGTCTTTCCATTTGCTAGCGCTCGTCGGACTGTCCAGGAGGAACAATCGGGAGCCGGCGGTTGCGTGCGGACTTGGCACGCAAGGCAGCGAAACAGACCGCGACGGCAGTACATTACATGCACTGTGCAGGTGTTGTTCATGGGGGTAAGAGACAAGCTTCCAGTCTCAGGCTCTCAGTGGCACCCAGTGACGGAGAATGACTTGCAGATATCACCACATCGAACATCTTGTTCGCCCCTTCGCCTCACGTCCTCAAATGGTCAGATGCGGACTTGTACGCTAGTTTGGGCGAGCCCGAGATAGAGGAGGTCAGAACTCGCGACGGTACTCCCCGCCCTCCCAGCGTGCCAGCCGAGCTCGTCGCGCCCATAGATAATTCCATCCTGACGGATGCATCCTTTCTCCAAGAGAGCGTCATTCTCGGCGATTTTGGCCAGTCGTACGCCGTCGCGTCTCCGTCCTGGGGCTACAATCCCGCTACCGTGTTCAACTACGTTTCGCCGGAGGCACGCTTCGAGGCATGCGCGGGCTTGGAGGTGGACGTGTGGGCGCTGGGATGCGCGATCTTCGATGCGCGCGGGTCGCCCGCTCTTTGAGTCCTGCTTCGGTAGCGACGCGGACATACTCAAGCAGACTGTGGGGTCAGGCTGTGGGCGGACTGAGGCGCGGGGGAGAGCCAGACGACGTCGAGGGAGTCGACCCGTCGCGCGCTCACCAGCAGCGTCTCCGAGGGGATTTGTTTGACATATACGCAATATACGTGCGCTAGCGTGAACATCATGCATCAGAATATCTCCTAAGGTCAAGGTCGCGCCTACGAAGTGGGCACTTTCCTAGGTCCTTAGCAGGCCTTAGAACAGAACAATCGTCTTCTGTTAACAGTAGTATGCGACAGTACGGCACTACGCTCCGTGGAGATATTTTCGTGAATATTGAGAGACAACGATGCCGCGACGACAGCTGATTCCCAGTGGGGGCCGTAAAAACTCTGATGTTGACCGCTCAAAGAATTTCTCCATTGACGTCGTACTACTACTACGTTCGCCTGTGGAGCCAGCGACGCTACCAACTGTCCTATTCATACACCACCGTCCTACGCACCCCCTCATTCCGAGCTTCATCTCCTCCGCACCCCATCCCAGCTCTAAGCCAAACGATACCAAGCCGAAAGACACCGACCGCGTCGGCGCACTCAACTTCAGTAGTAATAGTCCTCGACGTAGGTCCTCCGGACGTACAGCGTCTGCTCGTCGCCCCGCGCGTGGGGAGGGAGCGGCGGCGCCGGGGGCGCGGGCGCGGGCGGGGCGGGGGAGCAGGCGCGCGGCGTCGCGGGGGCGGGTCCGCCCGCGGGGGAGGACGCGCCTGGGCGGGTGGGCGAGCCGCTTGCGGGCGCGGCGGGGGCGGGGGCGCGGCGTCGCGGGGGTGGGGAGCGGGAGGAGGCGGGAGCGAGCTAGGCGGGGGAGGGGGAGGGGGCGGCGCGGCATCGCGGGGCCGAGGGCCGCCTGCGGGAGGACGAGCCTGTGCAGCTGGACGGGCCTGAGCAGCGGGGCGGGCTTGAGCCTGAGCCTGAGCCTGCGCTGGAGCCGGACGAGCCTGAGCCTGAGCCTGGGGCGGGGCGGAGGAGGGGGCGCGGCGTCGCGGGGTGGGGACGGGCCGGGCGGCGGGGGTGGGGATTTAGGGGCAGGAGGGGGAGGGGAGGGGCCGCATCGCGAGGCCGAGGGCCGCCGGCGGGAGCAGGGCGAGCTTGTGCAGCCGGACGGGCTTGGGCAGGGCGAGCCGGAGCCGGAGCCTGGGGGCGGGGAGGGCGCGGCGGCGCGGCGTCGCGGGGATGAGGGCCGGGAGGAGGTGGAGGAGACTGCGGTGGGGGCGGCGGCGGCGGTGGAGGGGCTGCGTCGCGGGGCCGGGGGCCGCCTGCGGGGGGACGAGCCTGGGCGGGGGGACGAGCCTGGGCGGGGGGACGTGCTTGGGGACGAGGAGGGGGCGGGGGCGCCGCTGTTTTTCAAGGACCGTGAGCATGTGGTGGCTCGCAGAGCAGAATTCGGTGCGCACCCTCTCTGATGTACAAAGCCTCGTCGTCCTCGCGGGCGACGTTGACCGCTGCGCTCGCGAGCGACGCGGCGAGGTCGCGCGTGAAGATGGAGAGCGCGTCTGGGGTGAGCCCGCGGCTCGCGAGCATGAGCTCTGTTGGAGCCGGGGCGGCGCTCGCGAGGCCTGCCGCGGAGAGCAGACAGGCGAGGGCGACGAACCGCGTCAGTGCGAACATGGCGTCTCGCGAACAGAGGAACAGGAACAGAAAGGTAGAAAAGTAGCGTTGGAAGAAGACGACGTGCAAGAAAAGGACGAAAGAGGGAGGAAAAGAGAAATAAGCGACCTATCAAAGGCCGAGGGGAACGAAGAGCGGATGGAGGATGGGCACGGTGGAGGGTGTGGTTTTATACTCGGGGATGGGGATTGGGGCGCGGTGTCTTCGCAGCCCAGGGCGGGGGAGACGGTTGTGCGCGCAGCATCGTGGAGTCGCGCGACGCGCTCGTTCACGAGTGGACGACCGGAGGGGGAGTTCTGAATGCCATGCCTACATGAGCTCATCACTGCGGAGAATTGCCTTTCGTCTCTTCAGATGACTTGGAGCTTCGAGAGCCAGGGGTGCGCTCCCGTCACGCGCTCGTCCGTACACCAAAAGCGACGGCTGGCTGCCTGGCCGCTGCACGTCGCAAAGTCCTGCCAGCAGCCCGGATCGACTCGACGCACAGATCGCCCCGCACCGAGATCTGAGACCCGACAGACACAGTCGATTCGTTGGACCCCCTTGCTGCGATCACCCCAAAGCACGAGTCCGAGATGCCCAGTCGCACATACGCACGAGCATCGAACAAGCGACCGGATTGGCCGCCCCCCTGAGCCGCATTTCACCATGCGCAGCCGCGAGAAGAGGACCAGCCGCACCACTCCGCCAGCGAGCTGAGACCGCGCGCAGGCACTGCGACCAGCTACGACCTGCCGCGATTTGACGAGTGTCCGCAGAACGGTGTCTTGCGTTTCAACGAGCTCGTCGCCGTCGCGTCCAGGAGAGAGAGATCGACGCGTGAGCGCAAGTGTTGAGGGACATTGCCCACGCACGCATCACGGCGACGCCAATGTACGACGCAGGCCATCGCAGATATTACTCCATCGTCGTCATCGCACCCGAACCCCGAGCCCTGGTCATGAAGTCATGATTCAACCCATCATCGACAAAAAAAGATCAAACAAGCAAGCAGGCAAGCCAAGCCAAGTCAAGAAACACGAAAAAGAAATAAAGCACCGGAAAACTAGGATGGTAGGTATGTAGCGTAGGCGTAGGCGTATGCGTAAACGTAGCGCAACTGTGCAACCGACGTAGATAGTAAAAAAAAAAGTGCCAAAAACAATAACATCCCGCCCGCACGAAACTCGCGCACAAGACCGCGTGTGACGTGCTCGTGCTCGTGCTCGCCGCCGGGAGCGAGTTCGCGAGCGCGGCGCGCGCGTACGGGACGGGCGGCAGCGCTGCCAGCGATCGCGGTCGCGGCCGTAGGCAGGGCACGCGCAGGGGATCCTGGCCTATACGCCTGAGACCGAGCTGAGCTTCCGGATGCGCGCCAGAAAGCCAGACGCGAGACGCGTCCGAGCCCCTGCGTGCTCTGTTCCCGCACGACACGACCGCGCGACCGGTGGACGCTGGACGAGCGGGCGCGCGCGGCCGATTTGCGGCGGGGCGCGCACAGACGAGGCGCGGCGCGGCGTGTGATGTGGGGGGCCCGACCACCGAGCCTGCCTTTCTCCTTTTCCTCCGTCTCTCTTGTTCCCTATTCCCTATTCCCTGCTCCCTGCTCTGCACCGCGGCGTGCTCGCACCCCTACCCCACCCACCCGCACCACCACATCACCGACCTCCCCCACAAACAACCTTTTACCCAACCCACCCCGGCTTCACCTCCACCTCCCTTTCCCCTCTCCCTTCCCCTCACCTTCCCTCACTCCACCCACCCCGCCCCACCGCGTCTCAACAAACAACACAACAGCACCCCACCCCCTCCTCCCCGCGCCCTCCCCCCCATCCCCTCTCCCCCCTCCTCCCCCTCCCCCTCTCCCCCCATTTCCTCCCGTACCTCCGTTCCCGCCACCGCCGCCACCGCCGACGCCGAGGAGGCCCGCGGCGCCGCGCGAGCGCCGGCGCTTCTTCTTGAAGGACGCGTCGTCCGCGGGGGGCGCGCTCGCGCGCACGGAGAGGTGCACGATGGTCGGCGGTGGCGGCGGGGCGGGCGCGGGCGCGGGCGGGGCGCCGTTGGGGGCGTGCGCGTGCGTGGGGTTCGTGATCGGGAAGTTGAGCTCTGGAGCGGGGCGTGAGTGTGAGCGTGAGCGTGGGAGAGGGCGAGGGTGAGCGCGAATGAGGGAGAGAGGAGCGGAGGGAGGAGCGGAGGGAGGTGGGGGTACGCACGTCTGAGCGTGTCCTCGTCCTGCAGGATCTTGCCGAGGTGCAGGATGCGGAGGTACGACGGCGCCGGCGGGCGCTCGTCCTGCCACTCTGTCGGCCGGGCGGCGATGGCGCGAGGCGAGGCGGTGCGGTTCGGCCGGACGGGTGGGGACGTGGGGCGGTGCGATGAGATGCGGACGGACGGGCGGGCGGACGGGCGGGCGGGCGGGCGAGCGGATGGATAGATGGATAGATGGATAGATGGATGGATAAATGGATGGAGTCAGTACGGTGTTTACTTGGAGAGACGCGAAGAATAAACGACACGAAAAAGGGACACTAAACGACGAGCGAACGAACGAACGAACGCACGCACCGTTCGGCCACGTATTCCACGCGAGCTCCTTCACGCGCCCGACCGTCGTCTCAAGCGCGAACGTCATGCTGCGCCGGCGGCCCGACACGAGCAGGAACGTGAGCGCCGTCTGCGGCTCCTGCAGCACCGGCACCCCGTCCCCACCCCCGTCCCCACCCCCGTCCCCGCCCGCGTCCACGTCCGCCTCTGCGCCCCCGTCCCCCTGCTCCTCCTGACCTGCGTCGCGGTCGCGCTCGGGATCAGACTGGTTGTCAGAGTCGCGGTCGTGTAGATGTTCGTGTAGATGTTCGTGGGAAGCGCGCGGGACGCCGGTGCCGGGGCGCGTGAGGGCGTCCTCGACGCGGGTGTATGACGTGCGGGTGCTTGCGGGGAGGGCGGTGATTTCGAGTGGGGGGAAGGCGTGTGTGGGGAAGGTGGGGAGGGAGGGCTGGTGTACGGGGTGCGGGTGCGCGTGGGCGGGGGCGGGGAGGGGTGCGGGGTGGGTTTGGGAGATTGTGGACATGGTGGGAGGGGGGGGGCGTTTTTTGGGTGAGGTGTGGTGGGTGGGTGATGAGGAGGGGGAGGGGAAGTTAGGGGCACGTGGTCAGGTGGTGTGAGCTGGCCTCACAGGGAGCCGAGCACTGTCCGAGCACTGGCAAGCACACCACAGCGAGTGCGTGAGAGAGCGAGCGAGCTCGAGGGAGGAGGGGGGGGTGGGTGGTGGATGGAGATGGAAGGGGGTGAGTGAATGGTGTGGGGAGGGCGCACGTCAGAAGCCCAGAAGGTAGGAAGGAAGGCAGGGAGGAAGGCAGGCAGGCAGGCACTACTTAGGCAGGCCAGGCAAGAAGCGGCGGCGACAGGGGCGGAGCTGGGCGGAGTGATGGGGCTAGGCTCTCTCTGTGCGGCCGCTCCGTTCCCGTGCGGTATTTATTATACTGCTATGATCAGCAGGTACGGCGAGCGCGGCGTGCGGCTCGGGGAGGTTGCGATGGGCGGGCGCGTGCGTGGGCAGGAGGGGGAAGGAGGGGGAGGGGAGAGAGTAGGGCGGGTGCGGGTGTTCGCTGGCGAGGCGAAGACGACGGTGACGGGGCGCTTGCTTCTGACAGGGGCTGCCGGTGACGGATGACAGACAGCCAGGGGAGCACCGACGAGCACGGCGCGATTTGAATTGACGCGGGGGAGGGGTGGTGGTGGTGTAAGGCGGTGGTGTAGGGTGGAGCAGACGGATGGCGAGCGCCCGAGGGGGGTGGAGAGAGCGAGACGGGTGGGTGGCAGAGAGGAGGCGTGGGTACGGGACGCGGGACGCGTGGGGAAACGGGGAACGGGGGGGCAGGAATAGCAGCTGGTGCGTGTGTGCGTGTGCGTGTGTGGGTGGGTGGGTGGGAGGGCTAACGCAGACGTCGCTTCGCGCGGGGGTGTGGGAGTGGAACGGCAGATGTGTGCGGGGAAGGCTGGGGAAGGCGGGGTGGGTGGACGGTGGACGGGAAGCGGGATCAGGTGGGGAGGCCACGCGGGCGAGAAGGCGAGAAGGCGAGACGAGGCGGGGTCGCTGCCTGTCGCTACGCTGTGGGCTGTTGCGCGAGTGCGGGCGTATATAATGTGCGGGGGCAGGGGCTGGGTGCGGTCTGGCCCGCCGAGGACACTGACAGCCTACAGCGGGCGTGCACGGCCTCTCCCAGTGCTATCTGCGCGCGGCGCTCGGATTGGGCGCGGACTCGGACTCGGACTCGGACTCGGACTCGGACTCGGACCTCGGGTTCCTGGCTGTGGGGTAGCGAGTGGCCTGGCCCCGACCATGGCACTCCCCGTCCTCCCTCTCTCTCTCCCTTCGCCCAGTCTGCTTCGATAGGTATCGCCTTGCGCTCGCTGGGCGCGCCTGGCTCGCACCGCGCCTCTAGATCCGCTGCGAGCGAGCGAGCGAATCGAGGGCCAGCCCGCCTCATGCACCGCGCACGGACGGCCTACGACCTTCGACGCCCTTCGAGATTTCCTGTCGTGTGACCCTCCGCTGCGCCTGCACTTATCTCTGCTCGGCACCTGCGCTCCACCGCGCTCTCCCTTCATTTACATATACAGGGCGGGCTCTGCTCTGCTCTGTTCTGTTGCGTCGGCAGCTTTTCCTCTGTGCGCGATTCGCACACACGCCGGCGAACTGGCGTCGCTTCTTAGATTCCGCGTTGCTGTTTTTTTTTCTCTTCGCGGGCTGGCTTTGGGAGGCCCGGGCGACTCGCACGACGGGACGCGGGCCTTTGCCTGCCCGCTCGACCCGCTCGACCCTGGAGGAATCATGCTAGGGCGCGCGCGCGCGCGCATCGAGCTGGCTGCCTCTTCCCGACTCGTTCCCTGCTTCTCGCTCCCGCCGATCCTGCCACTCTTTCTCTCCGCCTCACTTTCTCTCCCCATCGCGCTTTCTCTCCCCATCGCGCTTTCTTTCTCTTCAGAGACGTGCATACACACATATGTACGCACATAGGTACGCACACACATACACATATACACGATCGCGACTCGGTGTCGCCTCCTGCGCCTGCGCGCCTCTCGACCGAGGCTACCCAAGCCCCGCCCCGCCCCTCCCCGCCCCGCCGTCTCCGTCTCGGGCCTCGTCTTCGTCTTCGTCCCCGCCCACACCCCACACCCCACACCCACACTCCATACTGCACACAGCCGCGCGCGTCGAAGCCCGGCTCTGGCTACCTGCCTGCCTGCCTGCCTGCTTGCCTCCTCTCTCCTCGAGGACGACCAGGACGACCGCAAAGGCATCGCAGCTCGCCGCCGACGCCGACGCCGACGCCGCCACCTGATCGCCGCTCTTCGCTCGCTCGCTCGCTCGCTCGTCGCCCTACCTACCTACCTACCTACCTACCGACCGACCGACCGACCGACCGACGCACGCACGCACGCACGTCTCGCTCCACGGGCACGCTCCGCTCCGTCCGTCGGCTCTTCTCTGCTCTCCTGTGCTTGGCTCTTGCTCTGCTCAGCTCTTCTCGGCTCTCCTGTGTTCAGCTCGGCTCTCCTGTGCTTAGCTCGGCTCGGCGCGGCGCGGCTTGGCTCGGCTTGGCTCGGCTCCCGCGCACGGCGCACGGCGCGCGACGCTGGCGGGCGATGGCGGTGGGCAGCTGTGGGCAGCTGTGGGCAGGGGCTTGACGTCGGCCCTGACTTTGGCTCTGGCACTGCTCTGGCTCTGGCTCTGGCTCTGGCTCTAGCTCTTGATTGCCTCTTGATTGCCTCTTGATCGCCTCTCGCATCGCCTCTCGCACGACCCGCAGCCCGCACCGCGCCGTACTCAGCGATAAGCGCACACGGAGAGCGGGGGAGCGGGGCGGGGAAGGCGCTCCCGCCCCGCCGTTCGCCGTTCGCCGTCGCCACAGCGCCGCGCGCGCGGTTGGGCTGCTTGCGCCGCAGCGCGCGCGTGCGTCTCTGCGCGCGCGAATGGTTCTGGTTTCTGCGCGCGGGCGTCTCTGGCGCTCGGCGTTTCTCCTCGGTCGGGTTCTTGGCGGCGGCGGCGGCGGCGTCGTCGTCGGGATCCAATCGATGGCCCCGGGAGCGCGCGGAGCACTGCGTCTGCGTTCTGGGAGCGGCGGCGGCGGCGGCGGCGCGGTAGCGTGGGTCGCGCGCGTCGAGGGCTGCGAGGCCCGGAGGGGGTCGCGCGCGGTCTGGCTCCCTGCTTGCCTGATGTCCCGCCCTCGTTGTCCGTCGTCCGTCGTCCGTGTTTTGGCGCGCCCCGCGGGTGCTCGTGCCCCCGACGTGGGATGATGCGCGCCGCGTTTCGTCCTCGCGGCGGTTCGCGAGCGCGCCGGGTCTTGTGCGGGGCAGAGCGGAGGTGCGTGGAATTCTGGTGTCGGTGTCGGTGTCGGTGTCGGTGTCGGTGTCGGTGTCGAGCGGCACGGCGCCATTGGCGTTCCCATTCCTCCGTGCGAGGCTGCGAGACGGTGCCGGGTCGGACGCGGCGATAACGCTCGGAGGAGCCCGGGTTGCGGCGGCGCCGCGTGGTCTGGAGATCCGGGCGCGGAGCTGCGTTGTGTTCTGCGCTGTCCCGCCCTGCCCTGCCCTGCCCTGCCCGGGCGCAGGCGAGGGCGACGTGCGGACGGGGCGTGCGCTGCGCTCGCTCGCGGGTGCGAGTCGGAGCGTCGTGGGCGCGTCTTTGTCTGTCTGTGGGGTGCGTCCCTGTCTTTGGTCCGAGGCCGCGCGCGGAGCTCGGAGCTCGGTGTCGTGTCGGTGGACGCCCCCTTGGGTCGTAGGCGTCGAGGTTGAGGTTCTTGTGCGTCGCCGGCTCCGGCTCCCCTTCTGCTCGTGCTGCTGTGCGTATCGGAGCGAGAACGCGCTGGCCTCCGTGTCCTGCCTCTGCGTCTCGCGCCGGGGACCCCCGCGCCGCAGGTCCGACGCCGACGCCGACGCCGATCACGCGCTCGCTGTTGGCTTAGATCGTTGACTGGGTCGATGAAGGGATGGTCGGATGCATGGATAGATGCGGGGATGCGCGGCCGCTGTCGGGATTCGCTCGTTTTTGGATGGATGCTTGGCTCGAGGCGCGACGCGCGCGCGCGCAGCGCGATGTCGGCGGTTGGGCGGGACTTTGGGTTTCTGTATCTTGCTTTCGCGCTTGCTCTCACGCTTCCGCTTGATCTTGCTCTATGCACTTGCTTTTGCTTTTGCTCTTGCTTCGCGCCACAAGTGTGCGCGCTCTGGTCTGGTCAGAGCGTGGTGGCGCGGCGATGCAGCGGTGGGACGATGCGATGGTGCGGGCTGCTGTCCGTCGTGCAGCTCGCGCGTTGCGTGCCTGCCGTTTCACGAAGACATAAGGGAGAGAAAGAAAAGGTGGGCGAGGAGGAGGGGGAGTCGCTCGCCGCCGTTGCCGCGGAGCTCTGCGATATGTGCAGAGTGCGTGGAAGGTCCGGTGCGGATAGCGTCGCTGCTGACGCTCAGACATGATCTCCACCAGGGTCTCTGTTGGTCTCTACGAGCGCGATTCGTGCCTCCCGAATTCGATCGCGGTCGTGCGGGCCTGGCGTGCGGGCGGTCCGGTGCACTCGGCTCGCGACGTGGTGTCGTCGGGTGCCCTGTGCGGATCTCGCTAGAACGAGCGGCGTTGTGGTTGGCTTTGTCTCTGTGCCGGTGTCGTGGATGCTTTCCGCACCGGGAAGTCAGCGACACGGTACGGCAACACGGCTTGGACTCTGTCCTGAAGCACCTTGTCTGCTCATCTCCGTGTTTGACTAGATTTGTATCTGTTAGGTGGTGTGTCTCTCGCGGCGATGTATCGCTGCTTCATGCGGTCCGATCTGCCTCTACGACTCGGTACGATTCGATCCGATCGAATATATGACGTGACCAAGTCTACTTGTCTAACACGATACATGGGATCTGCACAACAGGGACACGGATACAACAATTTTGGGGTGCTATGCACTATGTACTCAAGTCACAGCCTGGAGCGCGTACCCAGCATAACTAACCAAGAAGCCTTGAGCGAGAAGAAAAATCGGCCTTGAGGAGGAAGGATGACAGAGGATTGGGGATCGGGATCCGCCGTCACGCGTCTACGCAACGGTCACTTTGGCCGCGACCGGCTTGAGGTACTCGTCCGTGATGGACGCCGGGGTGCTAGCTATGCGTTCGCGCTGCACGCCTAGTTCCTGGGATGGGAGCCGCGCTGTGAGTGGCGCGTCGGGCTCAAGCGCGGATTGCAAGTGCGAAGCTCACGATTATGGACCCGGTTCGAAGCGGCGTCGGGATCTTGATTTTCTGGCCGTCGACCCAGGTGCCGTGCGCCGAGCCGAGGTCGTCGATGTACACCTGGTCTCCAGCCAACGAACGCGATCGCCGCGCGACGATCATTTTCGGGTCTTGTGAGCTTTCTCGGGAGGTCAAGCAGCAACGGGCCTCACGCACCTGTCCGTTTTGCATGGAGAGCTGCGCGTGGGCCTCGCTCACGGGGAGATCGCTGGACGGAGCCCCGCCGAGGGCGAACATTCCATTCGTGTGCGTTGCGCCGTCAGCCGTGTGCGTCCTACCGAGGACGACCGGTGTCGCGCCGAGCGGGATGTATTTCGTCGTAAAGGGCGCGCTGTCACTCGTGGGCGCGAGGGAAACGGTCTTGCCGGCCATAACGCTGAACATTTTTTCAATAGACGGAGGGGATGGAAATAGGTGAGAGAGAGAAGGTAGACGCGAAGGGTGCTGGTGTTGGCGCGGAGGTATGTGTGTTCTAGAGAGGCCGGTGCCTTGGATATTAAATCGGGGATGAAGGACAGCGAGCCCCCGTGGGGTTTATATAGGCGTCCCTTGCGTCGATGGTTCGTCAATGAAAGGCCGGAGGCTCTTGACAGGCCGAGTCGGCGCCCTGGGGAAGTCCAGGGACCTATCCCAGATATCTATCGCCTCCAGTGGCGTAGCAGCGTGGTGTCCCCAATCGAGAGCCGAGTCCACCCACGCCGTAAGATGAGCGGCCAAAAATTGCGTGTGCCGGGATTCGAGGCCTTCTGAACGTGCTTCCGCGAGCCATGAGATTCCGGCGGAAGCGCTTTGCGATGTCGACGCAACGGGCGCCTGTGCTCGAGTCTGCGAGTGCGCCTGGTTTGTTCTCGCTTTGTGACTGGCCGCGGTACATGTATCCCGGCGAATTTCGGAGCGTCATCAAAATTAGGTCGAGGTACTGCGCGCCCCCTTCTACGACTTCTTTCCCCGTTAAAAAATTGGCACTGGGAGATACAGCGAATGGGGGCTTGTATGCTGGCAAGGCGGGCGGCCCATCAGAAGGGCCCGATGCGGTTCATCAAGGGGGGCGAAAGGGTCTAGGTACACCCACGCAACATGCGCACCTTGGCGCGTAAGTGCGCAGAGCCAATGCGTACGAGATCTGGCGAACAGATCCCGCCTCGTCTGATGTGCCATTGTCTGTTTTTGGCCTTTTCGATCTGAGACAAGGCTGGCCGCGCACTGCGATCGGCTTTTGGGCACGTAGCAGTCCATGGACCTACAACTCATTACGTTTTTCGCACCCACTTCTCGTATCGACGGTGATATGGACGTTGTGTTGCCTGCACGTATCCTATGAATGTTCTCGGCGTGTATGGAGGAGCTGTCGCCATCGGGTGGCGAGGACTACTTCAAGGGGGCTGGCCAATCGTATCCGCAGCGCCCCAGATCGTCGCCTCTAGCTCATAAACATCACATGTTGAAATTCTCTGCGCACTCTCCCTGCAAGTTGGCTGGATTCCAATTTTGGCATAACCTGCGGCGGCATATCATCTGAACAATATACGCAACAGATGGCGGTGAGCATCGTTCGAGCTTGTCAAAGTAACACTAATGTCAAATTATAGGAGATTATAGGTCACCTTTGAAGACCGTTTCCACGAGACACGCAGCCCTGCCTCCCTCAGTTAGACCGGTCTTGGACAAGTCCAAAAGTACGGAACTGCGTTGCTGTGACCTTTTCTATCACACGCAGGGCTCGGTCTGCAAGCCAATGTTCTGGCTTGGGTCGTCGTTTTTCTTGCTTCTTGAGCGCTGAAAAAGGACCTATCTGGACAATGCCCGATGTCAAGTGATGCATACGGCAAGCGACACGTTCAAGAGACCGTGGAAATCGTACTAAAGCGAGCGATCGCGTGCGGCACGAAGCTTGAAGCTTGAAGGCTCACATCGTATGCAGGTTCGCCGCCCCCCTATTGTGGATCCCTTGTTTTTTTTGCCTATGTGAGGCTTTTGTGCATCCCACAGCCTTGCTAATCCCGCCGGTGAAGGAGTTTCTAGGCCTATCCGGGTCCAGGGATCCAGTCAGAAGGATTCGAGATTTCTTTCGCCCTCTAGATCCCCGCCACGCGTTGGAAGGGACGTCACAATGGCCTTTACAGGCGTACCTCCGGTGACAATTTCCCTTGTTTCTCGGACATCGCCCGCTTCTCTTGCCGGGCTGGTGGCACGTCGACAATTAGTGAACCGTAATGGCCTGATTCTCCGAACGATGGCAAAACGCCCCTCGGTCACTCGATCGATCTTCGCCCCTTGCCTCCTTCGAGCATCAGACGGAATCGTATGGGAGTGGCAAAATGACCATCAGACGTTTTCTTGGTAAAGATGCGTTCTACGACGTTCACATAGCCGATCGAATCAACTCAGCCCTTTCCATGATGACGATTAACTTTGGTTGGAAGCCCTCATTGGGCGATGTTTATCGCAGAAGAGTCTAGCCTCCCATGCGATGGATGTATGGCCTCAGAGCGGCCGTGCAGATTGCATCTGAGATATAGAGACAGTTGAATGAGTATCTAGATTGGTGAGCAGCAGGAACGTGGTGATGACTTGAAGCCTACATGTCGGTACTCTTCCGAACATCCGTGTGTTCGTAATTTGACTTGCAGCGTTGACGCAAAAAACACCTAACACCGAGGACCAACGCTTAGCGTTGTGAGACCAGCTCGTCTGGGAGCGAAGGCTCAGACGAGGCGCAAATGAGGTCAAGACATCAATGGAACGCGTCGACTGGTGGATCGATAAGGCGATCATCAAATGCGACAATGAGCCAGCCGATTGCCAGCCGGTTGGGGCTGGACGTCTGCACAGTGCACAGGCGATCGAAAGAATTCAACGGCGGTTGAGACTAGAAGTAGAAAAGCATGTTATAGTATCAGCTTGATATCAACGTTCTGTCGTATGATCTTGGCAACGCATTTTCGAGTGCATCGACGTGCATCGACGTGGCGAAATTGCAGCCTGGGTCGAGAAATCAGCAGATAGACTGGAAGTCCATAATGAGGCATATCGTTAGCACACCATTGCACGATCCCGCCATTGTTCCATTTACTTCTGACAAAGATCCCATTTGACTCATAGGATCCCAGAGGGGATGGCAAAGGAGGGTTAAAGCCTGCTGATTGATTAATACTTTGTGCATCGTCTCACGATAGAGCATGGCGCCGAAGATTTTGAAAGTGCTCCGTACGAAGATCTCTAGAAAGCCAGATAATATGCTGGTACAACCGTACAACCGTCCTGCTGATTGATTTATGTGGAGACTCGCATGTGACATCTGGTGATTTACAACAAGCATCTTCAGTATCAGCAATGGAGGTCTATAACCTTGTCTGAGCAGTGACATCTGCTTGCATCCAGAATGCACATGTGTCAACTTCAAATTGGGAGATACGCTCGAGGGTCGATTGCGTAGAGTCGTTATTCCCTAGCATGAGAGCCATCCGAGACCGAGACGCCTCCCCGGAGTCGGTGAAGCTCCCCCAGAAGGGCGATCCGGGCGATTTTCGGCTCGAAGGGTTGCCCGTAGAGACGAACGATGCCCAATAGGCTATAGCTTCTTTGTTAAGAACAGCCTCGGACTGTGCGTCTAGATAGTTAGAACATACCATAAAAAGACCAAAAGCAGAGCGAGATATCAACGTACTTGGTTGAACGGCGTGAATGTGAATCCTGCATTCGGCCCAGAACTGTTGAAATCATTCAGATCAACCAAGCCGAGGCACGTACAACACACGTACTTGACACCTGAGGGATGTGAGTGCAAAATACAAAACAGATCCAGTCGTAGGGATGCTTACCATCGAATAAGAAGTACAAATCTGACGTGTGCATCACACCAAGATATGGACTGGCAGCCAAAAGTACCGGATCGGGAACATTCCACCTGTGATGCGATGAGATATTGATGTCAGGCGTGATCTGTAGAGCCCACCGGAATGTATAAACATTCTTCGCTCCCTTCGCGAGCATCCGGTCGGCCATGTACTGGTCCCTGATACGTATGATGAGCGCCAGTGAGGTGGGAAAATTGGCGATATGACAGTACTGGGCGTACATGCAAGTGAACACAATATCTCCAGCAATCGTCCCAGCTAGGTCATATTCGGTGGAGAATGGGCTGCCTGACGCATTGACCTTTGGGTAAAAGTCGAATACCGCATCCAAGGTTCGATTCGTCTGCGATGGAACAATCGGCCCTCAGCTCGTCAGTATTTTCGGGTGAAAGTCTTGAGTCTTACAATAAATGGATAAGTGGACAACGTAAGAGCAGTGATATCCGCGTCGGTGACGAACTGAGAAGGTTGGCCGCCGGCGAAAGTGCGCCCGTCGTTGGTGCAGTGTCCCGCGAGAAGGTCTACAGTATTGAAGCGCCCATCGCGAAGCAAACGCGAAGGCAGGTCCGGAATGAAAGTGCCGTCAACTGTAGGTCCGATACGACCGACCCCTATGGCATTGATTCCGGTCACAATAGACTCTATGCGTAAGGAATGGTGAGCGCTTCTCGGCAGAAGAAATGATAGGACTCATGACCTACCGAGCGAAGCGGTCCTCAAGCATCCTAGAGTATCAGCCGTTGCGTTTGAACAGCCTACAGCGAAAGTAAAATTTTCTAACGAAGTACTCAGTGAAATGATCAGCATCAATAAGCGAGCATAATCACCATATAGTTCCTCGGCAAGAGGTGAAAGAGGATCCAACATTGAGCCATAGCCGATGGAATGAGGTATGGCCTGTTTGAAAGGCACCGGCTTCGTGCCTTTCTCGCCGACACCGATTGTAAATATATTGACGAGGAAGGTAAAAATCCGCATGGACAGCTTACCACCATATGCAACTGTCTGCATGACTACACTGGCGCCTCCGGCACTCTCACCCATGATTGTGACACGTTCAGGATCGCCTCCAAATTGATTGATATGACGCTGCACCCATTCTAGAGCCGCACGTTGATCAAGAAGGCCGGTATTCAAATCGCCATCAGCGGCGACCGCTGAGCCAGCCAAAAAGCCAAGCACATTCAGACGATAGGCAATTCCCACTCCCACGATCGTCGGATGCTGCGCAACCCAATCGTACAGCGGATATCCTTCAGGGCCCTGGAATTGATGAAAACGTTAGGCCAGAACGAACAACGTCGAACTATTCGTACCCTGACGTCGAATCCCCCTCCATGGATGTAAACAATAACGGGAAGCTTGGATTGTGCAGTCGCATTGGCCGGCTTCCATATATTCAAGTGTAAACAATCTAGACAGAACAGTTTGAGCAGATAAGAACGCGAAGAGCAAAGAAAAGCCTGTCATGTACGCACCTTCAGAGCCGACACCAACTTCCGCAGGCTGCTGGACGCAGGGTGGAGCGAAATTCCTCGCATCGACGACGGTGACATTCAGGTTGCGATTCATAGTCTCATCCAGTTGTTGAGGAGCACGGAAGCGTAAATCTCCCAGAGGAGGTTGCGCATACGGTATGCCACCAAAAAATACCACACTGCCGTTCAACATACCTGCAGGGGAAGTCGTATTTCCTGCGTAGGCAGCATAACCCAGATCAACTACAGGACCGAGAGAAGACGTTACCGAAGACGCTGTCCCGGCTCCAAAGACAGTGGGAAAGACACAAGTCAAAATCAAGAATACGCGACCAAAAGCTATAGCTAGATGGCCCGTCATCTTCTACACCTATGGGACGATGCTTCAAGATCCAAGAGATACGCAAGGCCTTATAAATGCATCGTCAGACAAGTCAGCAGGGTTCGGTTTTCTCATTTCGCAATTTCGTTAGGGTCTTCTGACGACAGATTAAAATAGCTAGAGATGTCGAGGGGAGTGTATATCCAGACGCGGTCCGTCAAAAATTCACAGCAGCATAGAAGAGCATTGGGGTCGAAGGCAGAAGGCACGGTCCGCGGCTATGAACTTCAGCCGGCGTCTTCATTTCCGCCTGACCTCGCCTCGCTCTCCACCTCTCTCCACATATGAAGTTGGCAGCGTCAAGGCTGTTCTTGATGGACAACTCGATCGTCCAATTCCCTATCTCGTACATCACAAATGAAGCTCACAGAAGGCACTTACACCTCCCACGCAAATCGGAGTCGACTTCGTCCATAGAAAGACGCAAACACCCAAGACGAGGAGGTCAAAATCTCTCCGACCGGTTTCGCAGACTAGAAAAGACTCTTCGGGAGAAGGAATCACTTTCGAGTCTCCTAGATCATTCTGCCGGACGTGCACTCACACCATTGCCTGTTGCGGTACACGATTCGATGCGACAAGCCAGTGAGGGGACGTTCCGAAGTCTTGTGATACCAGTAGAACCCAAACCTCCAGAATCAGATGGTGCGTTCTCTTTATAAAGCTAACGTACACGGATGGCTGCTAACCAACATGTTGTTCGATCTCCGAAGAGTGTTGTATGTCAGGTTGCGCGGTGTGCGTATATGATCTATACGAGGAGTCTGTGGGACTATACAGACAGTCGTTGAAAAAATTTCGCGATGCATTGCTTGCTATGGACGTTCCACAAAGCGAGTGGCCTCTGCACACGCGTTATGCGGTGAAAGAGACCTCCTTTGCGAGCCCTCCTTCGAGCGTCTCTCTATCCGCATTCGATGAGATGGAACGTCGCCTCCAAGAGAAGAGAGAGAGGGCGGCAGCAGAAAGCCGCAGTTAAGTGCCGAGCTGTTCTCTGACGGCTGAAGGGTTCTCTGATCGGCGCTGGACGATGGGGTAGATGCTGGCAGCATTGCTTTGCGTAATATGCTAAGGAGAACGAGCAGGGTCACCAGTCACAGCATGGATTGGCGTAGCTTGTACGAAGGAATCCGATGGATTTTGTACAACAATCGCTGAAGTAACCTTATTTATTTACTCACATTCGATTCTTCTGATCTCCTTGTCAGGCCCAGAACTCGAATGTCGTCTGTTTTTCTTTGTATAATCTCACTCACAAATGCGCAACTGTTCATGTGGTGTACTAGCACATAACAATTCTAAGCATCTCGCCTATCGATCTTCGACGATTCGACGGCAGGGAGGAGATACACGGAAACCTTCTTATCTTGAATATACCGCCTTTTTTTCCCAACATCGTGAGCAGCGTTGGTGAAACTTGACAGGATTTGCTTGAGATCACTGCAGCAGCAACTTCAGAAGTGCACCGATCGACATATTTGAGTCGCACGTGCTGACCACCGTCGCCCGCGTCATTCTCTGAGGCTACTTCAGCCATCATCTGATCAACGCCTGTCTTGTTCGTCTCTGTCCACCAATGGCATCATCAAATATAGCGTTGAAGACGTTCTCGCTCGCAAACGATATACAGGAAATATCACCACAGGATCAGATCTACGCCTTCGATGTGGAGGCTGATAAACAGATCAATCGAGAGTCTCCTTGGGCTAAGGAGTTGAGTGACTTGCACACTCTCTATGGAACGTGGCTCAATGTGTTCAATCACACAGCCCACATTACTTCAAATCGTGCAAGATCTCTGCTGTTGCATTGATCAAGATGGTGCGTTTGTGCCACGATCATCTTTCTGTGGTAGGCTCAGAATTGCTTGTTCATCGTGCACGGCTAGGTTATCCATGCAAGATCAGGGGTACCACACGAAATCATGGGAATAATGCAAGGGAAGGTCATGGGAGATTCGCTCGTTATAGTGGATTCGTTCGCATTGCCTGTACAAGGCACAGAGACACGAGTCAACGCGGCGAGTGAAGCAAACGAATACATGGTTCAATATGTCTCGGGCAGTGAGAAGGTGAGCCCTCCGACAATTTACATTCGGACTACTGACACACGCTGGAATTTGGATAAAGGCTAAGAGGCTGGAGAATGCGATCGGATGGTATCATTCACATCCAGGGTATGGGTGTTGGTTATCAGGCATAGACGTCGATACCCAAATGAACAATCAGAAATTCCAAGATCCCTTTGTTGCAGTTGTAGTGTGTATTTCTTCTTTACTTTCTCTCATACCTTCACAACAAAATCGTTCGCGAACCCTAGATTGACCCAAACCGCACAATTTCTGCTGGGCGCGTTGATATCGGTGCATTCCGGACGTACCCAGAGAACTACACGCCACCAAATGCCTCAGCGTCAGAGTATCAAAGCATTCCCCTGAGCAAGATCGAGGATTTTGGTGTGCACGCGAACCAGTATTACCCGTTGGAGGTGCAGGTATTCAAATCAAGCTTGGATACTGAGCTGCTTGCTCTTTTGTGGAACAAATATTGGGTGAACACTCTTAGCCAAAGCCCACTGATCTCTGTAAGTTGCTTAATGTATAGGTTCAAACACAACCCTTCATTTTTGGCACCCAGAATCGCGCATATGCCGCGTCTCAGTTGGTTGACCTGCATCAGAAGCTGGCGAAGGCAGCAAGTAACGTGCCGCATACGAAGCCTGTTCCCCCAACAACGAAAGATGAGATACTACTTACAGCCTCCAAGGTTTGTTTGAATCTTTATTCTACGCCATACATGTTCTTAAGTTCGTCATGCAGAGGAACGAGAAGAAGGAAGACGAGAACCAGCTCGCAAAAAATGTCACAGATAGGTGCGCTCCCTGATTAAGCCGCGTGTCGGTGTACTCATGACAATTGGTGCAGCATAAACATCGCAATCGAAGCGCAACATGGTCTTATTGCTCAAGTCATCAAAGATGTGATATTTTCCAGTCGTCCAGGCCAGTCCACAGCAGCGGAGGTGAGAGATGCGGTAGATTCGGCAATGATGATCGGTTGAAGGCTCTGGTACCACCCTTCTTCTTGCTCTCATTTCTGTTAGATGGAATCACAGTCTGTATGTTTAAATTGCAAAGTACAGTCGCATGTCCAGTGTATTCTTTGTACCACCTTTTGATCGAGATGCCAGAAACTCGATATTTGAAGCTCCGCTAAGGCAATTTCCAGAGCCACAACAAACCCAGACATATCGACAAAATCCCGTCGAGCTCATCGCCGTCGGCAACCTCAACACCTCAAGATCCTCGCTAACTGCAACAGTGAGCGTCTCTCCATACTGTCCATCTATGATGTATACTCCGTGCCCGAGATTATTGCTTCGTTAAACTTCGCGACACGAGATGGATTGCTTTCCATCTGTTCGGATGACATGCTAATTTTCTGTGCGTTATTTTAGATGGGCCTTACCGAGTACCAAGTCGTGGGTCGCCACCTGCCCACCGAGTCCGAGCCGACTCCCAAGATTTACCGCATGCGCATCTTTGCGCCCAATGAGGTCGTCGCCAAGTCGCGTTTCTGGTACTTCCTGAGGTGCGTGCTCGTTGCACTTCTATCTATTCCATGCATACGCACTTCATTTCACCCTCCACTTCTCGGGATAATCTGGTTGCTGACTCATGGGACAGAAAATTGAAGAAGGTCAAGAAGGCCAATGGCGAGATTATCGGCGTCAATGTTGTCAGTATCATCATGTGTTATCCCTAGCAGCCCTCAAGAGGCAGGCGGATGGGAGCTAACCATCCCACCCCACCCTTCACGGGCCCCATTCTACGGGTTATTGGGTTTTTTGTTCTATCTAGATCCACGAGAAGAAGCCTCTCAAAGTGAAGAACTTCGGTATCTGGATTCGCTACGACTCTCGCTCGGGGACCCACAACGTCTACAAGGAGTTCCGTGAACTCTCGCGTGCTGATGCTGTCAAGTCTCTGTACCAGGACATGGCTGCTCGCCACCGCGCTCGCTTCCGGTCTATCCACGTGCGTGCAGTTCATTCATGATGGTCTATAAAGCCGACGCGACTTTCTTATACTTCACCCTATATGTACAGATCCTCCGTGTTGTTGAGATCGAGAAGACCGATGACGTTCGCCGGCCGTACATCAAGCAGCTTCTCCAGCCCAACCTCAGATTCCCCCTCCCTCATCGCGTCTCCAAGGCCCGCTCCACCTTCGCCGCGCACCGTCCTGTCACTTTCTAAGTATCATCGCCCACTGTCCTGCGGAGTCGGTTTTGAGGTGTATAGGGTTGGTGACAAAACACACGCGGGAACTTCCCACCCGCGTTATATGTGCGCTTTTGTAGTTGCATGTTCGCATGATTATGATATGAGCTCAACATGTCTTTTCTTGCGAGGTGGAACTTTAGTGAATTTCGGTGCGAATGATAGACCCAATGTGCTTTTTGAGGACTCCAGCTTTGACACCCCTCGGGCACTTGGATTGCCCCGGATTAATCTATACTTGAGGGATACTTCTTGCCATCACAATTGGATGCGTCCCCGATTTCCGAAAGGCGATGAGGTTGAGGAAACGCAAGTCCCCGAAAACCAAGTCGGATGCGTGGAGAACGTCTACGACCTCATTCACGTCTGCCTTCACCTCGTTTGAGAGTGGGCTTTCAACTACAGGCGGCGAGTCTGCGTCTTGAGGATAAGTCTTACCGAAGTGATGGAACACATCTTGACCGTCGACGCGATTCATGTCGATCATGATCAGCCAGGCTCCGCTTACCTCGAATGGCGATATACCGCTTCGGCGCGAGCGGGAACCCTGGTCTGCAAGCAGTTTGTGATACAAAAATACGGCAAACAGGAATACTGGATCTGTGGATCGTGTCCAAATGAGACAAGACAAGTGAGGAGATGGATTGACGCGTAATGTGCAAAGTGAAGTGTAGGTTCTGAGATCTGGGCGGATAGTCGAGCTGTACAGAACGATGGATGTGCATGATGAATGAACAAGAGAATCATATGGAAGCCAGTTTATCGAACTCCCACTGAAAGTATGCACTGGAAATGTACTACTGTGGCATGATTTTTGCGTCTACCCCGAGTGCGTCTTGCATTCGGCCTAGAAATGACAGAATGTCGATGAACATCATTAGTGTAACTCCTAATGCCGTGATAGTGAAGATGCGACGAACGAATATGGTCATTTGTAGGTAGCTCAAGATTCTTGTAGGACTCGATGGAGAGATTGTCGAGCATACACAAAAGAAAAGTTGTTCCAGGTGCGTTCAGCACACTCTCCACGTATACCGGCCAGCCGATCTTCTCAGACAAGCACTTCGCAGCCGATAATTTGACCTTGAGGTTGACGACACCGAACTGGGTGATGAGTTGAGTATCTTGGTCGCAGGACCTGGCCAATGATATCATCTTTTCTAGAGACAAAGGACGGCCATAGTAAGGCCGTAGAATAGATTTGGTGGAGTTCTACCAGGTCTGGGGAGAAGAACTTGAGGAAGATGACGCATAGGCGGGGCCATTGCCACTTCATCCCTCGACTGTAGCAGAAACAGTGAGACAAAGTAAGTACAATCATGAGGGAGTCATGAGGGTCACCGACGTATACAGGGTCTGAGAGACATTGGCGAGGGTAGAGCTGTTGCGGTGCCCCTCTGAAAGCTTGTGCTATCCTCTCAGACGTAGAAAGGGATGTTGGTGCTTGTGCAGGCTTCTTCGGTACATGACGAGTCGTTGGAGTGATGTAAAATCAGAGTCGTACTATTGAGTCGCCATATTGATAGTAGAGAAAAGAGGTGAAGCGACCATGAGTCGATTGGCGTAGACTGCTCTAGATTGCCTCGGCCGGGTTCACGTGATTGTACAACATTACAACTTGTCGACCTCGCTGTCGGCGACGATGCGTAGCGCAAGTGTAGCGCTCTACTTCGTGTTATGATAGGCATCAGTCATTACCCCTCGAAAGGATTGTGAGTGCTAAGATCATAGGCCATTGGCGACAATATTGATCATTCGATCGTTCAAGCTGTGTCTGATGTAGATTCACTTTGCTGCATGTTTCACATAGCGAGAGGGTGATCATGATGAAAGTACTCTTTGACCTGCGATATATCAACCGCAGCGTGTTTCTTTAAGACCATTACAGGTTTGGATGATGCTGAGACTAGGCATAGGCTGAGCGAGCCCATTTGCTCATGCGGGCATGCTAAAGACTTGTATAGGAGACGCTTGGCGCTATATGCGCCTGTATCCAAGTGGGTCTCCTTCTGTCTCATCTGAAACGACTCATCAAAGGGCTGATCTTGTCACTCTAAGGTGCATTCAGAATTAGCACTCTATACGGCGGTGAAGCTGCTCCCACAAGCATTGAAGTGTGTCAATCTCTCTCAATCTCACCCCTGCCATCAATATTCTTGCGTGGTCGCTGTTTCGTCGCTTGTGCCGCGCGCCTTTGTGATACCGAAGGAATGCGACTGATCCTGCGGGCAAGCGTCAATACGGCTCATGGAGAATGGTCGCTATTCATACAGCTTTTGGGAGATCGAATGCAGATGCGATCAGGCCGTCCCTTGTGAGAGACTGAGCTGCTGCGCTCTGTAATATATAAATACTCTACATGACTCGCTCACCTTTCAGCTATGATTTCCGATGCAGAAGAGCGTTCCGTGTAAGTGAAAGCTCATATGCACATTTCAAAGTTTGTTGATCACATTAAACTTTTGACAGCACGATATACAATTATTCAGTAATCGTTGCGGTCGGTACGCCTCTCTTTTTGTACAAGTATTAGCCAGCACCTAAATAACATTGTCTGGATCATGTTTAGTCATTTTGTACTACGACTACCTTATAACTCTCTCTGAGGAGATCTCGCGAATATGGTCTCGACCATGCGCCAGATCGTCCCTCTGGTTCTTCTTACACCGTTATGTACCGCTGGTTGGGCATATAGCAGTTCTGGTCTTTACATTTGGGGGGTTTTCCATAAGTGATAAGGTGAGTTCAACTTATGTATGCTTGCTTGTGCATCGCAAGATTGATTTTATTGAAACTTTTACCCCGTTCAAGAGGTATGTCTTCCGTAATCAGAATACCGAGCCGTATTAAACTCTACTTCTGGTGCTACAAGTTGCCGGGCTTACACACTATTCCATCAGTTGCTGATCCTGTTCAATCAAGCGGTCGTGGCCGGTACGTCGTGAGCTTCTAATATGATGACAATGTTTCACTGAATTCAACAGTCCTCCTGTCACTTCGCACATATGCGTTTTTCGGGAACTCGCACCTCATCTTTACAGTGCTATTTCTGATCCTGATCTTGACGGTATCCCTTACTTGTGTGAGCTATCCTTCACATATATATACGATCAGGCCTGACACACATACATCGAATATATGGGAACGAGCAGTGGGTTGCAATCACAACACACATTACAATAAGTAGCCAGTCGGTGCATGGCTGCCACAGTAGTATGTTGTTTGAAAGGTCATCCTATTGTTGCATCCGTTTGTTGTGTTCTGTTGCACTGACAGCCGACCTGGTCTTCAGCGCAGTGCGTAAGTGGTCAATCAACCGCTGTAGAATGCCAGCGTGACTAACTAGATGATCCTTGTTCACCACCAGGCCTCGCGATCCCTTGGGAGATGCAGATCATGTTCAATGTCACTGTATTTGTTCTTACTATCATCAGATCATTCAAGCACCGGAGGGAGTCGCTTGTGCACTTTCGCACACTTTCGAAGGAATCGGGTGCATTGGGCTTGGCAGAGCTCATTGTTCGCGATGGTGTTGTCAAATCATCCTATTTATACTTTTTCTAAACTCACTACAGTATGCAGGTGCGATGTATTTTGGGTCAGTCTTCCATACTGACCGCTTAAAAAGCTGTTAATCATGCCTGATGCAATAGCGTGATGGGGCTCGCAGAGCTTGTGAATGTCCTCACCCTTTATGTATGTGCACTGATTGTGTGTGGGCTTCAATTATTGATGGTTCCCCTAGTTTACATTGGTACGCTCACCAGCAGTGAATGCAAGAGTTTTCTTGTCAACTCGTCATGCTCAGGATCCATTGCGTGGAACTCTCTCTACGTTCGCCAGTTGGTGAGCAGCCGGTCAAAATGCATTGCGAACTTCGACTGATGGCTTATGATAGTATCTCCATCACGATGATGTCGCGACTCATTCTCAATCTGCATGACACCTCGTCGCTGCTGCCGTCTACCACCCAAGGGACAAGGCCGATTGTGTTTGCGTCCATGAGAGACACTGCGATGCATCCGAAGGATGCAGATGATGATGTGGTTCACAATGTTGGGTCGCAACGGCTTGAGCACTTGTCACAGGAGGATGTTAATGTCCACAAATGATGATATACAGTTGGAACAATAGCAAGATGACCATGTATCGATCCTAAGGTGGCTAGTGGGATGATCGTGTACCAATTGGTCCTGTTTTTCACTGCGGCAAGTGTGTCCCCGAGACTTTACCCTTCTCGGGCAAAGTCCCGTAACCTACAAAAATTCTCGAGTACAACCATGATCTTGATCCTGGCCTAAATATTGAGATCATATCGGGACACGTCTTGATCAAAACACACACAGTGTAGGCCGGACCTGGAATTAGGCTGGCAATCAATCGTCAATGTGAGAAGTAGGCCAGCCTGTTTGCTTCCAATCCTCTGCTCGCTGAAGCCGTCATCTTCGTGAGTGCCAAACTTATGAGCCCTTGGCAACAATACCATTGATTCCATCGATGATTCTCAATTAGCTATATCTGATGTAGATCCACTTTGCTACATGTTTTACATAGCGAGCTGATGATGAGATCACTTCTCAACGTGAGACCAGCTAATCAACTGCAACCCGCCTCTCTATAACAATTACAGGTTTGGCTCGTATCTAGACATTTCTGGGGAAGGTATACGAAGAAGGACGTGTGGACAAGCCCATCTGCGCATGCGGGCACGCTTAAGACTTGTAGGACAGACGCTTGGCACTGTGTGCGTCTATACTATACAGGTGGGTCTCCCGGTTCTATCTCATCTGAAGCAGCAGTGAATTTAGCACTGAGATGCATCAATCTCTGAATCACATTCTTGACACCAACATGCTTGCGGGGTCATTGTTTCGTCAGTTGCGTAGCGCCGCTCTTGCACGTGTAAAGAACACGCCTGATCTCGTGGACAAGCGTCAATACCTCTGATCGAGAGTACTCGCTATATATATATAGTTCATTTGAGCGACAGGGTGTGATTGCGATCAGGCCGGCCCAGATTGAGGCGCCGCGCTCGATGACATTTTATAGCTACCAAACTCGACTATACTTGACCCACTCACTTTCCAGCCATGATTTCTGGAGCAGAAGTGCGTCCCTTGTAAGTGCGACCTCATGTGCACGTCCTGAAGTTTGCTGATGCACGTTCAACTTCGGCAGCATGATATACAATCACCTGCTTCTTGTTGCAGTCGGTACGCCTTGTATCTACCAGTATCAGACTGTGGACAGTACCCTTAACACCGTCTTTATCATATCCAGTCATCCTTTACTACGACTACTTCATGACTCTCTCTGAGGAAATCTCACGGATATGGTCTCGTCCACGCGCCAGATCATCACTTTTGTTCTTCATACACCGTTATGTGCCGCTGGTTGGGCATATAGCAGTTCTGGTCTATACTTTTGGAAATTTTCCTATAAGTGATAAGGTGAGTGCAACTTCAGTATGTTTGTTCGCGACATTGTGTGATTGATTCTTTTTGAACTCTTACCCTATTCAAGAGGTATGCCGTCCGTTATCGAATCACATATTCTCCCTTGACTCTGCGCTACAAGCTGCCAGGAATACACATTATCCATGACTTTCTGATTATGTTCGATCAAACGATCGTGGCCGGTAAGTCGTTACATTCTGACATACTGACGACGCCTCAGTGAATATCACAGTGCTTCTGTTGTTGCGCACGTATGCGTTTTTCGGGAAGTCGCGCCGCATCTTGACAGTGCTATCTCTGATACTGATCATAGCACTATCCTCTGCTTTTGTGAGCTATGTCCGATATATACACGCGACCAGGCCTGATACGGCGAATATTTTGGGACGAACAGTGGAACGCAATCACAGCACAATTCATACGAAGCGGTCAGCTGGTGCATGGCTGCCACAGTAGCATGTCGTTTGAAAGGTTTATCTGTCGTTGCACCCGTCCGTTGTGTAGTCTCGCACTGACGACTGACCTGGTCTCCAGTGCAGTGCGTAAGTGGTCGATAGCCGCATCAAATACCACAGCGTCTGACTAGGTGATACCTATTCATCAGTAGGCCATGCGATCCCTTGGGAGACACAGATTGCGTTCAATATGACTGTGTTCATTCTTACTATCGTCAGATCATACCAGTACTGGAGAGACTTCCGCCCGCTTGAGAGGTGGTCGGGTACATTGAGCTTAGCAGAGCTCATTGTTCGTGATGGTGCGTCAGATCTCATCTGCGCTTTACTTAGGCTCACAAAGGTATGCAGGCGCGATGTATTTCGGGTACGTATTCGAAATTTACTGCTGAACAAGCTGTTGATCGTGCTCTGCGATAGCGTGATGGGGCTCGCAGAGCTGGCGAATGTCTTCACCCTTTATGTACGTGCACTGATTGCATCATACGCGGACTTCGTTCATTAATGGTCTCCCAGTTTGCATCGGTATGCTCACCAGCAGTGATGCAAACATTTTCATATCAACTCTTCGTGTTCAGGATCCAATGCGCGCACCCTCTCTACGTTCGCCAGTTGGTGAGAGACCGACCAGGATGAATTGCGAACTTCGACTGACGGCTAATGATAGTATCACCATCACGATGATGTCACGACTCATCCTCAATCTGCATGACACCTCGTCGCTGCTGCCGTCTACCATTCAAGTATCAAGGCCGATTGTTTTTGCGTCCATGGGAAACAACATGATGGATCCGAATGATGCAGACGTGGTTCACGAGATTGAGTTGCATCAGTTTGAGCACTCGTCACAGGAGGACACGAATATCTGCATATAATGATACTTACTATAACGAGATGCCTACATATTGACCCTAAGGTGGCCAATAAAATGAGGGTTGATCAACCTAATTTTGTCGATAGTTGGGTTGCGATTTGCTGCCAATAGGAAGAACAAGAAGCGAGCGATGGTCTGGCAGTGTACAGAGTCAACTGTTCCTGCTCGGTTTGGCTATCTCAACTGAGCATATTTTCCCTCAAGCCTCAGAACTTAAGCAGGAATCTCGGCTTCGAAGATTCGTTGGTGTAAGATCTGAGAAGTCGCAAGAAAGCAGGGATGCCTTAGACATACATACAAGAAGGTATCGAATTAGCAAGGGAAATATGCATAAGTAGTTCACAACAAAAGAGGTGCAGCTCAGCTTGTCAGACGGAGAATGCGCGGCGCCTCTGGACAGCAGGCCTGCTAGTGGCTGGGCAAGCGCCCAGAGGGCATCTCACCATGGATTCCAGATCATGAAACGGGTTATACTTAATAGGCTGCTGATCATGACTGGAAGAATTACTCGCGTATGCAATTTCGATGGCCATGAAAGCGGGAGTTCCCTGGCAGCGTCGATGTCAACATTAAAAGTAAGCAGTCATTATGAAGACGCGACGACGCACTGTGCGGGTATCAGGTACAGAGTCCAGGGACATTTCTTTGACGTGTGGAAAATCGAAGAGCACGCTCCGATCGTCAACAAAAAGAATGTTGTCTGGGCTGACATTGCAGATTATGCGCGACTGTGGCTTTGTTCATCGCGAAGCTGGCGCAAGGGGTCGAAATGAAGCAAAGCTGATGACTGGAACGGTCGTGATCACATACCCTTCACATGCAGGGCATCGAAAATATTGTGAACATTGAGGGATTCTATCACTGAAGTCCCGAACTCCTTGAAGACGATGCAATTGTGAGCGATGATGGATTTGTGCGTCGGACTGGGTCTGTTTGCTATCGGTATTCCGAGACCCTTGAGTAGTATTGTTTATCCATAAGTTGCATGAGAACATCATGATCGGATGACGGGTCTCGAGCGCGCATGGTCGAGTCTAATGTATGATCCTGCCTACCAGGAATGAGGACATCACCGTCAGTAATGACCGTCAAAAAGTGCTTTTGAGTCTCAAGAACAGCGTCCTCCCTATGCTTCTTTTTCTTTGTGGTAAGAATCTTCTTGTGGCGTTCCCACTCTTGGACCAAGTCATGTAACAGTCGATATTCTGACCTTGACGCAGACTGAGCTGGGTGATAATTTGGATATCTGGGTCGCATGACCTGTCCGATGAAATCATCTTTTCCAAAGACAAAGCAAGGCCGTAGAATGAATTGGTGGGGTTCTACCAGGTCTGGGTGGAAACACTTGAGGAAGATGACGCATAGGCGATGCGGATTGAGAGGTATCGGCGAGGGTAGAGCTATCGCAATAACCCTTCGAAATCTCTTGCTATCCTCTCAGATGCACGAAGGAATGCTTGTGCAGGCTCCTGAAGTAAGTGACGAGTCGCCATATTAATAATAGAAAGAGGTGAGATACAGCAGGGTTCGGAAGGGGTGTTGTCGACTTCTATACATCCGTCCTCCGCGTTCACGTGATCGTGCAACATATGCCAACAGATGCCAACAGTATGCCAACGTCGGACTACTCAATGACTACACTAGTCAATGATTCTGCTCTCAGACTGCAGCTTGCGAGGATCTTTGGTCATTCTCGTCCTCTGCGGAGGCGCAATCTCACCCTCTCGACATCGTAACGCCGGTAGCGGTACCAGCTTCTCTGCAACACAACGTGGCGTCTCTTGAAGCGCTCTCCTACCGTCATTGCGAGAGCGCCTTTTTGATTCGGAATTGCAACCCGTCGTTTCATCATGCTGACCGAGGGACCAATGTATTCTAATGCCTTGGAGAGAAATCGAATTGCCAAGAAAGCAGACGTTGAAATGGTACGATGGTATGTGTATATCTCAGGTATCGTGACTCCCTCCCCGGCATGTAAGTGCGATCTGTAGGAGGTTGTATCCCTGCTGGAGGCCGACGATCACGAAGTTATTGATATGTTTGCTTGCTTGCAGTTCTTGACCAATCCACAGCTCACGATCGTGCCTGCCTTCCCCCGTGAGCCCCGAGCTCTCTGAGAGCACTCGAGATCAGCTCTCAACTTCTAGCCAGCGCTTGTGAGTCAGCCAACGCCCTGTCAAAAACATCACTTCACATACCTTTCCAAGGCGTAACCGCCTCCTCCTACATTCAGTCACACGAAGCCAACGATCCGAGCGTGGCGCTCGGCACCCCCGCCCTCCGCGTCCCCTTCGCCCGCTCCCTTGTGCGCCTCCACGCGCTCTCCTACTGTGTTCCACTCCGCCTCTACCCCTTCCAGCCCGCCGACCTGCTTATACTTCCTCCGTTGAGGGATGACACGTCTATTTCGATCAGGAGCGCTACACAGCCGTTAGTGCACGCAACGCGTGCCAGCAGGAGTGATCCGATGACTAGAAGGCGCAGGACCTACACTTCGTGCTGATAGCGCCGAACGCGTTGCCAGCCGTGCGGCACGGCGGGAATAAGGAGGAGTGGAAGGCGTGCGGCTATACGTTCTTGTTCAACGTTGTGAGTATCGCACTTGCTATTTTTCCATTGTTTGGTGCAAATCCACATGCGAAATCCTGATCCGCTATATCAAAGCTCGACTACGCCGCCGGCGTCCTTCCCATCACGCACGTCGACCGGGCGCTCGATGCCCTCCTCTTCACCAGTAAGCCCTCTTCGTACCGCAGCGCCATTGAGGCGTATACCGCGGCCCGCATGCGTACGACGCAGACGCGATGCACGGGCTACTCGTGGGCGGGCAGATCGTTGGGCAGCAACTGGAGGAGGAAAAGGTGCTCGCGGGGATGCAGATCATCGGGGGCCTGTTAACAAGGTACGGGGGTTCCCGGTGGAGGCGGACGCGTGAACGTATGTGTGCGTGCTCTAGGTTTGAGATGGATCGAGTGTGTGTAAGTGATTCAAATTCCTGTTACTGTACGGTCTCGCTTGTCGGGTTTGGCGGGTTCGTCCTTTGGCACACTTTCGTGTTCCGAGTGTCTAATAGCTGGTGAGTAGTTGAGCACTTCCGATTTGTGTCTTCGACTGATCACCCCTGCGCATTTCGTTGCGACAGTACCTCGTTCGCGACAATGTCTAGGCTCATGATCCATCTACGCAATTTATACGTTGAAACATCGCGCTGTTTCAGCGACCGAGTGGAGACGGTGTTCACCAGAATGTTAGCATCTGGTGAAGGGTTTGACCAAACAACATCTAGGCCCACTATGTCCGATATCTAGGGCATCCGTCCAGTGTTGATGCATTTCTCGTATTTGCACTCAATTTTTTTTTACTTTGTTCGTGATGGAAAGCAGCACTGCAGTGTACCGTGGATACTCAAGTTCCAAAATGGGGTGATTTCCTTTCTTCCTGACGTCGAATTCTTCACCCGGGAGACGAGGGGCTTTCTGATGATAGAAGTCAACAAATGCAACATGTATTCTGATTGCTGCAGGTGGGCTTTTGTTCAGTCGCATTGCTTACCTGCTTTGGACATCCCTTTCCGAGAGATTTATCTGATATTTCCTTTCAGGTACATTCACAAGTGCAAGAAATATTCACCCATCGACCAAGCTTGATGTAACTATCGCATTGCAGTGATTAAAGCATTGAAATGACGTCTCGCAGATGAAGGGGCCTTCGAACTGAGTTACAGATATAGACCTCTAGGCGAGGCATTACCAACGAACGTAGTCGGGTGCAGTTCTCATCTTGTTGGTTGCTCCCCACAAAATCCGTGAGATCACCTCGCACATCCCAAACAAACACCTGTTTATAAGTAGTTCATCAGGCGCTACTCTGATATATACTTAAGCCCGGTAATGTCTGTCTTCCAGCATTGGCGCCTTTTCCACAACATCACCGAAATCGGAATAACTTCGTCGACCGTTCCCCTCGAAATCGTACTAAACTTTTCATCCAAAGATTACACTGCATATGGAGGACATCACGTAGGTCTCGCCGTGCGCAAATGCACGGACAATAGCAATCATCTTCTGGTTTGCAGTTCTCTCCACGATTACCTGGAAGTCTTGTCTATCAGTAAGGTGTATCTCATGCTATTGTTTATTGGATACTGATTTCTCATGTATCGATGAACCTGCAGCTATCCTTTACTATGATCATATCATTACCTTTCCGGAGGAGCTTCAACATATATGGAGACGACCTCTCTCCATGGCGTCAGCGTGGTTCTTCGTAAACCGTTACATACCGTTCCTGGGGACCGCATTTGTGCTGGGTCTCCAGTTCGATAGCACTGAAAACAAGGTGAACGCACTTTTGTGATGACAATTTGAACCGACTGTTGTTCATCCAATCCGTTCGCGTCACTGGGCTACTGCTGGTCAGAGGTATGCTTGGCTTCTGGGAGGGTGAACCGAAGTGTTGAAACAGTTGTAGCTGCAGGATCGACACATTTGCCCGCCAGTTGCTGCTGGTCGTGAGCCAATTCATCATCTGTAGTGCGTTGCACCAGTGCACTGCTTTGCTCCATCATTTCCACCACCCATATTCATCGCCTTCTAGCGATATCAACCATACGCACATACGCCCTTTACGATCGCTCGAGAAGAATCCTTGCCCTAATCCTTACCATTGGGCTGGGAGGAATGTCCGTTGTCTGTGTGCGTTGGTCGTGATGCCAAACAGAATGAATATAGCTCAGTCGTTTGCAGTGGTCATTGGTGAAGGAACATGGAACCATCAATGTACTTGATGGAGGGAAGTGTTACGATGTCATGGCCTACACAACGTACGTCCTCCGCTTGATCTAACTTGGTTGTCTCGCATGCTGACCTCCCATGTGTTTTTAGGGCAGTTCGTGAGGATCATCCGTGCGCTCCGCGTCGATGCACCTCATCAGAACGCGATTTCGCTTGCAGACTTGGCGACCGCGTGGGAGGCAGGACTTGTGTTCGACCTGCTCATCTTCGCGCTGATTGTCCTCAAGTCATATCAGACCAGAGCAGTGCGCGAATGGTCAAATGCAGTCAGGCTTGCAAACGTAGGACTGATGCAGATATTGTTGCAGGATGGTGAGTGTTAGCCCTATTCACTTTCACATTGTTTCTGAATGTATGCACCGGAAGGCGCTCTGTACTTTGGGTGAGGCGCTTCCATCTATATCGCGTTCAAAGGATACACATGTTCATCTGGCCGACGTTGATCGAACTCGCAGAATCATCTCGCTGGCCAACCTCGCAAACGTGCTCACGTTCTATGTACGTGTCGATTTCAAAGACGTTCACCCTAGACGCACGGATAACCAAGTTCACAGCTCGCTCCGGTACGCCCGCGCGATGTTGATTCATTCGAACTAACATACCTCTCTCTCGCATGGCGTGCAATCCGTAAGCCTGCGCTAAGAGGCGCCCTGTCCACGTTTTCCAACTGGCAAGTCTTACCGCCGCTCTGCTGTCAGCCAAAGACACTTTCCTGACTATTTCAATTATAACTTCCTCAGCATGTCGACGACAATGATGTCACGGCTGATGCTGCACATCCACGAAGTGGTCGGTGCCCCGCCGTTGGGCGATACGACCATCCGCAACTTTGAAGCTCTGGAATCAAATGCTGCTCAGATGGCAGAGCATGGTGATAACGCTGGACAAAGGATCCCAGAAGCTAGTAGCCACGATGTCAGTCAGCACTTCGTATTGGAGACTCAACGCGAGACCGTTTAGTAGAAGTGAAGTGAAGGCGATGTACATCGGCTGGCTCTCAGCCTCGGAGGATGGACAAAGAAATCGGCAAAAATGTGTCAGTCCTTTTGCTTGTATAATCGATGTGGGCAGCCGGTACATGTCGGCCATATTTATCTAGTCAGGAGCCTTCACATGGAGTTCAGGCTCAGATCCGGCAATGAGGTGAGATCAGCAACGGAATGCAGGGATGAGAGTATACTCTGGACACCACTACAGAATCGGTAATGTGATTGCTGTGCTACTTACTGCTGTGAAGCTTGTCTCTGTACAGGAAGGACACCGGCCTGTGTGTCGGATCTCTAAACTTCGAGCCTAAGGCCTCAAGGTTGAGGTGAGATTCTGTCTCTTTGACGCCGAGCCCATCACTTCAGAAGCGAGGGAATTTCCCATGATAGAAGTTACCACTGTCTGGCAGATTCTACCCGCATTCTGATTCCTGCAGACGATGTTCTATTCGCTAGCATTCCTACAGATTGCTTTGGACATTACTCTCTAAGGAATCTGTGTGTCCTTTCTCCGAAATTACAATAAGAATCACGACGCAATAGATACTATTCGGTTTCCATCGACCAGTCGACCAAGCTTGATCGCTCATTCTGAAGCAGTGCTCGCGAACAAAAAATAACCTTAAACAGATGAAGGGGGGTCTTTCTGTGTTGTAGGTGCACCGGATCTCTTGATACTTGTCTGTCTCGTCCCGTAGTCGGATTCTAGTGCAAGTCGCATCTTGTTGGTTGCTGGCAAACACGATCCGTGGGATATCCTCCCAAAAATCTGTTCCTCGGTATGATGTCATCAGATAATTATCCTATATGTCTCAAGCGCAGCGATATCTGTCGGTCAGTGCAGTTTTCACATCCCACCCCACCCGAGTTGCCAGTTATCGTCTCCCCCCACTTCCCTAGCCGTCTAGTTATTGAAATTCGTTTATGTATATGGAATATTTCACGTAGGTCGCCCGCGATGCGCAGACGAACGCGCAATACTCATTAGCTTCTTGTTTTGCAGCGCTCTCGAGAATTACCTCGACGTCTTCTCTATCAGTGAGGCATACCCTGTGGCAGTGGCATCATCCGCTAAATGCTGTGTCTCAATACATCGCTGAATTCGTAGCCATTCTTTACTACGACCATCTCATCACCTTTTTCGAAGAGCTTCAATACATATGGAAACGGCCTCTCTCCATGGCGTCGACATGGTTCCTGGTGAACCGCTACACACCGATCCTGGGTAACGTCGTGGTTCTGATCGTCCAGTTTGATAGCTTCGGAAATGAGGTGAGGACATCTTTGCGGAGGGAACTGGATCGAGATCATTAATCGTCCGCGTTGGTACTAACTTACTCCCGACCAGAGGTCAGTTCGGTTTGTAAAATGATGGATCTAGTTGTTGAAACAATTGCAGCTGCAGAATGAACATGTTTGCGCGTCAATCGGTTCTGATCGTGAGCCAGTTTGTTATCTGCAGTACGTTCATCCAGCGCAACTGCTTTGCCTGAGTCCATTGATCTACAGGCCCGTCGTCTGCTAGCTATATCGACCATACGCACATACGCACTTTACAATCGCTCAAGCAAAATCCTTGCCCTGATCCTTACCATCGGGCTTGGAGGAATTTCCGTAGTCTGCGTGCGTTCGTGCTGCTCTCAATCGGAACGAATATGGTTTAGCCGTTTACAGTGGTCACTGGTGGACGAACATGGCCAAAGCATTATATACGACAGAGAGAGGTGTAGTACCGCCATGACGCATACCACGTACGTCCTTCGCACGACCTGCTTTGTTTCCTCACCTGTAGACCTTCCAATATGTCTGTAGGGCAGTTCGTGAGGACGCTCCATGCAATGTACGCAGATCCACCTGACCTGTACAATCTATTTTTATTTGCAGACTTGGCAGCCGCGTGGGAGGCGGGGTTCGCGTTCGACCTGCTCATCTTCGTGCTGATCGTCGTCAAGTCGTATCAGGATCGAGTGGTGCGCGGATGGTCGCGAGCGGTGCAGCTTGCAAACGTGGGGTTGATGGAGATGCTGCTTCGGGACGGTGAGCGTCGATAGCCAAATTCAGGATCGTATCGTTTCTGAACCCGTGAACGGATAGGCGCTCTGTACTTTGGGTGAGGTCGCAGTATCTGGGCACGCATGTTCACTTTCCGACGTCTGATCAAATGAACAGAATCATCTCGCTGGCCAACCTCGCAAACGTACTCACCTTTTATGTAAGTGGCAATCTCATAGATGTTCAACCCGAACGTGCGAGTAACACAGGTTAAAGTTCGCTTCGGTACGCCTGCGTAACGCAAATAAGCCGGTTTGAAGCCCGCTTGAGCTGACAACCTTTCTCCTGCCTTGGGGCCACAAGCCCATGCTGAGAGGTTCACTGTCCACGTTTGCAAACTGGCAAGCTCCACCGACGTTTCTGTGAAGGGCTGTCCTGACTGCTGATTCAATTTGGTAGCATCTCGACGACGACGATGTCGCGGCTCATGCTGCATGTTCACAAAGTCACCGCCGCACCGTTGTTGGGCGATGCGATGATCGATGACGGCCATGACGTCGACCTAGTCTTCACAGAACTCGACGCTGCGAAGCGCGGTGCGCGCGCAGCGTAAAGCATGCGAGAAGCTACTAGCTATGACGTTACCGGAGTTGTAGATGAATCGATTTTCCATGCACGGGGCTTCGAGGAGCAGAGAGGATGTATAGGAGGGTACACAAGTCGCTTTTCAGACACGGAGATGATCCGAAAAAGCCGGCGCACAAAGTTGGCTAGAGATGTCCCGCGCCCTTTGTTCGTTCGTCTGTGAGCAGGAATAGTACCGCGCCCAGCGGTGACGGCAGAGTTGATAGGCCAATTTGAGCATCCCTGCTTCGCAGAAGCAAATCGCGACACAAAGGGCCAGCAGAAGCGGTCTGGATCTCACAAGGCAAGAATGAGTTTCCGCGCGCCGGTTCCGCATGCTCGCACGATGATCAGTGTCGTCACGAGTGGGTCTGTCTGCTGAGATATTTAGAGGAAATGGCGTGCGGGGAATGCGATGAAGAGAGGGACCTTGTCTGCGCAACTTGTGAGCCGGACTATCGACCCGGCTAAGAAGCCAAGGTGCGATGCGCGCGTTGTCTGCGTCCTTCAAGTCCCAGAATAAGGAAGTAACATCGAACGCTTCCAGAAGGCTCCACGAGCACCTCCACAGCCCCAGTATGTGACGCCAGTGGGGCCGTCGTGCTGGCGCACACGCCGCGGACAAGGGAGAGCACAAAGGGCATTTGTGAAGGAGGGCGTGCCTGCGCTGCCTAAGAGCCGAACAGGGTTCCAGAGTGCGCCGCTGCATTATGCATCATGCATTGTCCGCATCTGCGAAAGATTCGAAATGAGCAAGCGTGGAGCGAGATCAAACAACAACAAAGCAGAGCCAGACCCGCGCGCAACGGCGCATAAAAAGGCCCGAAAGCGAGAGCTCGATCTCCACGGCTGCAGGGCAACCGCGCGCTGCCCAGCATCCGAACACCTACTAGCATCCTTGACCTGCTACAAAGTGAAGCACCTGCCCTTGGCGGCCCAGCATCCGGTGAGCAGGCTCCGTCCTCATGCTCGTCGTGCTCCCCGTCTTCCTCGTCTCGTCTCGTCTCGTCTCGTCTCGTTTCCTCGGTGACAAGCTAGCTCACCGTCATTTGGTTCCCCGACAGATCGACAAAGGCGGGAGGGAGGGCGCGGCTCCGGCGGGTGTAGGCCAGTCGGTGGCACGGCGGCGCGAGGCGTGCATTCTCCGTGGCCGTTACCGTGCGGGCAGCTGTCGCGGCTGTCGTCGGCTTCGTCCCATCCTCACGTGGGTCTCTCCACCGATGCTTCACAGAACACAAGTGAAAGCCCACGCCGCGCCGCGCCGCGCCAAGACACGTCGACAGGGCACGCCTGGCAATCTCTCCCCTGCGCGGCGGCGCGAGGGCGATGCGGGTGCAGCTTGGTACGCTTCTGTGCAGGGCCTTTCGCGGACACTCCCGATAGACTGACTGAGCCGCTCGTGAGGCCGCTTTAGGTCGCCGAGAGAGCGATGAGGCGCGCGGTGGGCAGTGGACATAGATATGCACGCTTACTCGTGCGGGGCAGGTCGGCGGGGACGTGAAGGGAAAGGACACATGGTGTCTCATCGTACGGGTTTGAAGGTGCCACAGGACGGGGCGCTCTGCACTGTGGGTACTGCCAAAGGCAAGGTGCCAGAGGCAGCTCTGCATGCACGCGATGCTGGCTCTGGGTGATAGTGTCCACGCGCGCGAGGGCTGTGTAGGCCTGTTTGGGAATTTCTGAGACACTCCCGATAGCCTTCTACCGCAGCTGGTCGCAGAGTGGCTGACGAGGCGTGCGAGAACGCAGATGTGGACGCTTCTGCGACGGGAGGGACTGGAAATAAGGCGGTGGATTGTTCAGGTTCGAGGGCCAGGGATGGGAGTACAGGAAGACATCGGGATCACCTTCTTACATGGTCGGCTGGTGGGTCGGGCGAGGGAGGGAGAGGGAGAGGTAAGGATTCTGGAATGTGCAGAGTTGTTCGTGGTCATCAAAGGGTTTGTCGCGGCATCTTGTAGAGTAGATTATAACCTTGGGGGTGGGGAAATCCTGGAGCGTAGATGCGATTAATAATGAAGACAATCTGTAACGAGCACTGAGAGCTGCTAAGTGAAGGACAGCACACGTTGTCTGCCACCGTGATTCTTTTCCGGCGAGCGAAGAATTGATAGGGGTAGATGAGGCAGTTTTCCGAGAACGACTAGGTCCGACGCATCTATGAAATCTCTTCGGACGATGGTTCGGGGCCAGTGCGAGACGTTTATCTCGGATGCTTCGCTCGCTCGCTGGGACTGGCCACCTCTCACGCGCATATATAACGGCTCAACGCATGACCTTGAGAACACCCGTATCAAATCCAAGACAGCAGGACGGCAATGCGAAAACAAGATCTACCAAACCGCGTCCACCGCGACGTTCCACCAACGACCGCGGCCACCGTGCCCCGTCCGCGGGTGTGGCACCCAGCGAGCACACAAACCTTGTGCGTCGGATTCCAAGTACGTACTTGAAGCTTGCGTACAATAACCTACATCTGCGACTAGTACAACCCACCGTAACAATTCGCCTTTCATTCCTGCCCCCACCCGCTCGCCGACCCGCTACTCCGCGAGCGCGAGCGCGCCACGCCGCGTCGACGCGCTCGATGTTCGTCTGCAGCGCCGCCAGGGGCATCACCGCGTGCAGCTCGTCTGTCCAGCGCAAAACACCAGCGGCGCGCCGCGTGAGCGCTCCGCAGACGGTCTGGAGCGAGACGGGGCGCGCACTCACCTCCTAAGGCCGCGAGCCACCGCGCGACGGCCGCGCGCATGGGCCCCACGAAGGTCTCTTCGACGTTGCGGATCGTATCGCGGTCGCGGATCCCTGTCTGCTCAGACAAAGCGAGCGAGCGAGCGAGCGTCAGTGCCACGGCGGGGGTCCGCAGACAAACACCATACGAAAAAAAAAACGAAAAAAAAGACGACGACGACGACGACGACGACGACAGATGATAGACTCACCCTGTTCTGGACGTCGCGCCGCAGCAGCACGTAGTACAGCGCAAGGCACTCCGCGAGGCGCGCGGGCTCCGCCGAGCGCATGAACGCGTCCGCCGTCGTGGACGCAGCCACGAACAGATCGGGCGGGTGCGCGCGGAACACGTGTGCGCCGAGCGCGCGCAGCAGCGCCGGCGACGCGAACACGTCCGCGGGATCCGTGGGAGCAGCGGGCTCCGTGGCGGCGAGCGCGGCGAGCACGGACTCCTTGACGAGTCCGACGGCGGCGGCGCGCATCTGTGGCGGGTGCGCGTCCGCGGCGGGGTCTGTGAGGTCGTGCAGGACTTGGAGGCGCAGCGGGGAGGGGGTGGCGCGCAGGGCGAGGGAGAGGAGGCGGAAGGCGAGGTGGCGCGTGGGCGGGTCGGGGTGGGCGCTGCAGAGGGACGCGAGGACGGGCGTGAGCGGGAGGACGAGGTCCGGGGGGAGGTCTGTGCTGGCGGGGGTTGGGAGGAGGAGGGCGAGGGGAGGAGGGAGAGGAGGAGGAGGTAGAGGGGCTCGTCGGCGATGCCGATGTCGAGTGCGCTTAGGAGGACGGGGAGGAGCGGCGTCAGCGCGGCGGGGGTGAGCGGTCCGGTGGCGAAGCGTGCGCGAGGAGGATCAGCGGCGATGCTCGGGTTCGACAGCAGCGACGCAGACGTGCGCCCGAGGGCCTTCGAGGCCGCCTGGTAAAGGCGGCATCAGCGAACAGGGCCGAGGGCGAAACGGATCGGGCTGCAAGACGAACCACGGCAGCGGACATCGCGTCCTCGCCCGCCTCCCAGTCGCTCCGCACCGCCGAGCGCACGACGAGGCGCGAGAAGCGCGCCTCGAACGCGCGCTGCGCGAGCGAGCACGCCGCCTTGCCCGCGCACGCCTCGAGCGTCGCGTCCAGGACGGACGCGAGAGCACCTGCGACGAGACCGCGCGCGCTCCGTCAGGCCGCCTGCGTGAGGCACCGCGAGGACACAGCGGGGCCACGCACCGTGCATCGCGCGACGCCGTCGGCGCCGTCTCCGGTCTTGGCGTTCTGCGCCCACGCGCGCGCGGACGTGCGAGGCCCGACGCGGCGGCGACGAGCGCGCGGCTCTCTGGGGCGGTGGCGCGTGCGGCGGCGCGGTAGACGAGGGGCTCGAGGTCGGGCACGATCGATGCAGGGTGTCGAGCGCCGGCCGGCGCTGGTTCAGGCGGGGCACGGCTGTGGACGCGCGCCGCCCGTCAGTGGGGATACGCGTGCGGGGAGCGGAGGAGAGAAGAGGGGAGGCGGCGGGGGAGGAGGACGCACCGCGCGCATACAGCGCCATTAGCCGCGCGACCCGCGTCGCGAGCGACGCCTTTCCGGACGGCTGTTCACCCGTTTCCGCGCCCGTTGTGTTGCTGGCTCTCGCTCCATCATCGGTTTCGTCGTCGTCTTCGTAGTCGTCGTCGTCCTCGGCTTCCAGTCGTTCCACGATCTCCTGCGCGCCCATGACCACCTCCTTCGCAGACGCGGCGTCGCCGAGGACCGCCAGCAAGTCCTCTGCGCCTGCCCTCGTCGACTTCAGGACGTCCGGGAGGACGGCCAAGGGGTCCTGTTGGAGGGCGAGTAGTCAGCGCGCAACGCATGGCGTCGGCGCGGTCGCGGAATGAGACGAAAGAAGAGAGGGAGGAAAGGGATAGAGAGGAGGCGCACGCACGAGGAATCCGCGCAGGTCTGGGACGCTGGGCGCGACGAGGGCTGTGTGGAGATGCGCGAGCGTGTGTGTGGGGCGGGGGTCGTGCGCGGCGGAGAGGAGGGCGCGCGTGAGGCGCGCCGTGGTTTCCTGCGTGTGGGGGACGATCGTGAGCGCGCGCGCGATGCGAGGAAAGAAGGGAGAGGGCTGGGCTGGGCTGGGCTGGGCGAGGGCTCACCTCGTCGGCGAGGTCGATGGGCAGGCGGAACGCGTCGTGCTCGTGCTCGAGATCGGACATGGCGTTGTTCTGATCGATTCCAGTCGAAGAAGCCTCTGCTCTATTACTACGCGCAGCGGACGAGGGATGTGGGTCCAGGCTGCACCACTACTGAGCCAAGGGATCAGCGCCGGATTGGCCATCGCGGACCATCGTCGTCGGGCACTGGTCGGGCGCTCACCTCAAAAGCAACGCGTCCGACGTCGTCCTTGGCGTCCTTACACACAGATCGATGAAGCGCAAGCTCGCTCCCAGCAATGGTACGGTACCAGCACAACCGCGCGCGCGCCGCCTCGCCCCGCGCCTGCCCTCTGCGCATCACGTGCCCCTCGCACGCCTATAAAAACCCGCCCTCCGCACGCCCTTGTCTCTTCCTCACTCATTCCGGACGCGCGTTATTGTCCCCCTGCGCGCTCGCGTCGCGCAGGAGCCTACTGCTCGTCCCAGAGCGATCGACCGCGTCTCAGCTGGAGCGCGCTCCCTCCGTTGTGGAGCCGACTGTGGAGTCGGATGGGGTGTTTGTTCCTTACCAGAGACGCTACATACGTAGACGACGGCGGCGTGTTTGCTTCGTCTTCGTTGTTTCCAATGTCTACTTTTTTCCTTTGCAAAAAAAAACGCTTGCTTGATGATCGATGAACGTTGAACGATTGTGAACGCGTCTCTCGTTCGACTGTTATTATACGAGATGTCAATGAGCAGCGCGCCGCCCGTCTAAAATGCTCTCTATCGCCGGAAGCCGAGCAACCCAACCCAAGAAATAACAAAACGACAACACCACCGCCACCAACAACAACCCCTCCCCCGCCTTACCGCTACTGCTTCCCCGCCCCCGCCCCCGCCCCCTCCTTCGCGGGGATAAACAGCCAGCTAACGGCAAGCACGAGGCGGAGGCCGGTGCCGATGCCGAGGGCGGCGGGGGAGCCGATGGACTGGAGGATCGCGCGGCCGACAAAGCCGCCGAGGAAGAGGGCGAGGATGGCGATCAGCTTGTGGTCCCGGCTGATGATGCTGCGGCGGAGCTGGAAGAGCTTGGGTCGGCCATGAGCTCGCACCAGACGGTGGTGAGGACGACTGGGCGCGCGCGGCGGGATCAGGTCAGCGCTGCGTCGAAGGAGGAAAAGAGGGGAGGGAGAGGCGGCGACGCACTGGTGGTGGCGAACTGGGTGTTGACGCGCTTGCCCATGATGCCCTGCAGGCCCAAGCTGGCGCTGATGAAGGCGAGACAGACGAAGGTCCTCACGTCTGTCCACGCGGGGTCGTCGCGCGCGCTCGCGACGCTGCCCTGGCCGCTCTTCCAGAGCGCGAGCGCGCCGGCCATGGTGAGCAGGGCCTGGAGGAAGGTGCCGAGGGCGAGCCAGGCGCGGGTGCGCGCGCCGAGGCGGTCGCCGATGCGGCCGAGGGAGGCGCCGAGGATGAAGGCGAGGACGGAGGTGAGGGCTTGTTGGTCTGGCAGGCGGAAGGAGGTGTCGTGTCCCGTGGGCGTGTTTTGGAAGAGGCGGGCGAGGGCGAGGGCGAGCTGCGGGTGCGGGTGCGGGGGTGAGGGCTGAGGAGAGAGCGGGGAGAGGAAGGCGCACCTGGACGGAGTTGCCGGTTTGGAAGCCGCACCAGACGAAGATGGCGGAGAAGGAGATGACGTCGCTGGATGGGCGGGATCAGAAGCTGGCGGGTGCAGCGCGGCGCGGCGGGGAGAGGGGAGGGAGAGACTGACATGTAGCCCGTCATGAAGCAAAAGGCGGCGAGGGGTGCGGTGGACTGGGCGGGGTCGACGTCGGCCATGAGGTGGTCGTACACGGCGGGGGGGAGGAGCCTGCGCGCGACGGAGCGGTCGAGGCGGAGGAGGCGGAGGAGGGGCGCGGGAGGGCGTCGGGGGCCATGGTCGGTGGGTGCCTGTAGCACAAACAAACAGAGAAAAAGAGTGGATAGGGTCAAGGGGACGATGGGGAGAGGAGAGAAGGGGGGGGAGCGAGGCTCGTACCGTGGGGGCAGGGACGGCGGCGAAGGACTCGCACGACGGACAGACAGGGAGCGAGCGAGCGAGGGATATTAGACAGGGAGTTGACTTATGAGGAGGCGGACATGTCGGAGCGTCTTGGCGTGTCCCTCCCGTCGGCTTTCCGTGCCTTTCCCACCGCTCTATCTCCCCGACTCGACGCGGTGGTGCCATCTCCCAAGCTCGCTTGCGCGTTCGAGTGCAGCCTCGCGAGCCCGCGCCCAGCTTCACCAAGCGTTCTCTGTCCATCGTCCTCGGAGCGCCTGAGCCTGGCGCGTTTCACACTGCCTGCGCGCACTCCAAGTCCAAGAATCGCGTACAGTGGCTGCTATTGCATCTACGCTCTACGATCCCCCCCCAAGCTACCGAATCGACGAGACAAACGAACCACACCACACCCATGCACGAATCCGTAAACCCCACAACCCGCCCCGTCGCCCCGACTCCCCACCCCCATCCGCTACGACAAAGAAACCAAAGCACCGAAGACCGCCTTGTCTCCCACGCCCACCCCTCGCACCCCGCCGTCCACACCCCGCGCCCGCGTCCGCGTGCATGCAAAGCTGGCTCCGGCTCCTCGCCTCCGTCCGCGCCGAGCGCCTCCGCCCTGCAGCCTCCTCGCATCCGCACACCGCATCCGAAATCCTATCTCCGGTCCCTACGCGCCACAGAAGCACGACGTCCCCCCCGCGCCCGCCCGCCCGCGCACCTCGTCGCTCTCGCGGCGACCAGCCGCGTAAGGAGGCTATCGGAGCGTCCTCGCCACCTCCGCGCAGGACCCCACCGAACCCGCACCGCACCGCACCGCACCACACCGCGCGCGCACACCCAGCAAGCATCGCAAGCATGTACGCAGAACCGGCTCTGGCGCCGCGCCTTCGACAGCCAGCGCCCACCACGACCCGCGAACCGCGAACTGAACCCCGTCCCCGTCCCGTCCCGTGGCGTCCTCGAATCCGGACGAGTTGCCAGTCCCTCCGCGCCCCCGTCGACGCCGCGCTGCAGACGTACGCGTGTTCGTGTCCCCCGCTCCCCTCGCGGCGACGAGCCGCGTAAGGAGGCCAGGCTAGGCTAGGCTAGGCTATGGGCAGCGCCCGCAGGACGGGGCGCGCGCGGGAGAGAGGGTATTCGGTGCGCCCGGTGGCCGTGTGTCGGCGCCGCGCCGCGCGGGCGCGGGCGCGCTCTTGTTTTTGTTTCTTGTGTGCCGGCGGTGGAGAGGCGGCGGGGGCGGGGCGAGGGCATGGGCGGGACGAGGGCGGGGACGAGGGCGGGACGAGCTTCGCCGCGCGGCGCGGTAACGGCCACGGAGGATGCACGCCTCGCGCGGCGCGCGACGCGCAACGGCCACGGAGAGCGCGCGCGACGCCACGCGAGAGTCCACGACCATGGACGAATCCGCACATTCCGCAACCTTCACCTCTCCCTCTCTCCGTCTCTGCCTCCCTCGCCCGACGCGTTCCGCCACAGCGAACAAACCAACCACCGAGCCCGACCCGCGTCTGTCTCCCCACGCCCCTCCCTCCCGCCCCGTCGTCCGACCCGAACCCCAGACCCGAATCCGAAACCCAATCGCCCCGCATCCAGACGACGCAACATCATGTTGCCAGTCCCTCCGCGCCCGCGCCGGCCCCGCGCTGCAGACGTACGCATGCACGGCTGCGTCCGCCGCCCACCGGCGCTTCCGCCCCACCCCCAGCCGCGCGAGCCCCGTAGGGAAGCTAAGATGGGCTACTGTGGGGCGCTCTCGAGAGGTCCCCGCACAGCCGCGCGCCGCGGGGAGGGGGGGGTTTCTATGCGCCCGGTGGCCGTGTGTCGGCGCGCCACGGCGAGGTGGGCGAGGCGGGCGAGGCTCTGCCGGGGGACGTCGTTGGTGGGTGCTCGCAGCGGTGTGCACGACGAGACCGGGGACAGCGGCGCGCTGGAGTAATGGCCGCGGAGGACGCACGCCTCGCGCCGCCATGCCGCCGATGGGACGAAGCGGGAAGGAGGAGGACGGAGCGAGTTCGCCGGGTGTTGGGCCGCCGAGGGCTGGAGCGTGAGCTCGTAGGTAGGTCAAGGATGCTAGTAGTGCGTGCTCGTATCGATACTGGGAGGCGCGCGGTTGCGCTGCGGCCTGGGGAGCGAGCTCGAGCCTGCTGGTGGGCTTTTTATACGGGAGGGGGATCTCGTGCGCGGGGGTTTGCCTTCTGCTTTGTGGTCGGTCGATCTCGGCGACGGCTGCGGGCCGCGTTTGCGCGTTCTGGGTCGCTCTCGCGGGACGCGGACAATGCAGCGGCGCAGGCACGCCCTCCTGCATAGACGAGTGGGCGGCCTTTGTTCTCTCCCTTGTTTGCGACGCGCGCGGCGGTGGGGCTGCGTCATGCCAGGCAGGCCCGCTGGCTGGCAGCGTGGGCCGTATAAGCATTCCCATCGGCTGCTTCGGGCTTTGCGCGCTCGTGCGCGGTCTTTCGAGGGCGGAGGGATGCAGACGGTGCAGTGGTGCCCTTTGACGTCCTGGCCGGATCGCGGAGCGGCACAGGCAGGTCTCCCCTTTCTTTGCGGCCACGCCCCTTGCAGCGATCTTTGTTCTCTGCCTTCCGTGTCTGCGCGGAGCGCGTCTGGCGCCATTCAGGGCGCGATTCGCCTCGCGGTCGAGCTGTTCTTACTCGCTTATTCGGGGTCTCAAGGAACGTGGACAACGCAGCGCACTAGGTCTCCTGGCCAGAGCGTTGATCTGGCTCTCAAGTGGCGCAGGCACGGCCTCTTGCTTCATCGCACTCCCCGCCCGCCCGCCACTCCTCCTTCTCATTTCTGCGGCAGGCAGGCTCACTCGCGATGACACTGGACATCGCGCGACACGCGGAACTGGCGCGTAGAAATGATTCGCTGCTTTGTGGGATCCGGGCCCTTTGTATCGTAATTTGCTTCCGCAGAGCAGAGAAGTTCAGATCGGCATATCGAATCTGCCATCACAGCTGGTCGCGACACTCTTTCTTTTCACGAACGAACGAACGAACGAACGGGGGACGTGGGAAATCTTTCGCCGACCTTGTGCGCTGGGTTCTTTGGGCATCCTCCGTGGCTGAAAAATGGCTTGTGTGGCCTGCTCTGCATTGTCCTTTCTCTCCTGAGCCCCGTGCATACAGAAAGTCGACCCTCCATGCGGAATCGCATCGCAGCCGGTAGCTTCTGGCGTGCTTTAAACAGCGCGCGCACCGCGTTCAGCAGCGTTGACTTCTACGAAGACTAGGTCGTAGTCGCGGCCGTCGTGGATCATCGCATCGCCCAACGACGGTGCAGCGGTCGCCTTGTGGACGTGCAGCATCAGCCGCGACATCATCGTCGTCGAGATGCTACCCAAGTCAAATCAGCAGTCAGCATAGCGCCTCACAGAAGCATTCGTGGGGCTTGCCAGTTTGAAAACGTGGACGGTGCACCTCTCAGCATAGGCTTGTGGACCGAATGCCGGGGGAAGGTCGTCAGCTCGGACTGGCTTCAAACGGGCTTATCTGCGTTGCGCGGGCGTACCGAAGCGAGCTGTGAACTTGTTCATTCGCAAGTCCAGGTTGAAAGTCTGTGGATTCACGGAACTTACATAGAACGTGAGCACGTTGGCGAGGTTGGCCAGCGAGATTATCCTGTGTCTCCGATCAGACGCCGACCAGGTTAACATGTGTGGATCCGTCGAAGGCGACACAGACAAGAGCGCCTCACCCGAAGAACAGAGCGCCTACCCGTTCACGGGTTCAGAAACGATACGATCCTGAATTTGGCTATTGACACCCACCGTCCAGAAAGAGCATCTGCATCAGCCCTACGTTCGCGAGCCGCACCGCCCGCGACCATCCGCGCACCACTCGGTCCTGATACGACTTGACGACGATCAGCACGAAGATGAGCAGGTCGAACGCGAACCCCGCCTCCCACGCGGCCGCCAAGTCTGCAAGCAAAAATAGCCTTTTCAGGTGGAGTGAATCTGCGCGTATTGCATGGAGCGTCCTCACGAACTGCCCTACACACGTACTGGAAGGTCGACGGGCGAGGAAATAAACGAGGTAGTGCGGAGGACGTACGTGGTATGTGTTATGGCGGTACTACACCTCTCTCCGTCATATATTATGCTTCCGCCATGTTCGTTCATCAGTGACCACTACAAACGGCTGAGTGATATTCGCTCCGATTGAGAGCAGCACGAACGCACGCAGACGACGCAAATTACTCCAAGCCCAACAGTCAGGATCAGGGCAAGGATCTTTCTCGAGCGATTGTAAAGTGCGTATGTTCGTATGGTTGATATAGCTATGAGACGACGGATGTGGAAATCGAGGAACCTGGAGCAAAGCGGTTACACTGGCGGGACGTACTGCAGATGACAAGCTGGCTCAGGACCAGAAGCAGTTGACGGGCGAACTCGTTGACTTTGCAGCTGCAGCCGTTGCATGAACTCAATTCATCACTGTAAGAGCAGCCGAAAATACCTCTGATCACCAGTGGCCCAGTGATGCGCACGGTATGCATGAGCACCGATCGATTGAGGTCCCGTCGCAAACGTGTACGCGCCCTCACCTCGTTGCCAAAGCTATCAAACCGGACGACCAGGACCACGACGGTGCCCAGGAACGGTATGTAGCGGTTTACGAGGAACCACGCCGACGCCATGGAAAAAGGTCGTTTCCATATATACCGAAACTCTTCGGAAAAGGTGATAAGATGGTCGTAGTAAAGGATGGCTGCAATTTCATCGACACACGAAACATCAGTATCCAGCGGATGATCCCACAGGGTACGCCTTACTGATAGAGAAGAGCTCGAGATAATCGTGAAGCGCGCTACAAAACAAGATGCTAATGACCATCGTGCGTTCCTCTGCGCATCGCGAACGACCTACGTGGTGTCTTCCATATCCATTTTGACCTATGATCAAGCTTCGACACTCTAGAGGTTCAGCGAAGTGACGGGAAGACGAAAGACGACCAAGTGATTCGAGTGGGGTGGGATATAAAACCTGTACTGGCCGACAGATATCACTACGCTTGAGTCATATAGAAGAACGACTCGGTGATATCCCACCAATTGTATTATCTAGCAACCAACAAGATGAGACTTGCACCAGAGTTCGACGCTGGGTGGGAAAGACGAGCACCAGGAGCTCCGGATGTGCCACACGGACAGACCCCATTTATCTGTTTGAAGATATTTTTTATTTGCGGGCACTGCCTCAAAATGGGTGCATCAAGCTTGGTCGATGATCGCTGGATCGATGAACACCGAATGTCTGTTGCGTCGTGATTGTGATTGTGATTTTGGAGACGAATATCAGACGGACCACTCGAAGAGGAATGTTCAAAGCAATGCTAGCGAACAGAATATCGTCTGCAGATATCAGAATGCGGGCAGAATCTGGTAACTTCTATCATCAGAAATTCCCTGACCTCTGGAGTAACGGGTTCTGCGTCAGAAAGACAGTATCACAGAATCTCACCCTAATTTTGGGGTTTGAAGTCCAGAAATCCGCCACACTGGTGTCCTTTCTGTACAGAGAAAGAATTCATTGTAGTAAGTAGCACAGCAATCACCCAACTCGTTCAATAGTGAATATAGAGTCTGCTGCATTCTGTTGCTGTTCTAGCGTCAGTGCCGCGTCTGAGACTGAACCCTGTGTGAAGACTGACTCCTGACCAGAGCAATTATGGTTGACACGTTCCGGCTACATGGATTTTACGAACAAAGGGACTGACATATTTCACCGACTTCTTTGTCCATCGTCCGAGGTTCAGGGCCAGCCTACGAACCCGGTCTTCACTTCACCTCTACGGTCTGGTGCACAGAGCGCGATATCCCCGATTGACGACACTGGTAGCATCGCGACTGGCATCTTCCGAGATGCTTTGCCCAGCGTTCGCGCTATGCTCCGTCATCTGAGCAGCGTTAAATTCCAGAGTTTCCAAATCTCCAACTGTCATATCTCCTAACGGCGGGGCAGCGATCACTTCGTGGATGTGCAGCATCAGCCGCGACATCATTGTCGTCGACATGCTGAGGGGGTTAAATTAGAAAAAAAATGGGGTCAATCTTTGACAGACAATATAACAGCGGTGAGACTTGCCAGTTGGAAAACGTGGACAGGGCGCCTTTCAGTGCGAGCTTACGGATGGCACGTCGCGAGAAAGAGGGAGGGGGTGAGGATTAGCTGGAATGGATCTATCTGCATTGAGCGGGCATACCGGAGCGAGCTGTGAGTTGTGTTATTCGCACGTCCAGGGTGAACATCTGTGAGATTGCGCACTTACATAAAATGTCAGCACATTTGCGAAATTGGCTAGCGAGATGATTCTATCAATCCGATCAGGCGTTGGCAAGTGACATGTGTAGCCTTCAAACGCGACATGAATAGAAGCGCCTCACCCAAAGTACAGAGCGCCTGCCGGTGCACACATTCAGAGATAACCTGAACCTGAATTGGGCTAACATTCACCATCCTGCAACAAGATCTGCATCAGTCCTACGTTCGCAAGCTTGACTGCCTTCGACCATTCGCGCACTACTCTTGTCTGATAGGGTTTGAGACCAATCAGCGCGAAGATAAGCAGGTCGAACATAAGCCCTGCCTCCCAAGCGGCTGCCAAGTCTAAAATCAAAATCGCGTTCAGATTAGGCGCGTCGATGCGGAGCGCTCGGATCATCCTCACGGATTGCCCTAAAAACATGTGGGAGATTAGCAGGGGAACAAACCATGTTAGATTATGCGGAGGACGTACGTAGGATAGGCCATGACATCAAGACACTTTCCTCCATAAAGTAACATGACGGCTCCATGTTCGTTCACCAATGACCACTGAAACCGAGTAAGCTATGTTCGTTCTGTATGATACAATGACGAACGCACACAAACAACGGACATTCCTCCCAGCCCAATGGTAAGGATCAAGGCAAGAATTCTTCTCGAGCGACCATAAAGGGCGTAGGTGCGTATGGTTGATATGGCTAGAGGATGATGGATGTCAGTGTTGCAAAGAATTGAGCAAAGTAGTGCACTGGTGGTACGCACTGCAGATGACAAACTGGCTCACGACCAACAGCAGTTGGCGGGCAAATATGCCGATCCTGCAGCTGCAACTGCTTCAACTCCTTGGTTCACCCTCCGAAAAGCCAAGCATACCTCTGACCGGTAGTAGCCCAGTGACACGGGTGGGTTGGATGAGCGCCGATTGGTAAACTTCCCATCGCGAAGGTGCCCTCACCTCATTTTCAGTGCTATCGAATTGGAGACCCAGCACCAAGGTGGTCCCCAGGAACGGGATGTAGCGATTCACGAAGAACCACGCTGACGCCATGGAGAGAGGTCGTTTCCATATATACTGAAGCTCCTCTGGAAAAGTGATGATATGATCATAGTAAAGGATAGCTGCAGTGTGGTCAGCACCAGAACTCAGTATCCAACAGGGTTCGCCTTACTGATAGACAAGAGTTCGAGGTAATCGTGGAGAGCACTGAGAAGCAGATGATGATTGCTGCCTGTTCAACTGCACATGGCGAGGGACCTACGTGATCTCCTCCATATATAATTGAATCGTTAGACAAGAAGGTTCAGTGTGATAGTGTTCCACTCTAGGGAGTCCGTAGGGGGGCGGCCCACCAAGCAATTCCGATTCCAATGATGTTGTGGGGAAAAAAAGCCAGAACTGGAGGACAGACCTTGCTGGGCTTAAGTATATATCATAGTAGCGTTTTGATGAAATATTTGGAAACAGGTCTTTGTTTGAAACCTGCTAGGCAATCCCACGAATTGTGTGGAAGGCAACCAACAAGATGGGAACTGCACCCGACCATGTTTGTCGATAGTGCCTCACCAAGAGATCCATATCTGACTCGGTTGGAAAACCCCTTCATCTGTACACGTGGAGAAAGAGAAATCACACAGATCACTCAGCAACCCAAAGCAATGTAGAGTACTGCGAGAAAATATAACTCCACTTGCAGCAATCAAACTGTAGGCCGAGTTCAATAAGTTCCATCATCAGAAACGCCCTCGTCTCTTAAGTGAAGGTTCGACGTCAGAAACAAAGGAGGGCACCCTGAACTGGAGTAGCTACGATGGTGCTGTTCGTCTGGACAGGGAAAGAGATATGAGTGCAAGTTCATGTACGTGATAGCCATCGGCACTGGTAAGCTATTACCCTGGACACGACGCACGATGATCCTAGTGCTGTCTTATTGCGCGAAATGCTAATATTCTGATCAACACTTCGGTCGCACGCTGGAACAGCTCGTTGTTTCGACACTGAGCATATTGATCATCAGCCTAGACATGGCCGTGATAGAGGTACTGACGTCCGAACGAAAAGTACAGAAGGGGTAAGTAGAAAACCCAATCGAAAGCCTTCAACAGCTCACCAGTTATTACACACTCGGAACACGAAAGTGCGCCAAAAGACGAAACCGACAAACCCAACAACCGAGACGGTACAGTAGCAGGAATTTGAATCACTTACACACATACGATCCATCTCAACCCTACAGCCATGCACAGACACGTTCACCCGTTTGCCTTGACCGGCAGCCTCTCGTAACCCTTCCCCACCTTTCTCAATAGGCCCTCAATGATCTACATCCCCGCAAGTACCTTTTTCTCCTCCAGTCGCTGCCCAACAAACTATACGCCCACGGGTAGTACGTACATCGCGTCTGCGTCGTACGTACGTGGGCCGCGTTATACACCTGCCTCAACGGCGTTGCGGTACGAAGAGGGCTTACTGGTGGAGTGGAGCGCGCCGAGCGCGCGATTGACGTGCGTAATGGAAGCACGCCGGTGGCGTAGTCGAGCTTTGATATAGCAGATCAGGACATTGCATGTGGATATGCACCAAACAACAGAAAGTTCACACAAAAAGTAGCCTGCGCGATGCTCACGACGTTGAACAAAACGTATAGCCACGCGCCTTCCACCCCTCCTTATTCCCGCCGTGCCGCACGGCCGGCAACGCATTCGGCACCGTTAGCACGAAGTCCAGGTCCTGCGCCTTCCGGAAATCGAACCACCAGCGGCCGTGTAGTGCTCCTGACCGGAGTGGACGTGCCATCCCTCGGCGGGGGAAGCATCGAGCGGGGTGGCGGGATGGAAGGGGTGGAGACATTGGGGAACATGGTAGGAGCATGCGAAGGGGACGCGGAGGGCGCGGGTGCCGAGCGTCACGCCCGGATCGTTGGCTTCGTGTGGCTGACTGTAGGAGGAGGCGGTAAGGCCTTAAGAAAGCTGTGCGAGGAGTTATATTGAGAGGGCGTCAGCTGATTCACAAGCGGTGGCTAGAAGTTGAGAGCCGATCTCGAGTGTTCTCAGAGGGCTCTGGGAGTTACTGAGGAAGGCAGACACAATGAGCTGTGAATTGATCAAACACTGCAAGTACGTATACATATCGATAGCTTCGTGACCGTCGGCCTCCAGCGCGGATACAACCTCCTGCAGAGCGCGCTTACATTCCCGGGAGGGAATCACGATCCCTGAGATATACAGATCGAACGAGATGAATGACAAGATTCTGCGCGAGCACATATCACCATCCAACATCTTCTTTCCCGGCAAGTCGATTTCTCTCCAAGGAATAGAAATACACTGGCCCTCGGTCAGCATGACGAAACGACGGGTTGCAATTCCGAATCAAGAAAAGGCGCTCTCACAGTGACGGTAGGAGAGCGCGTCGAGCGGCGCCACGTTGTGTTGCAGAGAAGGTGATACCGCTACCGGCGTAAATTGCACCCCCATAGAGGACGAGAGGATCAAAGATCCTCACAAGCTGCAGTCTGAGAGCAGAATCATTGACTGGTGTAGCCGTTGAGGACGTTGAGTTGAGTACTTGAGTAGTCGTTGGCATATGTTGCACAATCACGTGAACGCGGAGGACGGGTGTATGGAAGTCGACAACACCCCTTCCAAACTCTGGTTCACCTCACCTCCGACTCTTTCTACTATCAACATGGCGACTCAGTGCAATCTTGACATTATCATTTCAAACTCGCCACGTACCTCGGGAACCTGCACAAGCATCCCTTTCTGCATCCGAGAGGATCGCAACAGCTTTCAGAGGGGTACCGCAACGGCTCTGCCCTCGTTGATACCTCTCAGATCGCGTCGCCTATGCGTCGTCCTCCTCGAGTGTTCCTATCCAGACTTGGTAGAACTCCATCCATTTGTTCTACGGCCTTCTTTTGTCTGTCAAGGATAATTCATTGGACAGGTCATGCGACCCAGATATTCGAATTATCATTCAGCTCGGTGTCGTCAGCCTCAAAGTTAAACTATCGGCTGCGCAGTGCTTGTCTGAGACCATCGGCTGGCCGGTATACGTGGAGAGTGTGCTGAACGCACCCAGAACTCCTTTTCTTTTGTGTATGCTCGACAATCTCTCCATCGAGTCTCAAAAGAATCTTGAGCTGCCTACAGATGACCATATTGGTTTGCCGCATCTTCACTTTCACGGCATTCGGAGCTGAACTCCTGATGTTTATCATTTCTAGACCAAATGCAAGATGCCCTCGGGGTGGATCCACAAATCATGTCACAGTGGTACTTTTCCGGTGCGTACGTTCAGTGGGAGCCCGATAAATTGGCTTTCATATAATTCTCTTGTTCATTCATCATTCACATCCATCGTTTTGTACGGTTCGACGTTCCTCCCACATCTCAGAACCTACGCTCCACTTTGCACAATACCCGTCAATCCATCTCCACACTTGTCTCGTCTCTTTGAACACGATCCAAAGATCCAGTATTCCTGTTTGCCGTGTTAATGTATCAGGCAAGAGAGCATTTCAGTCTTCGAAGAATTAGGGCTTTATTTTCTTCTCAGCTGACCTCAACAGTGAGATTCAAATATATCGCGCTAGTTTTTAATGACGACTCACTTGATACCACTATCAATCCGACCACCTTGTGCAGGAGTGCGGAAGAGCCTTGACAGCTTGACATCTCAGCCTGGCTCTGCCAGAGGTGAACGCATCTCCACCCTAAAGGCATCATTCTGATCGCTTCGTATCTATCGGTATTTCTCTTCAAGGCATTGGCTCACTGAGTGGATTTTCTGGCGAATATCGGCGACCCATTTTCTTGGGTAAGCTGCGCGGGTCAAGACATAGAGATCAAGTCCTGTGGGAGGCGGTCAAGCGCGCGAGCCGCTTGCCGACCAGGATCCACTGCTTGCACCAATGCTGCATCCTTCCATCAAGGTGTACGGCGGGCCGAGCACACAACCATCATGCATCACGTATACGGCCAAAACGCGTTCTATCGCTTCAGGAAACTTCAAAATTTAGGCTCAGACCGGCTCGCCACGGTTGAAGAACTCATCCCTGTCGAATGTATTGAAGACAGACGTAGAAAGGACTTGGGAATTCCGCGAACTTCTTCCGCCGTCCTCCCAGGCTGCCTGCGGATCTTGCTTGCCCTTCTTTTCTAAATGGTCTTGTGCACGGAGCGACGAGCCTCCGATACATAATGCTGAGCGGCATCGTGACTGGAAGCTTCTGGGATGCTTTGTCTAGCGTTTGCATTATGCTCCGCCATCCGAGGAGTGTTGAATTCCATAGGTTCGACGTCGTCGTGGCTCATCGTATCGCCTAACGATGGTGAGGCGATCATTGCATGTATGTGTAGCATTAGCCGTGACATCATGCTCGTTGATATGCTAATCAAGAGGAATAAGTGGTCAGGACAGATGCACGAACAGGATGAGAGAGCAGCCGTAGCACTTCCCAGCTGGAAAATGTGGAAAGAGCACCTCTCAACGCGATCTGGTGAATCGCACGCCGCGAGAGAGAGGGAGAGTGTGAGTTGTTAGCTCGACAATGGCCTTATCTACATCGTGTGGGCATACCGGAGCGAGCTGTAGACTGTGTCATTTGCAAGTCAACAGTTAACAGCTGTGGAATCGACACTTACATAGAACGTGAGCACGTTTGCGAGGGTGGCCAGCGAGATGATTCTGTTCGATCAGTTGTCGACTGAGTGAACATGTCCGTCGGGCGCGACGCTTAGAATGGTATGGCCTTACCCAAAGTACAGAGCGCCTGTCAGTGCATATATTGAGAAGCGACACGAGCCTGAATCAGGTTGATGCTGACCGTCCCGCAACAGCATCTCCATCAGTCCCATATCCCCGAGCCTCATCGTCTTCGACCATTCGCACTTCTCTTGCTTGGTACGACTTGAAGATAGTCAGCACGAAAATGAAGAGGTCAAAGACGAGTCCCGCCTCCCACGCGGCTGCTAAGCCTGCGAAGCAAAAGCACGTTGAGGTGGGGTGAATTTCCACAGAATACATGGGACATTCTCACGAACTGCCCTAGAGACGGAAGGTCAACCAGAGAAGGAAGCCCCAGACCACGCGCGAGACGTACGTAGTATGCGTCATAGCGACATGACACTCCCCTCCATGACGTACCGCGCGTCTATGTTCGTCAACCAATGACCACTAGAAATGGCTGAGCTATTTCATTCCGTTGACAGCATGTTGAACGCACGCAAACGACGGACATTCCCCCCAGCCCAATGATCAAGATCAGGGCAAGGATTCTGCCTGAGCGACCGTAAATTGCGTGTGTACGTATGGCCGATAAAGCTGGAAGGAAGAGGACATGAATCTCAAGTTATCAAATGAAAGTAGTTGCACGGGCGGGACGCACTGCAAATGACAAGCTGGCTCACGACCAGAAGAAATTGACGGGCGAAAGCGTTGATCCTGCAGCTGCGATTTTTTAAGAACTCGATCCACCTTCCAAAAAGCCGAATATACCTCTGATCAGCAGCAGCCCAACGACGCGCATAATTTGTATGAGCACCGATCAGTCTCCTTTCTCGCCGCAAACATTGTCCTCACCTCATTTTCAATGACATTGAACCGGATGATCAGCACCACGACGTTACCTGAGAACGGTATGTAACGGTTCAAAAAGAACCATACTGATGCCATGGAGAAAGGCCATTTCCATATATATCGAAGCTCTTCCGGAAAGGTGACGAGATGGTCATAGTAAAGGATAGCTGCAGTCCATGGATAGATCCAAATTCAGCATCCAGAGATAACACCGAAGTTACGCCTTACCGATAGAAAAGAGCCCAAGATAATCATGGAGAGTACTGTAAACAAGGTGAGAAATTACTATCGCCCGGTGATCTGCGCATAGCAAGAGGCCTACGCAGTATCCTCCATATACAATTGAATCTGAAGGAAGTTTAAATGTGCTGATGTTTCAAATCAGAAGGTCAGTGAGGCAGCGGGGAGACGGGAGGCGACTAGCGACTTGAGTGAGGAAGATAATGACGCCTGGACTGAAGGATACATATCGATGGGCCTGAGTCCTTTATAAGAGCTTCATCCTGATGGGATCTCACCTAGCAAGAATTGTTTGTTTAGCAACCAATAAGACAAACCACGTTCGTCGATATACTCGGAGACACATAGTCACCGGGAGGTCTGCATCCCTAACGCAGAAGCGATTTGGCTCAGATATCTTCACCCGAAGTTGTTTCGGGCTTTCGATCACTGCTCTAAAAATAGGTGCATAAAGCTCTTTCCTGCTTGGTTGATGACACCGTGATTGTGATCAGAGATTCCCCTACACTTAGCCAAACATGACAGATGGTTTGCTCCTAAAGGCGCATCCACAGCGATGTGAAGTAAGGTTAGAGAACAAAGACCCACCTGTCACAATACAGGTCCCGGTTGGTCACTTTCATCATTAGAAAGCCTCTCGTCTCCCGGGTGACGTGGTCGATGTCAGAAAGAAAGTTCCTACGAAAGCTCAACTCCACTGCAAAATTTAGGTATCCGCGGTGCTCTAAGCTGTTGTCCATTCTAGGCAGAGACAAAACACTAGTCAAGCCGAAGTGATATACTGGATATTTTTTGGTCGAAGTCTACTTGATAAGACGCCAACTTCTGATTACTTCGCTCGCTCTTCATCGATTCTGACGACGATCCGAAACAGTTTGACGGTGCAACGTTTGCCAGCATCGCACAAATCGATCATCAGCCTAGACTTCGCCGTGATTTCCATGATAGACTGATGTCGCAGCGAACAGCACGGACGGGTAAGTCGAGATACCATACCAGAAGTACTCAATGACTCACTGATCGTTAGATACAGAAAACACAAACACGTCGAAAATGCAAAAGTGCACTCAAATGAGACGGAGCAGACGCAGGCGGCATAGCGAGCTTCAACTTAGCGGACAGTCAGATGGAGATAGGCGCTTCGCAAACAAAAACAACGATCAGAGAGCGGAAAACGCAACCAGAAATAGACTCAACACTCACGATGTATTCGCACGCCTTCCATCCCTTCATTTTTCCGCCGTGGTCGGCAACGCATTTGACATGGTTTGGTACAGTCAACACAAAGTTCGTGTCCGTCGCTTTCTAGAGCTTGGACCAATATCGCCGGTACGCGTCGTGCGCGCCGACAGCTGCGTAGTACTCCTAGTCGCAGTGGACGTGCCTATTCTCAACGAGGGACCCATAGAGTGAATCGGCGGGCGGAAGGGGTGAAGACAGAGAAGGGGGACATGGGAGAAGAGCGCCACGTTGTGTTGTAGAGGAGCTAGAGGCGACGATGCGCCCGGCGGCGTTGTAAACAAATGTCGAGAGGGGATCGCTGCCGTTAAATCGCGCTCCCGTAGAGGATGAGAAGGATCAAAGATCCAGTAAGAGCAGATAGACGCATTTCCAGTCGACTGATACCGTCGGCAGTGGCATTTTGAGTCCTCCCGTCGGTTTTGCTTCGTCGCTTCGTGCCTCCTGCTCAATCCCTTGGCCATCTGATCCCTCCGATATGCCTCCTCTATGTCTTGTCTGTCATAGATGAATCTAACGAGCTCACAGCTTTCGTGAATAGCCTTCGCCTCCTGGTCCCGCGAACCCAAGAACTCCTGCGGAGCTTTATTTTCTCTGGAAAACCAGTGGCGATCGGTTGAACAACCACTCCTTGCTGCAGCAGACCTTCATAAGTTACTTGCGCGGTTTGGTACCCGCCGCTTCGTCTTCTAGGGCATTGACGCGAGTGCATTGGACAAAGGCCAGGGGAGCATTCTCGATGACGTCGGTTTTAGCTCAAAATGTCCCAATGCGGCACGTGCATACCCGCCTAAACGGAGGCTTTTGATACAAAACCATCCTATGTACCCTGTCTTCGGTTCTCTTCTACTGAACAGTCTCGTGCATGGAGCGCGATGTCTCCGATATACTACTTTGAGTAGCATCGCGACTGGCATCTTCCAAGATGATTTGTCCAGCGTTCGCGCTATGCTCTGTCATCTGAACAGCGTTAAATTCTAGAGTTTCCAAGTCGCGGACCATCGTATCGCCCAGTGGTGGGGCAGCAATCACTTTGTGGACGTGCAGCATCAGCCGCGACATCATCGTCGTCGAGATACTGAGCAAATTGAATAAGTAGTCAGGACATAGTCTTTGGGTAGACAACAGAGCAGCAGCGAGACTTGCCAGCTTGAGAACGTGGATAAGGTGCCTCTCAACGCGGGCTTACGGATCGCACGCCGCGCGAGAGAGGGAGGGGTGTTAGCGCGAATGGATCTGTCTACATTACACAGGCGTACCGGATCGAGCTGTGAGTTGTATTATTTGCATGTCCAGGGTGAATGTCTGTGAGATTGCCACGTACATAAAACGTAAGAACGTTTGCGAGGTTGGCCAGCGAGATGATTCTGTCAATTCGGTTAGACGTCGACAAATGAACATGTATATCCTTTGAACATGATATTCACGGAAGTGCCTCACCCAAAGTACAGACCGCCTGCCGGTGCACATATTCAAAAACAACATGAACCTGAATAGGGCCAACACTCACCATCCTGCAACAATATCTGCATCAGTCCTTTATTCGCAAGCTTGACTGTCTTCGACCATTCGGGCCCTACTCTGATTTGACATGACTTGAGGACAATCAGCACGAAGATGAGAAGATCGAACACAAGTACTGCCTCCCACGCGGTCGCCAAGTCTGCAAGCAAAATCGCGTTCAGATGAGGTGAACCTGCATGTATTGCATGGAGTGTCCTCACGAACTGCCCTAAAACATATGGGAGGTCAGCAAGCGAGGAAACTAGGTTATACTATGTGGAACACGTACGTAGTATGGGCCATGACACCCCGACACCTCCCCCCATCAAGTACCATGCTGGTTGTATGTTCGCCCACCAGTGACCACTAAAAGGGACTGAGCTATATTCATTCTGTTGTACAGCATGACGGACTCACGCAAACGACGGACGTTACTCCCACCCCGATGGTTAGGATCAGTCCAAGGATTCTTCTCGAGCGACCGTAAAGGGCGTATGTGCGTATGGCTGATATCGCTAAAAGACGATGGATATGGGCGATGCAAATAATGGAGCAAAGCAGTGCACTGGTTGGACGCACTGCAGATGATAGCCTGGATCACAACTAGCAGCACTTGGCGGAGCAATGTGTCGACCCTGCAACTGCAACGGCTTCAACACCTCGGTTCACCCTTCAAGAAGCTAAGCATACCTCTGGCCAGTAGTAGCCCAATAACGCGGGCAAATTTGATGAGCACCGATCGGTTCAAATCGCAAAAGTCCTCACTTCTTCGTCAAAGCTACCGAACTGGAGACCCAGCACCACGGCGGTCCCCAGGAACGGTATGTACCGGTTAATGAAGAACCACGCTGAAGCCATAGAGCGAGGTCGTCTCCATATATACCAAAGTTCCTCTGGAAGGGTGATGAGATGGTCGTAGTAAAGGATGGCTACGGGTTCAATGATACATGAAAAATCAGCATCCAATGGACCATAGCACAGGATTGACCTTACTGATAGGCAAGAGTTCGAGGTAATCGTAGAGAGCACTGCAAAGCGGATGATAATCAAAATTGCCCGTTCACCTGCACATGGAGAGAGGCCTACGTATTGTCCTCCATATGCAGTCTTATCTTCAAACAAGAAAGGACTTTCAGTATGGTGGTTTTCAATCTAGAGAGTCCGTGGGGGAACGGCCAAGCGATCTCGGTTCCGAGGATGTTGTGGAAAAAGACGCAAGCACTGAAAGACAGACATGGCTGGGCTTAAGTATATGTCAGAGTAGCTTTGATGAGATGCTTAGAAACAGGTCTTTTTTGGATGCGCGAGGTGATCCCACGAATTGTGTGGGAAGACACAAAATGATAGTCTCCGTTGCTGACCAACACAGAACATTGCAGTCGTTGTGTTTTTAGAGAGTGTCTGAGACGGATACCGGAGCAAAGGAGGCAGCGCGAGGTGTGTCATCCCCACTGAATGGGCCAAACCTCTTACCCGCTTCTCTCCCTCACCATCAACATCAACTTGTCTTCACAGCAACACACAATCATCAATCGGGCTAGGGGTGATCAGTCGAAAACACAAATCGGAAGTGCTCAACAACTCACTATTAGACACTCGAAACACGATAGTGCGCCCCACCAAAGCCAGACCCGACAAACCCGACAAGCGAGACGGCGCAGTGCCAGAACTATAATTACACACGCTCGATCCATTTAAATCCTACAACACGATCACGCGTTCACATCCACTAGCAGCCCCTCATACCCCTTTCCTGCTTTTTTCAACAGGCCCTCGATGATCTGCATCCCCGCGAGTACCTTTTCCTCCTCTAGTCGCCGCCCAACGATCTGCACGCCCACGGGTAGCCCATGCATCGCATCGGCGTCGTACCCACGCGGGCCGCGGTAGGCGCCTGCCTCAATGGCGTTGCGGTACGAAGATGGCTTACCGGTGGAGGCGATGGCGTCGAGCGCTCGGTCGACGTGCGTGATGGGAAGCACGCCGGCGGCGTAGTCGAGCTTTGACGTAGCGGATCAGGACATCGCATGGGGATACGCACGAAACAGAAATAGCAAGTGCGATACTCACGACGTTGAACAAGAACGTATAGCCGCACGCCTTCCACCCCTCTTTATTCCCACCGTGCCGCACGGCCGGCAACGCATTCGGCACTGTCAGAACGAAGTCCAGGTCCTGCGCCTTCCAGAAATCGAACCACTCCCGCCGGTACGCATCGCGTGCGCCAACGGCCGTGTAGTGCTCCTGACCAGAATGCACGTGCCATCCCTCGACGAGGGAAGCATAGAGTGGATCCGCGGGCTGGAAGGGGTGGAGCGGAGAGGGGAACACGGTAGGAGAGCGCGTGGAGGCGCGCGAGGGAGCGTGCGAAGGGAACACGAAGGGCGCGCGTGCCGAGCGCCACGCCCGGATCGTTGGCTTCGTGTGGCTGAATGTAGGAGGAGGCGGTGAGGCCTTGAGAAAGCCGTGTAAGGAGTTATATTTGACAGAGCATTGGCTGACTCACAAGCGTTGGCTAGAAGTTGAGAGCCGATCTCGAGTGCTCTCAAGGGGCTCGGGGGCTCACTGGGGACGGCACGCACAGATCATAAGCTGTGAATTGATCAGGGACTGCAAGCAAGCACGCATACATATCGACGACTTCGTGACCGTTGGCCTCCAACGCGGATACGACCTCCTGCAGAGCGCGCTTGCATGCCGGGGAGGGCGTCACAATCCCTGCAAAGTACGAAACAAATGAGGTGAATGACAAAATGCTGCGCGAGACCGCCTGAGGTACAGACCATCATCCCATATTACGCCCCATCTCAACGTCTTCTTTCCCGGCAAGTCGATTTCCCTCCAAGGAATAGGAATACACTGATCCCTCGGTCAGCATGACGAAATTACGGGTTGGAATTCCGAGTCAAGACAAGGCGCTCTCACAGATGGATCATATTCCCAGGGTTTCATGCTCACGACTGCCTTCCAAAACGTCTCGAGGTCTTCTAGCGTTCGCGTCATGGGCGAGTATACAGCAGGTATGCCTTCCTGGCCTACCATCCCCGACGCGTTGCCCACCTTGGGGAACCGTCCCGAGGACGCCTTGATCGTGTAAACCCCACTGTAGTGTGCCGGCACGCGTACGGACCCCGCGACATCCGTACCGAGCCCAAGGCGCGAACCCCCAAGAGCGAGAAGCGCGCCCTCCCCGCCCGAAGAGCCGCCTGGGGAGAACCCCTTTGAGTGCGGGTTCGTCGTGCGGCCGAAGACGTCCGAGTTCGACTCGAAGGAGAGCAGCGTGATGGGGACATTGGTCTTGACGAACGGGAGGGCACCCGCATCGCGAAGGAGGGCGACGATGGGCGCGTCTTTGGAAAAGGGCTTGTGAACCCACTTCGAGTATCCGATGCAAGCATCGAATCCGGCGACGCCAGTGCTGTCTTTGAGGCTGATGGGCATGCCGGCCAGCGGACCCTGCTTCGCCTTGGGTTCTTGAGCCCACGATTCGGCTTTGGGGATGATAATCTCGGTGAGGCAGTTGGTATCGGCGTGCGCGAGTAGAGCTTTCTTTCCATAGGCTAGGAGAACCTCTTTGGGCGAAAGAGTCCCAGATTGAACGCGCGAGACGATGGCGGAGGCGGGTTGGCGGAGGATGTCGACGTCTTGTGCGGTCAGCGGGGCGCGGTATTCAGCGGGTAGCGCGGCGATACTGTCTTCGCGCTCTCGCTGCTTCTCGTGACTTACAAGTGCGTTTGAGTATCTTCAATAGGATATTCGAGGTGTGCATGTATGTGAGTGAGCACTCACCAAGCGCGACGGTGTGCGTTGAGATAGGAGAGCATGGTATGGTGGTATCTAAGCAACCTTGTCGACCCACGGCATATCGAATCGAGCGAATATATCGTCCTGCATAACAAGGTTTAGCTAGAAGTCGACGAGAGAGGGATCTCTTTCGCAGGAGCAGCTGCAGCAGTACGTTTCGTTGCACATGACGGCACAAAGCGGTCAAGCTTGCGGTCAGAGTCAGCAGACAACGACGAACTACGATCTGAGTTTAAAATCTCAGTAGCAGTCACTAGTAGCCGTCAGATCTAGGGTAGCCCGGATTGAGAACCATTACGAAGTGTTCAGCACGTCGCGTCCCGCAAAGCTAAACACCCTCAGAGCAATCATGACTGCTGTTGTCCAGAGGCCTTTGAAAGGCTCCAGGAGGTCCCACTTTTATCCAGACAAGTCGCTCCCATCGCTCTCGTCTCTCGACAGCGCGTTCCAGCTCCAGGAATACATCTCGCTCCTGATTCGACTGGACATCCATGACGTCGAGGCCATCGTCTCTGTACCAGATACCAGCAGTGGGAAGGAAGGCGCCGAAGTGAAGGAGAACGGCGAAGAGAAGGAGGGCGAGAAGGAAACAAGGAGCGACTTCGCCGTCGACAAGGCGTGCTGGATCTACGAGCAGTTGCGGTGCGTGTCTCCGAGCTCATGTTATGCAGTGGTGGCATGCTGATTGTGTTGGCCTTCGTTCGCGTGTAGGCGACTCGCGCAGGATCTCTCATATCCGCTCATTACGCTGCTACAGCAAGAATGCACGCGGACGACATGTCCAGAAATGAAAGCAGGCGAGTGGCAGTATCTCTGCGTAGCCCACGGCACCGATGGCGCCATGGAGGTGAGTACGTTGTCCTTGGTAACATGGTACAAACTTGACACAGAGTTTTTATAACATAGCAATGCTGCGCCATCGACTATATCCTACACACCATAGACAGCGCGACAGCGCTCCTCAATTCACCGAGGGCATTCCCGTCTCGGTTCGTTCGTCCAGCTGCTGTTCTCGAGCGCTCAACTCTGACACCCGTGTCCTTCGACAGAATCTCCATCCCCTCGGCCTCGCACCGCCACTTCAACTCCCTCGCGCGGCGCCTCAGCCGCATCTTCGCCCACGCCTATTTCCACCACCGCGAGGTCTTCGAGCAGGCCGAGGCCGACTCGTCTCTCTACGCCCGCTTCCTCGCGCTCATCGACAATTCGACCTCGTCCCGCGCGAGTTCCTAGTCATCCCCACTCCTGTGCTCGAGCCCGAGCCCGAGCACGAGCACGAACCCCCACGTATTCTCGCCGCCGCCGCCCCACAGCACGCGTATGCGCAGCAGGAGCAGGAAGAAGACCACAGGGGAGGAGATCGTGGACGCGGCACGGGGGACCCATTCGAGTCCAGCACCAGCCCGACCGAAAGCGGGCTCGGGCACGGGGCACCCCTCGCAGAGGCGTCGCCGCAGCGCAACCCAAGCCCGTGGAAGGGCCGGAGTAGGACGGATACGATGGTGCACAGCGAGGCGTTCATCCTGGCCGAGGAGCTGGCCAAGAACGAGGACTCGGAGGAGCCCAGGTCACTGGTAGGCGATTCGGACTCTGGCTCTGGCTCTGGCTCTGAGGACGAGCAGCCCCAAGAAATCGTCATTTTTCCCCCACCCGAAGCCTCTCCTCCGTCTGTCGAGGAAGCTTCTCCAGTGTTAGAAACGCAGGCTCAGGAAGAAGGTGAAAAAGAGTATGTGGTCGAACAGGTGCATGAGGAGGAGGAGGCGAAAGAGACAGATGAGGCAGAGGGGAGAGGGACAGAGGCGGGTTCACCAATTGACGAGTTTTCATCTGTGGACCCTGCTCTCGCCCGTGAATCCGAGGAGGTGCCATCTGATCCTCCAAGCGCGCAACCTGAAGGCTCTGGACGTTCCCAATGTAGCAGAAGAGGTGGATGCACCCACGTTCGCGCCCGAGCCCGAGCCCGAGCCCAGTCCAGCCGAGCCTCTCGCTGTTCCTACTCCTTCTACACAACCCGAGGACGATATCGTCCCGCACCCGAAGAACCTGTGGCCTTGGATGAAGCATCCGCAGGAACTACGGAAGAGCCTGCACCGGCGCCCGTTGAGGCCGTCATCTCGGAAACAGCTGAAAACCGGTCGATGCTGTGATGAGCCTACCGCTGTAGAAGAGCCCCCCACGGCAGCGATTGAGAAGACGTCTCTGCCGCTCCAAACGGGCGAGACAGAGGATGCAACGGGAGAAGTGGCAGAAGCGGAGGTAGGACCAGAGCCAGAGCCATCATCCGAAGATATCAAAGATCTTGAAGAAGTGGACCTCAATGACGTGGAACCAAACATGATGAGGGGCAGGCCGAGGAAAAGGTCGTTGAGGATCCTAGAGTGACTAAGGACATCGACGTCGCAGAGCCGGCGCACGCAGAGCATGAGACTGAAATCAAACCGAAGAACCCCTCCAGAAAACAGAGCCTGTGGCTTTGGTGGGTGAGACGACGGTAGAGCTGGACGAGAGCGAGGTCTCTTTTATCTTAAAGGATCAGGACGAGGACGAGGTACACGCTGAGGCTGAGAGTGCACCGTCATGATCGGCATATGTAAATAGTCTTCATCGTCGAGTCTTGTTTTCCCTGTCAACACAGCTTCTTGTAACGGATCGTAATCTGGTTGGCGTGTTTTCGACCGAATCACTCTTTGTTTTCATTCAGCAAGCGATGCTCAGAACAACGTTACTTTCGTCGCCCCGTCTGCAAGTTGGCGTGTCCTCTATCATTCTTCACACCCTGCTTCCACGCTGCCAGCTCTCTTTCCACTCGCACGATCATTTCTCGCACCTCCTCCCTACCTCCCCGCCTTCGTTCTGTTCTCCGAACCCGACCATCAGCTCGGCCTGGCCTTGACCAGTGTTCATAAGCCAAATTAAGGCGCGGTGCGCCGGATGGCGGGAACGCTCCTGCGGGCGAGGGAGTCGTGGCAGGAGACGGCTCGTCGACCGCGAGAAGCTTTCCGAGCTCTGCGATAGCCAGCGCACGGATGGGGTGTCCCGGGCGGAGAATTGTGCAGAGGCCGGCCAGGGACGAAGAGGCAGCACGGATGACGGTGTCGAGGGCGTCTTGGGTGAGTGTCGGAGGGAAGGATGCGAGGAGCAGAGATTGGTGGAGACGGGTTAGCGAGAGGAGGGGATGTGAGGCGGGAGTGAGGTTCGCGGAAGTGAGGATGGGGACGATGTTCGTTGTTAGTTGGAGGGCTTTGGGGAGGTCTAAGAGGAGAATTGATACGGCGATTGAGTTGTGCGATGCGGTGAAGGCAAAGGGAGAGAGTGAGCTTTACTGGAGAATTGCAGTGCGTTGGCCTTGTCTAGGGCTTCTTGGCCGATGCGGGCCGCGTCGAGGACAGCATCGGTATCAATCACGACGGCCTTGCACTTCTGCAGCGAGTCAATGGATCCTCTATGAAAAAATATCTCAACAAGGGGTTTATCAATCTCCATGATGGCGCACCTTCAGTGGGAAGAGGGCATGCTCCCCCGCATTTCTTCGGACACCATACGCTTTCTCTTAAATCTGTATATGCAACTTCCGAGCAGAGGGTACATTTACACTTGAAACTGTATGTCGATTCCAGAGCCATTTGCCTCTGCAATTTTGGTAGAGTCGTGTCTATATAAGCCGTAAAAACCTAGAACACATATAAAAATCAGCGTTGAAAAGCCACCACGAAAATAACGTTTCTTCACTTGTTCTCCTGGAGCGATGTCGCGTATAGCAACGACCTGCATGCAGGGTTCTTGAGTAGATGGGTTGCTCGACGAGCGAGGGAATACAACGACGGCATTTGGGTCACAAGAGTGATTTATCAGTGCAACGACAGGCGAAACTGAAACGCCCAATGGATTCAACGACGGCGACGTCAGTGTGAAAGAATTTGTTGTAAACTGCGAGTATGAAGAATCAGTCTGAACTCAAAGCCCTCATGAGAAAGACACGAAATCATCATACCCTCGATATAACATCGACAATGTCAGCTGCATTTGCGATGCCAAAGGCTCCTAATTCTCCAGGAGCGTTCAGTCCAAGGTAACGAATCACAGCATGAGCAAGGTGTGTATGTGATTCCGTCGCTGATGGAGGTAGTGACTTCGAACTACATCACAACGAGATCGAGACGCATCAGCGCGCCGCTGGATTGAGGTTTGAAGGTGTGAGACGTACGAGATTGCATTTCGTCCACTTCTCTAGCCTGTGTAGTCAAAGTAAGCGTTGTCCAAGCGACAAGTGATGATCGAAATACACCCAAATGCTCTTCAGGCCTTGCTTTTGCTTTTTCCAGAGGAGTCGACCGAGAGCTCTGATAGGCTCCGCCGGTATCGCGACGTCGGGCGAGGGCGCCCCTGCAGCCCATCGTTGCATCGCAGAGCACTCGGCCTTGTGCGTCGCCCAATCATTATTTTGACAAGTCTACAATATGTCATGAGCAAATTCAACATGTGCAAGAGCTCTTCGTTTCGCGATGAGAACGTACGGCGCTGCAGTACCAGACGGCGCGGCAACGTGTGCATCGTTTCAAGCCTGATTCTGGAGCAGGGGAAATACATGCCGAGCAGAAGTATTCTAAGTTTTTGGTGGAGAGCACATGGATATGGGGCTTCACAGACAGCAAGGTAGCTCCTGCGAAGCGCCGAAGACGATCAATGAGCACAAGGACGGCGCGGAAGCTGCGAGACACTGCTGACCGCGTTTGATTCCTTGTTTTGTCCAGATTCCACGCCCGTGCTCCGAAGTTGTACGGATCTCCAGAAACCCTGGGATGGTGCTGTACAATAATTCACCAGTCGCAGATGCTGAGTCTGACACTAGAGAAGGTGTAGCTTTTGTGGGTACGAGCGCTGCGGATTCCTCTTTTACCGCACTGGGAGCATTGACCAAAGATTTGGGTTCTTTTGACTGTCTTCCAGCTCGTAGACTCGAGAAAGACATGGCAGAGTCTTGTCAGACTTCAGGGACGTTGAGGCCGGCGGCGGCCCTGGACGGAGCAATGACGCGGACCGCCGGCATGTTGCGCTCCCACTGCTTCTCTCCTTGCAGCTCCTTGCGCGCCTGAGTAGACTCCCTGACGCCGTACTACTGCTTATAAGATGCACTCTGGCTTAGTCCTCCATTATCAACCCGCCGCGCTCATCTCACTCCTTCGAGCCCACCACCACTAGTAGTTGTCCACCTCCGCATCAACGCCTATGGCGTCCCTAGCTGCATCTATGAACCTTACATCGGCTGCGAAGTTGACAAACCCTGTCGCTGTATTCGTTGGTGGAACATCTGGGATCGGACAGGGCATGGCCGAGGCGTTCAATCGTCACACGAAGGGCAACGCGCATATTGTCCTCGTAGGCCGCAACCGCGAGGCGGCGGAGGGTATCATATCGAAAATGAGATCAGCCGCTGGGGAATCCAGGTAAGGTGCCTCTCTCAAGCCTTGAGACCAAAACAACTCGCATTTGTGTCCCGTTTGTCCTACGATTGGTGATGTAACGAACATGCACCCGTAGAACCGGGTCGTACGAATTCGTACCCTGCGACATCTCCCTCATCTCCAACGTCAAGACCGCAACCGCCGACATTTTTGCCAAACACCCCAAGGTCAACTTCCTTGTGCTTTCTGCCGGAAACTTGTCCATCTCGCGCCCCGAGACGGAGGAAGGTCTCGACAAGAAGCTAGCCGTGCAGTATTACAGTCGGTGGTCGTTCATCCACGGACTCCTCCCAGCCATGCGAGCCGCAAGGGACGCAAATGAAGATGCGAAAGTCATGTCCATTTTCGCTGCCGGGTACGGAGGGCCTATCGACGTCGACGATCTCGGGCTCAAGAAGCGGTTTAACCCTGCCATCTCAGGGCCATGCTCGACATACAACGACCTGATGTGCGAGGTTAGCCCACCCACTCAACCGCAAATACGCTCCCCTCGCTTGTTGGTACTGCGAATGGAAACTTATACCTTTTGCTTTCTAAAGGAATATGCGCTGCGCAACCCCGGAATCACGTTCGCGCACGCCTTCCCAGGATTTGTGCGCACTAATTTCCTCAAGGCCTCTGAATCTATGCTTTTCCGCGCAAGCAACATACTCCTCCCTCTTTTCTACCCCTTCACCGTTTCCCAGGATGAGTGTGGAGAGCACCTTTGGAAGGGACTTTATCGTAGCGCCGCGCGGGCTGCCGGCTCCGCGGGCGTACTGGGCGCGTACCGCATCGGGAGCAACGGTGATGATTTGGGGACGAAGAAGTATTTTGGAACGCCCGAGCAGCGCAAGGCGCTGTGGGAGCATACTTGCAAGGAGACGAATACCGTTGACGCATAGTGGACCGGGCTTCTGACCCCTTTCTGCTCATTCTTAATGCTTCGTCTTGAAGCTCAGCCTGCCACGCTCTTCCTCGGTTGAAACTAACCCCTTCATCATTGTACCATATTCTTCTATGAGTAACCGCTTGTACCAATGGGCGGTTGATAGTAGGCCATGCACCATATCGCGTCAAACTCTTCATTGGTCGGATTGAGGGAGTCGTTAGTAGTGCGTCGGGAAGCCATTGGTGCTGTGTAATACCTGATGTCAGTTAATCGCCAATGCCTACAACACGTCCCGCTGCGGAACGAGCTTTGCGATCAATGGTCACTTGAAGATTGGGTCAGTTCTACCAAGCAGAAAGTGAAGTTCGTGTTATGCATGGTTTCTAGTCTCGTTGCTGACCTTACGCAGAAGACAGTCGTTCTACGTCATGATTTCCGAGATTGCTTTAAGGTACTGGAGGGCGGGGTTCTCGCCTTGCCTGGGACGGTGTTCATCCCCAATGGAGCGAAAACGGCACACATCCGCGCTGGGTTCAGTCTTCTGGAAGAGCAGGAGGTGAATGAGACGCTACGGAGGCTGAGGTTGGTTAATTTGAAGGAGCGCGATGAGGCGTAGATCAAGGGACAAAGCAAGTGCTAAGGCAAGCAGTATCTGAACTCATCATGTATGCATCACGCGATTTGTTGCATTTACACATACTACGGAGAGGCAAAATTGGATTGTCCAAGTAACTGCATACTTTAGGGTGTCTCTGAGGATGTGCGACGAGCTTGACTCCGCTGACCCCGCTAGCCAATCTCTTCAGGCCATCCGGTATCCCGACCAGTCCGTCCGGCAACAAGTCGAAATTGTTGGGCTGTGCAGACAGAACAACATTCAGTACAGGGACTTGATTCAAACGGCCTGAAAGCTCGCACCTTGATCGCCCCCTCCTCTAACAGCGCGGTCAATTTGGAGTAAAGTACCACACCGAACTCATGATTGTCAGGCCGGTTCACATTTCCATGCACCCACACCGTGCGCTTTCCATCCTCTGCCTCTTCGCCGGCCTTTCCGACCACGGGCGTCAGCGTCACTACGATACTCCCCTTCGGAGCAAGAGTATCCCAGCATGCACGTTGGGATTCCGGGATGGAGATTGCGTCGTAGATAACAGAGATGGAAGTAGAAGGGCCAAGGATGGCGCGAACCGCGGAGGGGAGTTCGCTGTAGGGCGTAGTGTGGTAGTCGATCGTGTGTGTCGCCCCGGCAGCAACGCAGTATGCGGCGGAATGAGGCGAGCAGGTCGTGATGATAGGGCTAAAACCGGAAAGTTTTGCGAGTTGAATAGCTGAGATGTCACATCAAACCTGCGATCATCAGTCAGAGATATGAGGCGACGCACCAAATTGGCCTACGGAACTAGCGCCGCCAGTGATAAGGATTGGCTGGCCCTGGTACTTTCCTCTGCCGCCCTCTTGCCAAGGTGGAAGAAGACCTACACCGCCGCGAGAACTATTCTTTTCGTATAGACCGATCGACGCAGTCGCAAGTCCAAGAGGAAGCGTGCTGGCTCCATCGAAAGAAACATTCGGAGGAATCTAAAGAAAGGAGTTATTGATGTTCAATACTCGAGACGTCATGTTCTCCAATGAGTGCTCAGACTCTTCCAAAGAATGATGTACCGATAGTAGCAGCATCATGGAGGATGAGAATTCAAAAAAGCACACTGTGACACTCGCCTTCGCAGTCCTGACCCCATCTGCGATTCCATACTGCTGGAACGTACCCCTATCAGGAGTGAACAGACACTGGTATAATCTGCAAAGTATGTAGCCATCCAAGAACGCGTTGTTAGCTGACGAATATATATATATACAAGCAGTGGAGATACTTGCACCCGATCCCCCTTCTCCAAGCCTTCAACGTTCTCTCCGATAGCCTCGACTACACCAGCTCCATCACTCCCAGCGACGAAAGGCCACTCTTCAACGAACACGCCGAAGGACTGAATATAGTTGTCGACCGGGTTGAGTGCAGCGGAATGGATCTTGACCAGAACCTGACCAGGGCCAGGTTTGGAATCGGACGGGTGCCAACGGCAAAGGGGCTACCTTTGGCGGCGAACAAGAGAGCTTTCTGGACCTCGGGCGAGGACATGGCAAACCTCTAGGAGGTATGGAGATGAGCTGTTGGTTTGAGATGATACGACTGGCCATAGGGATGAGCGTGCTGCGAGTTATATACATTCTAGGTGACAAAGAGGGTCCGCGAGAGGGCCTAGTAGGAGCGACTATGATTAGAAACCCCAGATCTTGCTGACTGAGGGCTGTAATACTAACCGTCGTGGGCGAACAGGCGTCAATCCATAGGCGAGAACTTTTGGACTGGTGTGGGTCACCGGCACTCAGCGCCGTGCTCGCCAACACCCGCGTACATCTCCTACTGTATCTGCATCAGCCCACACACCATCGGATGGGCATCGTTGCTTCCCACCGACATCCACCACATTACTAGCGTGCCGACGTAGGCTCTGCATAGGACTGAGCATGGTTGACCATGATAGCTTGATCGCTCATGCAACTCAGGAACTTCCTTGTTTGCTGTTGCATCGGGTCTGGAAAGACCTTGACAAGCAAGGTAACTTGCACCGAGGTCATCAGCACTAGTGTAAATGACCGTGTGCTTGGAACAAGATAATCAGACTTTGCTTTCTCGATAGCAGTTGAAAAGTCCATTCATTCGAACTTAATCGTATTCCATTGCTGTACAACAAGCTGTTTTCCGTTCTCCACATTGCTTTCCAAATACACTAACGTACTGAAGACCGAATTCATGTCCGTAGAGGGAAATAATTTCATCATTGAGCGATGCTCATCAAGCTCCCGACGAAGGTCAAGATCTAGAAGCCAGAGGTCAGCACCCGGCAAAATCAAAGTCACTGTATGGACAGGCGGACATACCAGGCGCGGGCGGACGTCGACGATATCCTCTGGGACCAAGAAAATCAGAGCGTTCATCTTCCTGGCGATTGAGATGGCCAGTTTCGCTACAAGAGAGCAAAGATGAGAAGCTGCATCTCGCGCACAACTACGAGCCCTGCCGATGCTTACCGTTCTGTCGCCGGTCCTCGTAATCCCCGCTCTCGCTCACGTTGATCACCAAGGTGGGGTCGACGATCCCCGGCTGGATGGCGTCGAGCAGGTCGAGGAAGAACAAGCCGGTCGTAATCGACGGGTCCTTGAATGACCTGATCGGCTTGACGCCTGGCTTCGCCTTTTGTGCCGTCGTGTTTGCCCACTTGAGCATCTCCGTGTCGCTGATTGGCCGGCCCCTTCCTGAGAGCGATGTGAGCGTCTTTGTGATGTTCATTCTAAATATGACGAAGACAACGGAGCCAATGAGAGTGAGTAGGAGCAAAGGCACTGGAAGAACACGAGAGCTGACCGCATGAGTTGCCAGACTAGCCCCAGCACAAGCGTCTTATTCGCGTCAACAATATCTGATCCTTGGATACCGACCAGATGCATCCCGTTCTGTTTTCCGAGCTCGACCACGTAGTTCGTGTTCTCGACCTGCTTGAACTTCGACAACTTGCTCTGATTAGGTGTCACGCCAATATCCTCTTCTTCCTCTGCGCCCTCCTCCGAGAAGGACCGCCTCGTCGGCGAGGTAACCCCAGCCTTTGGCTTCGACACGCGCCTCCACACAACGGAGCCCGGCAGGATCTTGTCGAATGCTTGCAGGATGACGAGCCCGTCCCGGATGTTCTCGAACAAATTGAACACGGCGGGATCGACGCCGAGCGAGTTGAGCCAGAGCGTGAACACGCGTGCCTCGCGCTCGCCCTCCGCGTCGAAGTCCTCGACTGCACCGTAGTCCTTCGCCTCCTCTTCGTCGAACGGCGCAAGCCCCGGGTGCGTGTTGAATAGGTTCGCGACGAACGCAAGATTCAGGCGCGGGTTGCCCGCGAGCAGCGATGCCGGCGTTAAATACTTGCGGCATCCGATGTTCGCCGCGTTTTGCAGGACTTGTTCCGCGCGCTGACGCAGGTCGCGCGTTTGCAGCGGCGCGCGAGAACATTCTTCGGGCTTTAGTTGGTTCAGGAGGACCGTGTAGTTCTCCCCGTCGGACACGTCCTTGCTGAAGTTCTTTACCCTGAAAAAGGAAGATAGAACGCATGATGATGAACATCTCAACGAGCGCGCGACTGTGGAGCTGGGCTCACCGTCTCTCCCAGCCAGCTTGCTTGAGATGATAATTGAACCACCGAAGCAGTATTTGGTCTGGCGTCAACCGCAAGAGATCGTCGATCGTCTCGCCCTCCTCGCATAACCGGTACAACTCTGGGTGAATCTTGATGTCCACCTGGCTGAGCAGGCCGCGTCGAATGATCTGCCAGACCAATCCGAGGATCAAGTGCTCAGTGCCCTCCGCGATATCAGATGAGCCAATGTTGACGACGGAGCACCCGATGGCCTTCGCGGACGTGATCACGATGTTGTTATTCTCAGTGATCTGGAACGCGTTTAGAGGCTTGCGCTGCTTCGGCTTGTTGAGCACGCGCATATCGATTGTGTCGGGCACAGAGTCGTTTATCAGTTTGCAAAGAATCAGACCGTCGCGGCATTCGTCGAACAGCTGCATAGTCTCGGTGGGGATTGGGATGCGGGTCCCGACATCTGGGTCACCTTCGAGGATCTGCAACCACGATAGACAAGCGATCACGATGACCAGTGAGACGAGCACTTCATGAAGGACTAGGAAACATACCCCATTGATATGGTTTGTGAATTCTCGTCGCTCGTCCTCGTTGATGGTATGGCTGACATTTGCGTTTGAGCCCTGCACTGTGACCTTGCCCGCCTTGGTCGATATGGAGATGTTTGGGATCTCAACTTGACGTTGAGCTGTAAGTGGCATGTTAGTTTGGGTACTGAACACCGATGATGTATCTGCGAGGCCGTTGCGCTCTGTCACAGCCCTCGGGAGGAACCACAGCTAACGATATGTGGCCTACAACAGTGCTTTGTGAAAGAGGCCAAGTGTTTAGGAGTGATAGAACGTCAAGTCATGGAACCGAGTGCATATATGAACAACCCTGAGCCCAAGGGGGGGAGCAGGGTAACGCTGGCCGTCGCATTCCTACATCTCAAACAGCATCGCGGAAGAAACGGCTCACCTCGACCCAGTCTTCCAATTCTACCTTGCCGCTAGCATCTACACTGACATGCTTGAGCGTCTCTCGTGCGCGATCGTAAGATTCTCCTCGCGACTGAAGAGCGTGCAGGACAGAGGCCTTGTCAATGCGCCCGGTGCTATCGACGTCGATCGTGCTGTTCCGTACAGATGGTTCAGCATTGAATGCGACCACGGGGGACGTGCAAAATTGGAAGACGAGCCAGCCAACGGCAAACGGTCAAGAGAAGCTAGCAGTGCTTCTGCAGAGACCCCTGAACAAGAATGAAGTAATGACGTACTTGAAACGGTTGATCAACTCAAACATCTCATCTTGAGTGACCTCGGGATATTTCTTTTGCAGACGTATCGCCTGCATCGTTGCGTGAAGCGAAAGTTGGAGGATGGGAGTAAGAGTGGAAGGAGAGAGTGGGGTGGAGAAGGATAGCGCGAGTTCTGAGTTTGAGAGACGATGACGCCCCGCGCGCCACAGCTGAGTCTGCGCAAAGCTGTTCGTTTTCCGCAGCAACCTCCACTGGCTTTGTCGGACTCGGCGACAATGACAGTCCAATCCCTCAGAGGCGCTCACGGTACCAGACCTTGCTCTCTAGGGTCAAGACCATGGGCCAGCTCCCATGATAGCATTTTATTGGCTCATATGTTTGTCTATATACTGACTCGGTCAGCCTCGTAGACTGTGATGCTCGATTCACTCGCTTGCTTCATCCCTGCTTGGTGACAAATCTTTTGCAGTGTTCGGTATCACGGTCAGGTGCGAAGCAGTGACTCTAGTCCTTGGGAACATCCTTCTCAATCGCACGGCGATCTTACGGCAGGATCACAACTGATGCCTTGGAACTCTACAAGCTGGACATATGCGCGACCGATCTCCCATTCATCGTCTTACTCCGTCACGCTCACCATGAAGTCCGAACGGAAAACATATGTCTCGTAACGGAACCACTTTCCCGTTGCTCACGCGATAAAGAAACAGCTGCTCTCAACGAATATCATGGAGGCGCTTGGCACGCTCACAGACCGAGCGCAGTCATAGTGCTCTGATGGGTCTTTTTTCATCTGCCTTCGTCATTCCAGCACTCGTTTCATCTCGAGCTCGCCATCTCAACGATGAATGTGGCGTATGCTGAAATTTTGGCATCCCCGCCGAACATATGTGAAGCCATCTCGTGCATCCGTTCTCCTGCGATTCTATACTGCATGCCTCGCGGAGATCCGAATCCTTCTGCTATATGGATGTACAGGTGAATTTAGTATGAGAGCTAGTGAGCATCACATCCTTTTGTGTTTTCGGCGAATCACGCAGCTCGCAAAATTCTTCTGGGAACCTCATGTTGCTAATTGATTTCATTCAGAGCTTTTCGGCACCTCGAAGTCGGCACGGAAAGGTATAGGCTCCTCGAAACAGTCATCCGCAAGCGCAGTGTTCCTTCGAACGCGCCCATGGACTTTCTACTCGATCTGTGTTCACGCTGGACACATCGTGAACACGTCAAAGTGGGTATTTTGCCAGTATGTCTTCCCAGACTGTATCAGAAGCTTCTGGACATGTTTTGGCGGCTGATGCTCGATGATGGGGCATCAGGCAGGAAATGAAGAGATGTTTGTAAATACTCGGCCGATCATCACCGTGTATGCCACGATAACATTCTAGAACCCAACGGGCGGGCTAATATCTTAGGTGGTGGCAGTGACTGCCAATTAGGATGGAGACGAGCGAGAAACACCAGCTGTAGGTTATTAGCTCCTTGACCTCTGTTGACTTACCGAAATCTGCTCTGGTCTTGCGTCAAACATCTACAAACTGCCTGAACACAGCAAACAATGCACGAAAATAGAATACTTCTCCGTAGCAACATAACCGAAATACATGGGCATACAAGACATAGAGGCATGATTTACTAATTTTCCACTTCCCGCATCAGGTCAGTCAAAAGTCTGGCCACAACTCCCGCGGCGTCCTGCACGGCAGCCTTCTCCTGAGGGTAGATACAGCATAGCACATTGGAGTCGAATTTGTCGGAATGCCACCGCAGCAGTTCCTTGCGTAGAATAGCCTTCTTCGAAAGGGTCTGTAAGCCTTGCCTCAACGGATGGAATAGAAACTCGCGAATGTTGTCGAGGGTGATTTGATTCGATGCGCCTATGGGGGGGATTTGAAAGAGGGGAAAGGGCATGTTGGCCCAACCAAAGGCTAAGGCATCTCTTTTATCTTTCTCCCCGATGATAGACCATTTGAGATCGTACATCTCAAGAATTTGTTCCAAGGGGTTCGGCGCCTGTCCCGCACGAGCATACGCATCCGCAGATTGCTTCAACGCTTCCTGCCTGAGCGCCTCCTCCCGCCTGAGTGCCTCCTGCCTGAGTGCTTCCTGCCTGAGTGCCTCCCGCCTGAGCTCCTCCTGCCTGAGGCCTCCCGCCTGAGCTCCTCCTGCCTGAGTGCTTCCTGCCTGAGTGCTTCCTGCCTGAATGCCTCCTGCCTGAGCTCCTCCTGCCTGAGTGCTTCCTGCCTGAGTTCCTCCTGCCTGCGCCTGGACTCTTGCTTGCGCTCCTCATCCAACTCCTCCCGTAACACCTGTAGCCTCAACCCTGCTTGCCTTGTTAGCTTTTCCTTAGTCGCTTTCAGCCTCCCTTCGTCCTCCTCTCGCCTCTTGATTATGTCCCGCATGAAGTTTTCCTGGGTGTACATCGAAGTATACGGGTGGTTCCACCTCATTCGTCGAAAGTTCATGTTGCCCTGTTTGATTTCAGCGTTTTCGCGCTCGACGCGATTCTGAAACTCTATCTCCTGTTGTCGCAACGCCTCCCATCGGCCCTGAAGAAGCTCTTGCTTCTCCTGCTCCTCACGGATGGATTGCTTGACGAGTTCAGTCATTCCAGCGTCATGGAGCCGCCTCTCTTGCTCCATCCTCATCTTAGCTTCTTCCACCTGCCGCTTCTCTTCTTCCTCAGCCGACTGGTGCATAGCTTTGAGCAGGCGTGCATCCCGGCGCGCGAATTCGGCTATCCGTTTGGCCTGTCCCTCCTGAGCGCGTAGGATTTTCGCCCTCTCCTTGAAGATGTTCTTGACAAACTGCTGTCGGAATCGCGATCTATCCTGAATTCGCTGGTAAATACCGCTCGTGGAGGGGAAGATTCCCTTGGGGGCGTTTAGGGGCTCCTCAGAGGTGCCGCTGCTTGATCCCTCGCGGGAACCGTCGCTTGAATCCTCACGAGAACCATCGCTTTCTCCACTGCCAGAACCTTCGCTGACAACGCTATTAGATCCTGTGTGAAAAGTCTGACTCCAAGTGGCGAAGTGCGCGCTCCCCTCGTAGAACTGTTCCGCGAGCACACTTGCACCACCAAACCTGAACGGGGAAGTCTGATGGTGAGATGAGTCCCCCAGAGATATCGCATGAGGGAAGGGAAGCGAGGCTCTCGCGTCGAGGAAAGATTTGTAGAACTTATGAGAACGAACCCGTGAGTCTGCCCGTTCCGCAGGCGCCGCGAACCATTTCAAGATCGCAGGCAATATGGGGAGAGGGTTTTTGACCAAGCGTTCAGATCACCGAAATGAAATTTTTTGGAGGGAGGTGCTTGTTGTGGCCCCTTCTTCTTCGAAAACGTGCGCGATCTTTGGGGGCGGTGAACGACCATATCGTGACGAAGGATTGCAGACCCGGGACTTTGATGAAAGCGAGAGAACACCCGTGATCAAGGAGAAAATAACCCTATAAGCTAGCTTGATAACGGTGGAAACGAGAGTGGCAAGTGTTGACGAGGATGTGAGATGAACGTTTTTGTCGCCAGAGAGAAGGTGGGGGATGGATGGAGCTCTTGCTGCAGAACGACCGAGGTGGGATGTCGATATGGAGCTATTTATCAAGAGGCGGAGCAGGGTGGCGTTCTGACGCATGCCACAAACATTTGCCAAGAGAAGCGCACAAGCGAGGCTGGTGGCAGGTGTACGTATTGTCCAAAGGATGTTCAAGATCCAATGGCGCGCGGAGGTTCTCCAATGTAACGCGGCGTGCCCAGTTCTGCCTAATCGGAGCCACATGCCGGTCTCACAATGACAAGGTCTCGGCCGGTCGCGTGGCGGGTCAATGCGACGGGCAAAGCACGTACCAATGACAATCTTGGCACGGTCAAAGCCACGATTGACCTGCAAGGCCACAGCGTTCATTCGCCGATCGGCGGAGCGGGGGTCAAACCACGAGTTGTATATATAAAGGCTCGTGCAGCGCTCAGCGACTTCATCATTCTTTGACCCAGAACGACGTACCGACAGCCTCGCATCCCATCCACATTTGAAAGCCGACTTTGGTTACTGTTCTACCGCGACCACATCTCCGTGATTTTTGATCTCGCTCTGCCACCATGGTTGATACCCGCAGCAAAGGCCCAGCACGCAACTACGGTCCTCTTCCAACCCGTGGCGGCCGCAAGTCGAGCGGCGGACAAGATACTGTGCAGGCAGCAACCGACGCAGATATGGACATAGTTGTCGACCAAGACGCGGAGGAGCTCGACAGTACTGGCGAGCCCGATAATGCGTGGCAGGGTGGCATCACTGCGCACTCGTCGATTGCTTCCCTAGCGAGTTGCGCCACGACCGAGGTCGATGATGCAAGAACCGAGGCCGATCATACCCAGACCGAGCTCAACGTCAGCATCAACGGCAGGCCTGACTCTGAAGCCTTGCAGACGCCCAGGACACCAAGACCACTCCAGCCGGAAGCCAGGGTGGGCGCACGGGGAGTCAACTATTGGGAGTCTTACGAGGCCGTACCACAGGATAGGATTGAGTTTCATGAAGGGGAGAAGGAAAAGGTGATGGAGTTGATAGACAGGATGAGGCGAGAGAGAGGCAAGGCTGTTGCGAACGCGAGTGGAGATCCCGCCGAGCCTTCGAATGCTGGACCCTCGGGAACTGGACATCCGAATGCGGGATCTTCAAACGCAGAACAAGAGTTCTATGCTCAGCGGGGTGTCACGGATCCCATTCTATTGAACGTCCTCAGGCCATACTGGAAGGACATCAATGCAAATTATATCAGAGCGGAAAGCAAGGCAGTTATCGACGACCGGAGGGCTCTGCTCCGAGATGCATTGGACAAGCAGAAGGAGCAGAAGGGGGTCATCGAATGGGCTCCTGGCCGGGGTCCTAGACTGAGACCTCAGGGCTACTGACGCCACGCCGCCCAGCAACACATAGACCATGTTGTGGCCTGGTAGAGGATACGAGCTAGACGATGCTGACGTGAACGCCACTAAGGAGGCAATACGAGCAAGGAAGCGGTTGAGAAGGGAGGAGTAAGAGTTACCAGTTTGTACCAGTCGACGAGCCTTTGTATTATGTCACTCGATTTAAAGGTTATGCGGTATGTTAGCTGCAATGGATTTCCCAAAGGTAACTGCGACTGGTTTTATGACATTGTTAAGCGATGGCTGGCCAATGCAAGAGCTGAGTACGTTGCTCACGTTCCGTCTTATCCATGACATAGCATGGCGACAATCGTCATCCGGTAGCCTCTGCGCCAGATTTCATTTTCCTCCGCTCGCGGAGCTGCAGTCGACCGTGATGAGTTACAAGATGAAATGGCGGGCAATCCGCTGACTTTCACAACAAAGTAAGAGAAGAAAGGTTAGCCTCCTGGATCGGTCCTCAGAGTGGGGGGCAAGAGGCAGGAGAATCTACTAACGTTGAAATCATCGGTTGGGCGCATTCTCCGGATGTCTGAGACCCTTTCAAGGATCCGCCATCGGACGAATATTCACTGACTATATGCATGCTCAACACATTTCGGTGGTCATTGAAGATTTGGCAGAACTCCATAGCCAATGGTATCCGTCATTCGACGCCGAGAAGCTGCCGTGTTTAACGGCACAAGACCTGCATTTACGCACCTTTGTACAATGAGAGATAAGCAGCTTGCCCATTCTGAGTTGTCGATAGACAGTATCCTTATACCATTCGCCAGGTTGAACTTGACGTGGACTGAATCGTCCCCAGTCGATGGAGGTATGGCTCGTACTTCAAACGACGGCAACTTCAAGAACACAAATCAGAATTTCTCCGTCACAAGGTCAGCTACGAGGGGTCACTGGTCTGCGTACCGAGGGCGAAGCGACCATCGCATGGACAAAGGCACAAAGGTGGCGCCCTGTTCATACACCGAGCCACCTATGATTAGAGTTGACATGCCCCGAGACAGAAAGGGCACGATCACGGACGTGAACAAAGGCGGTCGCTCCTGAGTGACGCGCGGACGCAAATGTGGGCAAGGCCACCCTGCACACAAAGGCGATCGCAAGAGGCTTTGACATCTGCCACAAACCCGACGGTGAGAAAGTGGACCCGAGCGAGATATATAAAGGGTCAGGCAGAGCGAGTTGATTTCCCCATACAAGGAACGAGATACAGATCGCCCAGCAAAGCATCAAGATACTCGTTACAACGTTCGAAAAATCCACTCGCCTATACCCCTACCCTGTCACTCTTTGAGCACCATCCTTCAAACATGGCATACGCACTCCGCAGCAAAGGCGATGCTCCTTCCACCAAGGTAATAACTGGGATCCAGAAAGCCCTCGACATGTACGGTGCCGACCGCGTCACCGTCAGCCAAAGCGAGACTGGCCAGGGAGTCCGCATCAGGTTCAATGATGAGGACTTCCAGCCCATCGGGCAGCGAGCTGAGGGCAGCGCGGGCCTCGGATCCCCCGACGACGACATGGACGACGTTGACGAATACGCCGCCACGGAGGTCGAGTATGCCGCCACGGAGGTTGAGTACGCTGCCACGGAGATCGTCGACGACGTCGACATGGAGCAGCCGCCAGTGGCTGGGCCCAGCAGGGTCGGGGGACACGCCACCAACGGCGCTTCCATCACTTCCAGGGCGGAGATGGGGGAGGGAGAGTCGGCGGCGGCGCAGGCGCCGCTGAACAAGGATCAGGACTGGGCTGCGCTGCGAGAGAGGATGGTGCGCGCCTTGGTGGAGCAGGCAACGGCGGCGGTGGCGCGCGGGGATCAGACTGGCGCTCCTCTTCCTCAGAACCCCATCCACCAGGCCATGGTCATGCAGGAACTGATCAATGACTATCTTCCTGCCATTGAGGAAGACTTCTGGCAGCGCCTGCAGGCCGCGAGGACGTACGATCCGAGCGGGAGGGGCAAAGCTAAGGCCATCGACCTCAAACGGGTGGAGGAGATTAGGGCGATGGCCGGGACGCCTACTTTGAGACCACGACCGTCGTCCATAAAACTCGAGTCAAGAACAAATTCGCCAGGACTGGCACGCTGATCATGGACCAGAAAACCGGGCTGCCGGAAGAGGAGGTGGTCGGTCTGTGCACCGTCAGGAGGACAAAGAAGGTTAGGGTGCATGTGTCGGCCCCATACGAGCAGAGCTATCTTCGGGGCACAGACAGGAAGGACGCGCATGGGGCAGTCATCCTCGAGAGGCTGAAGCGAATAGACCAGACGACGACCATGGAAGAGGTGATCGAGGAGGTGGAGATAGACACGGCCTGAACTTGGCCGCTCTGCTGTTACTGATAGAGTTTGTGTCCGCGCTACGTGTGTCCCGCAGTATAATCTATGTACAAGATGTGATAAGTGTACGCCCGGATAAAGAGAAGCGATGCAATATACATACAACCATTCACCAAATAACAGTGAGGAAAGAGAAGGGCATAAGGTCTGGTGCCTCATCGGCGACCAAAACCTGTCGGCATAGAGAGACATAATTGAACGCACTCTGTTTTGTGCTGGCGGGTATCTGTGACGGGTTCTAGGGCGCGCGACTTCCAGCGTCTCCACAAAGCCCCCCGCCTGACAGATACCGCTTGGGTGTGAGCCAGTCGAACAAAAGGTGCGCTGAGGAGTCGAAGCCTGCACTGCCTATGATTTATACCCCTCGAGTACAAGGCATGTACGAAGTACAAAGGATGCTAAGTTTCAAATCGATGTCCAGCGAGAGACACGTGAAGGACGGGCGATATGGCTCACATTTGTTCTCCCTTCCTATCCTATCACAATCTCAAGCCTCTGAAATAAAGCGCCTTCATCATGTAGTGTTTCGGAGGATGATATGCCATCGTCGTCGAAGTCGAGCGCGGAATAACGAAGTCGACGGCAGAGGTGGAGTCAAGCGGCGTGAGCATCCAATCGGCACCGGCCAAGCTGAGGTTGCCGACGCCTGTCACGCCCCCGGGCCCTTGCTCTCTCTCTCACCGTCCTCTCCACGTCCATTTCGATGGTGTCCCCTCCAAAACCTTGGGAACGCAATGGCGCACTAGCAGCAGCCTCTTCCATGCTAGCACCCGCCGCAACCTCCGCACCCCCCCTCACATCGGCACCCACAACGGCGACATCACCACCAAACCCCATACCCCTCGCATCCTCTTCAACAGCACCTGCCGTCCCCGCGCGGCCCGCCGCATTCGCCTCGCCAAGCATGACGACTCCTGCGGCCGCCTCCCCGTTCAGCACTCCTTACAACTCCGTGTCCCCCTACAACCGCTTCGGCACATCCTATTCGCCGTACAGCTCCAGCATGGGCATGTACGGCAGCGGCATGGGAATGGGCTACGGCGGGTACAGCGGCGGGTACGGCGGCATGAGCGGGATGGGCGGCATGTACGGCGGGATGGGCGGCATGTCGCCGTACGGGGGCATGGGCGGCATGGGCGGCATGGGAATGTACGACCCCGCGCAGATGCAGCAGAACCCGAGCATGACGCAGGCGCTCGAGTCGACGACGCAGGCGACCTTCGCGCTGCTGCACGGCGTCGTGCAGACGTTCACCTCGCTCGCGCAGATGCTCGAGTCCACCTTCTTCGCCACGCACTCCTCCTTCTTCGCCCTCGCGGGCGTCGTCGACCAGTTCGCGCAGCTCCGCAACGCGCTCGGCGGCGTCCTCGGCCTCTTCGGCCTCGTGCGTTGGATGCGTGACCTGCTGCTCGGGCGCGCGGGCGGCGGCGGCGGTGGCGCGGCGGGCGGCATGGCGGGCGAGTTCCGCGAGTTCGTGAACGGCCGCCTGGTGCAGGGCCCTGCGCCTCGCGCGCCAAGGCCCAGCCGCAAGCCGCTCGTCATTTTCTTCCTCGCGATCGTCGGCATCCCGTATGCGATGCATAGGCTCCTCAGGATCCTCTCTCTCCGCGCGCAGCAGCAGCAGCAGGACGCGCAGGGCGGCCAGCTCCTCGGCGCGGGCGCGCTGCCGCCTCTCGACCCGTCGCAGCTGACGTTCGCGCGCGCGGTGTACCCGTTCGCGGCGAGCGGCCCCGCGGAGCTCAGTCTGAAGGAGAACGAGATCGTGGCGATCATGGGGAAGATGGATGCCGCAAGGGGGGTGGAGGTCGACCCGCGGATCGAGGTGGAGAGCGAGTGGTGGAGGGGGAGGACGCGCGAGGGCAGGGAGGGGTGGTTTCCGCGCAAGTGGGTCGAGACGCTGGAGAGGAAGGGCGAGGCGGGCAAGGTGGTCGAGCCCGTGGCGAAGACGGTCGAGTGATGTGCATGTTCCTCTCATTTTTTCGTATCTTGTGTCTGTCCACCTACTTCGTTGTCGGCATTTTATGTGCCGTTTGTGTATTTCTGACTCGCCCATTCGCACTATCGATTTATTGCTGGATTATTGGAACGCAAGCAGATGAGTGAAGGCCTCGATCCAGAATACAATGCGTATTGCACAAAGAAAAATATAGGGTTACAACAAGCAGCCGTGAAAGTACGAGTCCGTGGGTCTAACACTCTAACATGATACGACCGGGTGTCTGACATCACATTGCACCTTCACTCTTGGAAATGATATACCTGGGGCAAGGTGGGATGAGTGGGTACGAACGACACTTGGTACAGGAGATCAGCGGACCAAGCATGCAGCACGCCAGGGATCCAACCCAGGATCCATAGCAGGATGTTGATCAAGAGATCTAGAAAGCGGAGGATCATTATTGTAATAACCAGGGTATCTGGAGACCTAAGCTTGCTGCTCACCAGCTCCACATGCGCGTTCTGAGGAGAATGGGCGGGGCGTATGAGAGTCTGTCTTATCGCGCGTTTTCTGGCTCGGGAGACTCACTCATGAACACAGGAATTGGCGGGATGAATCTGCATACACGAGAACACGTTAACCATTCAGCGGTACATTAGGAAGACAGGCCTCAACTAGAAGACGCACATGGCGAGGAAGTAGAGTATGACGTCGCTCGTCGGCGAAACTTGCGAAGGCATCTTGCTGATTCGACTAATTGGCCGCTTTGCGAGTGACGAGGAGGCGGATGTGCTGCCGTGCGCGAGGGTTGTTGGGGAGAGCTAAAAGGTGACTGCGGCGTCCACGACTCTTGGAGCCATGCTTGTCGTCACGCACGCCCTGGGCACGGCAGTATGCAAGGAGTAGTGACGTCATCTGTCTTGGTCGGATGTTCCTTCCGTCTTCCGACCCTTTCGCTCACGAGGCATCCAAGACAGGAAGAAATGGACGTTGGATTACACGCTGTCTAGCACATACATGTATGCACGGTGACATGCATAAAACACAGGAACCAAGATGTAAAGCCTGAGTGCAGTACGCCGCCGACGAAGAACGATTGTGTTCGTTGTATCAATTGTGGAGTCTGTACGTGCTGTCTGGTCACGACCATGCGAGCGACGTCGCCCTGTCCATAATTGACAGGGATGTCTCATAAGACTATCGGGTATCAAACCGATACGCTCTACGAGCAGAGCGTCAGTTCGAGAAACACGAGCGTGTGTGTATGCGTCTTGAGGTTATCAGGGGACACCAAAGCACAGAGTGAAAAGATCCTGTAGTGAAATAAGACGAAATTGTGAGGATAGTCTCTGTGAGCGCGACGGCGGCGAAGAGACTCACCTGATTCAACGACGATGCAAGAGAGGCGGATGCATGTCTGTCCCACTAAACCGCAGAGTCGGAAAGGTCTAAGCATCGGTACTGACCCTCCAACAGCAGTCTAGCTACAAGGGGGTGGAGAACGCTTTTTTCACGCGAATCGATAGTCTAGGTGGCTAGCTCCAGGCCAACCACTGCTCGTCGTTTCAGGAAACAAGGATGGGTCGCCTGGCCCTTGCAGATGCACTGAGTACCAACTCTTCTGCAGATCGCCGCTCGCTGCTGAATGCTGCCATTCGATATGGATCGGCTGTCTAGGGTTGGAGATACAAATGAATAGCCATTGACTCACTGGGGTTCCCAGCGTCCGTCCAGAAGAAAAAAGCAAGCAGCGGAGCGCGCAGGGTTGCCGTCCCATGCAACGCATCGTGGCGTGCTGCGGCGATGGCGATCAGCGTGGAAAGAAAACCATTGCGCTCGAAATCCAGCTGAGGTTCTGGGCGTTCTGGCGCTGGGGACGGGCATGATGGCAGAAGCGCAGCCACCGTGGCAGATCTCGATTGTGGCAACACATCCGTGCTCCTCATTGGACGGCGCTCGGCGGGCGGTGGCCGAGGTCCGGCAGGGTCTGGCTCTCTTCGCAGCACGTGTCCGTGTCGCGTTCTTGGGGCGATTTGAAATTCCGACTCAACAAGACGCCACCACGACGGTTCTCTCGTTGGGTCACCTCGAATGCCAGGCTTGTCCCCGCTCTGCTTGGATGATCACCGAGGAGGGCGTCTTTACGAGCTACTGGATCCAAGTGTCGACTCCTCAGAGGCACGTGGAACTTATTTTGAACAAAGCATTTGCGGGTACCGCGCTACCAGGCCTGCCACCCTCGCTTGGGTCCTGCTCCCGACGCCTCCCTTCCGTAACCGCCTCGATTGATGCGTGCCAAACAAACACAGCTCTGTGCCCCAAAAGAACCGCGGAAGAACAAAGGGGCGGGTGGACACGCCTCCTTGCGGCTCGCCACCCTACCCTGATTGGGCAATCGGTTGTAGGTCCACCGCACTGATGTCCTTATCCTTGCCGCACGCCTCCATCGCATGCCGATATTTTCCGACTGAGTGTGAATTTGCCTCCGAGGCTTGTGAAGACCGAGAGGCGTGACCGCCATGGCGTCCTGTATATAAACCCCTCCCCCCGCAGAGGTTGGACTCCATCGCCTCTTCCCCCTCGACCACCACAACCTCCTCGGTACGCTTGTGGCATTGCTCCTCGCCTTTCACATTCTCACACCCACCACCACCAGCGGCCTCGCCGGGGGCAAGCTTTACAGTGAAGGCCCCGTCAATGGCGTGTGGCCCACCGACGACGTACGTATTACATCCGCCCTCTCATCGCTGACGGTGCATAGGATACTTCGGCATTTCTGGCGTCAATACTCAGTGTAAACACCCGTCAATGGACGGTGGCCCACCTACAGCGTGCGTATTCCACCCAGCCTCTCATCGCTGACGGTGCATAGAATACACATCACGGCCTTGCCGGATGCAAGTAGCAATGCGAACGCCCCGCCAATGGCATGTGGCCCACCTACGGCGTGCGTATTCCACCCACCCTCTCATCGCTGATGGTGCATTAGGATATATAACATCGCCGGCAAGTCCACAACCCTGTGGCATGGATCAACGACAATAGCCATGATCAACACTCACATTGGCATGGCTCGCCCGTTAGCGAGGGTCATAAAACCGTACGTTCCTCGTCATTACCAAGAGAATTATCTTCCATGATGCCTCTTCGTCAGACCCTACGCATATATACATATAATATTAATATCGAGGTACGTCGATATCCCTCTTCTCTCGGACTCTGTGCTTATCACGACGCGCATGGCTCGCAGATCGGATAAAGAAGCCGATAAAGAAGGATAAAGGGAAACGTATGTCGCTTACTCCTCGTTCTTAGACTTGGTGCTGACCCGCGACCGTGTCCTTGTAGTGGCCTGCCTCCATATGGGAGATGACGCAAGATACATAGTGAGTTTACCGTGCTCTGCCGCCACGCCGACTTTCTTTCTAACCCGTTACTTCTTCCAGAGGCCATCCGGTGGCTTTCGAGCCTGTCCGACAGGACAGCCCGCGTTGCACAGAGGAGGCACAGCTCACGCATCGGGTCGCTTCGGCGTCCGTGTAAGAGCCTCTCCGCTTGCAGGGTGCGCAGAGCCCCACCGTCCCAAGGCAAGGGGAAGGCGGGCGGACAGGGAGCCGGCACCTTCGGGGCCGCGCGACCACCCCCGGTGGACCCGCCTTGGTCGACGGGTGAGCTATGGAGAGCCGAGAGCCTGTCCTCACGGCGGCGGCAACGGCATCGGTGGTTAGCAACGGTGCAGGCCCAACGACCTCACGCTGCGTCCCGGGCGTAAGTTCGTGCCTTAGCTGCTACAACGAGCTGGGAGGGCACCAGTCTTCGGGCGGGCACGCAGCCTTTTTCTTTTTCTAGCAGATCATGTCCCGGCGGTCCATCTATACGCGCGGGTGGGATCCGAGAGCGGATGGACACGCTGTCCCCAGGCGCTACATCGTGGCACTGGAATTTTTTCCTCCCCCTTGCCTTCGGGCAAGTTTTATTCCCTTGTAGATTTGTCGAGCCACTCCGGCACTGCCCTACGTTGGCTCGCTGGCCGCGAGCGAGCACGTAGATCGACGGACGCAGGCGCCGAGTCGCCTGCGCTGGTGCGCCGTTATTTTTTCGCATGTGACTGCGCGCTGATGATTCTGGGCTTTCCATCCGGCGAGCCCCCTGTGAGTGTTCGATCTTGCTTGCTCGCTGCTCTTATTTCAGAGACTAACTCTTCTACACTCTGCGCAGGTCGTATTGGCCGAGGGGGGTGGGCGTCGACCGCGACGCGAGTCGTTACATACTTCATCTGTACCGTATCTACACGAATCAATCTTCTTGGTATTCTCCGCATCACATAGTGTGAGCGCCTGTCACTATTTAGACGAACAAGGAGAGAAAAAAAAATTGGGACTGCCAACTTGATCGTCACCTCACCTCGACGGGGACCCCCGTTCCCGGCATCTGGTGATCCGGTGACCCACTCGGCTTCGGATGGGCCCGCAAATCGCAGAGAATGTCCGACGGCTTCGAGCCCCGTCACGGAGGGACGAGCCCACCGACCTGCTGCCCTCGCCGGCTTCTGCATCGTGCTCTGATCGAGAGCCGAAGAAGCCTTCGACGCCGGTGCAGAGCCGTCACGCACTGGACGGGGCTCTAGATAGGGCACCGAGGACGGCCGATCTCCCAATCGCGAGTGGAGGGAACAAAACAAACCGAGCGATGGCATCATCGTTGCACTGATTTGGAGAAGCCAGGGCGTGCTGTGCCATTTAGAGGAAGCAGCTGGAAGCAGGCAAGGATGAGGCTTCTGTAATGACCGATAACGACACAGCTCAATCATGGAGGTTGTTTTCGTCCCCGATGGGCATCTGATGAAATCGAGAGCTGTTCTGCTTGTGCCCAGCGCAGGGCACTGCTAAAAGACCCATGCACGGCGAGCATCTGGCGATCGACGTCGACCATCGTGCTCGCTGCGACGTTGACGAGGTGCGAGAGAGCAGGCGATGAGGACGATATGGTCACGAGAGATGCTGGAGGAGAGGCAGAGGCCGATAAAGCTGGCGTGGGAAAGCTGGCGTCCAAGCGTTGTGGACAGATCCCGGTTCCTCGATTACGGCGCGGTGATGGGCAGCACCTAGGGCCACAGAACAAGCTCTGCGAGCGCTATAAAGGCCTGGTGCCGCTTTCTCCCTTCTCCCTCTCCCACTTTTGCAGCAGCCGACGACAGCGCAGGCTGCAACGCACCGCCTGCACCGCTGATCAAGATTTCATTAATTGCGATCTGCGTCTAAACAGGTAAGCTGCAAGTCATAGCTCGGCCTAGTCCCTCTCACTTCTCAACGCGTGTCCTCACCATGAGGCCGATCGCTTCACCCAGGGCCCACCGGTCAACCTTTCGTCACATCTTCCACGAACGGCACGTCTCTCTCCGTCCTTCCTCCTTCGACCCCATCCCCCTCATCCATCTGCTTATCCCGCTCCGATTGCGCCTCGCCCTACTCTGTCCTACCAACGAACCTGCTCCTTCGTCCTGCGCTCGCTGCCACTTGCTAATCCATCGCGATGGCTACTGCGACAGCGCAGCCGGATCTCTCCGCGAATGCGAAGCCGCTGGTGGATATCGAGCCTGATGAGGTGTGGAAGACTCAGGCGAGGAAGCGCATCGAGGAGGGTCTCAAAGAGATGGTCAACGAGGCTGTCAAAGTCCGCGATACCGCATTGGCGACCGCACCGACCGAGTCGGATACCGAGCGAATACAGGCCGATTGGGAGGAGCGGATGAATGCCATCCGCATTATGGCGCAGGCCGAGTACAATCGACAGTTGCGGACAGAGAAGGCGGAACGGCAGTGGGTCATGAACCAGATGCTGAACTCTAGTCGATCCGAGCAGGTAGCGAAGGAACAGCAAGCTATTCTTGACATCATCAAGAGAGAAGAGGGAGGGACTGAGCAGACCACAAACCCCGTCAGTCATCCTTTAATTCTGCTCGTGAATATCAGCCATCTCACATCCCGTCTCACATTATAAAGGAACGGCAAGACCAGGGCCCGTCGTCTAGCGCCTCGGAAGGAGACGACCTTGCGGGCAGCACAGAGACAGATGGTGATGACGACGACGACGACGACGGGACCGAAGATGAAGAGGACGGGGAAGAGGGAGGTCCTGATGAATCTCGAGGTAGCGCTCCTCCGCCTCCGCCTCCGCCGCCCCCGTTCCCACCTCTAAGCCGCACGAACACTTTCAATCGCCTCAGTCACTCCACTATGCCTCCGAATCGAAGGCCTGTCGAACACGATGAAGAGGGCGCCGACGATGAGGAGGAAGAGGAGGAAGAGGATACTCGGATGCAACGTCGTCCCAGTCTGTCATACGCAGGCGGACCAGGCACAAATCCTCGTCGTCGTTCGAGTTCGAGCTCAATGACCCGGCCTTCCGAGGGTCCGTGGCGTCCTCCAATCCGAACCGGCGAGCCTTCCAATATCTCACGCACGTTCGCGCTCGCCAGCGGTCAGAACTATTCTTCTTCCCCGACTCGTCGCCTCAGTGGAGCCAGCGCGTCAAACGGTCACGGCGCGGGCCTGCACCGCTCTGGATCTACCAGTTCCAAGTATGGCCCTGTCGAGCGCGAGCGCGCCGGTGTAAATGCGGTGGAACAACAATGGGCTGGGATTAATCGAGCGCGGGAGAAAGGAAGGATGGGATTTGGCGGAGCAGGAGATCGGGGAACATCCGCGAGCCCATCATCGATACCAGGTGCTTCCCCTACCTTCATCCCAGATTCGTCGCCAAATAAGGCGGGTGCCCAAGCGTTTTATGGCCCGACACCACCTCCTGGACGTCCGATTCCCGGCCCTCCTCGTTCGTACGCACTTGATGACGCGACACGCCCAATATCTAACAGCCCTGGTTCGCGTCCGTACTATGGGCCACAACGATCGCCGGATGACACTAGGTCAGGCATGCCTATCCCTCGATCGCCATACACTCCAGACGAGAATCGCGCATCCTGGAACGCGTCGAGCTTGCGCTCGCGGTCTTCGTATCAGGACTTTGGCCAACATCGGGACGGCATTTGGTATGGGAGACCATCGATTCCGACTTACGACGGGTCTGATGAGGAATTGGATGAGGATTGGGTCGGGGAGCTGGACGATCGGAGGAGCGTGCGCAGTGTTCGAAGCAATAGGAGCATGAGGAGCGCTGAATTGGAGCAGCTCGCTGTTCGACGAGAGGCAGAGGCGAAGAAGATGCAAGAGGAGGCTATAAGGCTCGAAGAAGAGGCCAGGAGGAAGGAGGAGGAGGCAACCAAGCTGGAAGCGGCGGCTAGACAGTTGGAAGCCGTAGTCAAGCGGAAGGAAGCAGAAGCCAAGAGGAAGGAGGCGGAAATCAGTCGCAAGGAGGAGGTTGCGAAGAACAAGGAAGCAGAACTGAATCGGAAGGAGCTCGAGACGAGACAGAAAGAGGCCGAAGTCAAGCGCAAGGAGGAGGAGGCCAAGAGGAAAGAGGCTGAGGTAAAGAGGAAAGAGCTGGAGGTCGAAAAAAAGGAGGAGGAGGCTAAGAAGAGGGATGACGAAGCTAGAAAGAGGGATGAGCAGGCCAGGAAGAGAGATGAAGAGGCGTGGAAGAGAGAGGAGGAGGTAAGGAAGAGGGATCAGGAGATGTGGTTGAAGGAAGAGGAGGGAAGGCGGAAAGAGGAGGCCCTGCGAAAGCTAGAGGAAGAGGCAAAGCTAAGAGAGGAGGAGATGAGGGTCAAGGAGGCTGACTTCCATCGGAGAGAGGAGGAGTTGCTTCGCAGAGAGGCTGAATCGAAGCAGAGGGAGGAAGAAAGGCTTGAAGCTCAGGAGGAGGAGGATGAGAGGAAGGCAGCTCAGGAGCAGCAGAGACTGAACGATATCGCAGAAAAAAAACAGAGGGCGGAAAGTCAGAAACAGAAAAAACTGCAGCGTAAAGCAGAGAAGGAAGAGAGGGAGAGAGCGGAGAAGGCAGCAGCTGAGCAGGCGGAACGCCAGCGAGTGCCGGAAGAGCAAGAACAGGAGGAGCAACGAGCTCAAGAGGAGCAGCGCTTGCAAGCAGAGGAGCAGCGGAAGCGAGAGCTTGCTGCGAAGGAGCGGGAGCGGGAGCTCGAGGAAGAGCGGCGAGCTATCGAGAGCGTAAGGCAGTTCGAGCTTGGAGAGGAGCGAAGACAAGCCATCGAGGCCCAGAAACAAAAAGCGTTAGAGGAGCAAATTCAGAAGAGGCGTGCCGAGGAACAGGCGCGTAAGGCTGCTGAGGAGGAACGTCAAGCTGCTGAGAGGTGGAAGGAAGAGCAGAGACTTCTGGAGGAGCAGCGCCAACGCGAAGAGTTCCGGAGGTCCCAAGAGGAATGGAATCGGCGTGCAGCTCCAGGTAGTTCGTGGGGCGCCCATCAACGCAGTGGGTCAGGCACCAGCGCCTCGGCTGGTGACCGTAACAGCACAACTTCGAGCAAGAGCTCCACGACTGGATCCAACTGGTCGGGCTGGTCGAATGGAACTGCCAGTTCACAGACGTCAAACGGTTCCCGCGCTGGTCCTACGCCTGCTGCTACGCCCAAAGGTACGCCAACGGCCTCGAGACCGTCTGGTGCTCCCGGAACATCGCCACATCCAAGTACGTTCAGTGCAGAGGATTGGGCGCGTCGCCAGGAGAGGTTCTATGAGGAGCAGCAGAAGAAGTTCCAAGAGCAGCAATTGAAGGAGGAGCGCGAGAGGGAGGCCAAAGCGTCGAAAATCCTATCTGCAGACGACGTCATCCGTTTATTCGAGGCGCACGATCGCAAGTGGAGAGAGCTGAAGGCCAGTGAAAACCTTGGCTGGAACAGCTTTCCGTGGCCAGTCTTCAAGCGACCTTCAGAACCAGAGGACATTACGACCATCAGTGTCAGCGCATACGTCTTGTCACGGCATTCGCCCTCCGAGAAGAGCTCAAAGGATCGGATTAAGGACCATATCAAGAGATGGCATCCTGACAGATTTGAGACGAAGGTGCTTCCCAAAGTCGTGGAGGAGGAGAGAGAGAAAGTAAAGGAGGGTGCAGGGGTGGTTGTGCGTTGTTTGAACGAACTTTTGAACCGGAATTACGATGATTGAATGTAGAAGTAAGTCGTGTTCGTGCATAGGGCGCCAATCAGTTGCTTACCTTGTGGATTTTATCTGCAGTTAACACGCAAATTAGCGAACCAACACATGTACTATGATACCCACTACATCATCTGTATGAACACCATCTGGAGCCCGTGTCCGCTGTCGAGAATTTGCCTTGTATAATTTGGATGTTTTTTTCGTTTTGGGCAATAAAAATGTGAACGTCGCCATATCCTGTTGGGGCTTCCAGTAAAAAGGGTTCAAAAAAATCATCATTCACCATAAGAGCCGTCGAGCTATATCTCCGAAGATAAGAAAAACAAAGAAAAATACGAATATATGAGCTCTGCTGTACGACGTGGAAGCTTGGCAAGCGGGAGCGTCTGAGAGCAGAACCACCCTACTGAAATGGATCACAAGAACGCTGCAGTGGGATCGAAAGGGAGCTGATCTGTTTGTGGCGATGCATTAGGACGACTCTCAACGCTGGCGTGTGAGCGGGTCTGAAGCTGAATGAAATAAAAGGTCAAGAGAGGACGAGTCATTTCCGAAGGACCTGAAAAGACTGGGTTGTGGGCTTTCACGATCGAGTCCATATCTTATCTTGTCTTATCTGATACTCGCTGACGAGCATCTCTACATGTGTCCTCGTGCCACGATTTCCTGATTCATGTCAACAGGCGAGCGACTTGATCACGATCTCTATGCCAAATTATCGTAGGAAACGATGAATATCGCCATATCGCAGTCAACGAGTGTCACTCTCACAGCCATTGCCAAAGGATTCTGAATCCGTTCGTCGTGTTTCACTGCCGTCACTGATGAACCCATCTTCTCTCAGCACGACGATGTACAGGGTGTCACGAAAAACCTCTATCTTCGTACCCATTCCTACCCCTCCTTTCGACCAGGCACTTTCAGAAATTTTTGTGGTATTGACTTCGAGGGCTCGATTGAAACCTTTGACCCAGATGAGGCTTCCATATGTTTAATGGAATCTTCATCCACCTCGGTCTTTTGACGCCTTCGACCCATAGTGTCCTCGAAGCGCACGATCCTATCATGTGTGAGTGCTCGTGCAAATACATGCCAAAAAGGAACTTAAAATCGTGATCCTCTTTGCTTGGTATCATATGTTCTAAATAGACCATAGCCATGTCCGCAGAATCTCGTGATATGCACTGATCCTACACATCACCAAACGCCGTTACACAGAGGCAACCATCAAAGGTCCAAGTCATACTGTCGAGGTGTCCCGAGACGAGGGTGCTTGCTGCCTGCCCCTGGGACCGGTCACTTTGTGCTTGCGTTGCATAGCTACACATGCGCCAGCGTAGTCCTACACCTGTGTATAGACTGTGGCGCGCTCACAAACTCTTCTATCCTCGCCGCATGCTCTCCGCAATCATCAGACGAGCGTCTTGTAGACATCGGCGCTCAGTGATGAAAATAGCGATGGGCATGCAAGTCATGTCAAAGCGCGATCATGAGTTTGCTTATTTCCCTTTTTCAAAATGCGCTATCACCCTGTTTCCACAAATTTGGCCCATCCTCCACATTGCCTGCTAGCGCCCAGGACTACCTGAGGTTCGTATGGTTTGTACGTCAAGACATTTATTGATTCTCCGTGGTGCACTACTCATACGAGAGACAGGATGACAGAGATCGGGACAGTGCACGAACTGTATTACCCATCTGGAGGGCAAATGAGCGGAAGTCAGGTAGCTCAAGCAGGTGAAGGATCTATGCCCAATGGTGACTCCCGCCTGGAAAGATGACATCGGGGCGCGTTCGTGCTCTTTCACCGATAGGTCGATCCTGATCTGGTGTTGTCAGTGCCAAATGAGCCCCCGAAATTCACTTTTCATTCCATTTCGTGATCCGACTCACTGTCCATTGAACTTCGGCGAAACAGCATTTGCAATGACCAAGCACTCAACCACTCAATTCTGATGTCAGTAATGTAATAGCGTTTATTGTGCCGGGGATCAAGATCTGACCGAGGGTCAAATTGATATGCACAAAGTCAGTATGTCCGTAGCAGACTTGGACTCCTTTTTTCTGACTCAACCGGTGCGGGTGTGTAGGACAGGAGGCAACATATTCGACGCTTTTGTTCTTAGCTGCAAGCCATGTAGCCATTACAAGTCGCTAGAGGACAGGCCTCTCAGAGCGCTTCCGCTTTTGCGCATGACTTCGGCCCCGAGCAAGTCCGCAATGAGCCTGCCAGGACTTGCTTGCTTTCTCCACTCTCCGCCTTTGTTTCGGGGCGTGAGGTCATCTGAGCTCTAACGTCGAACACCAAGCGACCGTATCAACCGAAACATTCTTGGTGAGTGCGATGATTCACACTGGTTGTCTATGGCAGACGCCACTATCCGAATTGTCCCAATGGCTCTGAGGTGGAGTTGCTCTCGTTCGAGTTATCACCGCAGCGTCCGCTCCAGTTGATGTTATGGACCACCTCATGTGATTCGTGTTCCATGTGGACCGAGGTCGTCGATATCTTCACACAACGAAACGCTCACATAACCTGGGCGATTCGTGCGGTATCTTCTTTCCCTGTTCGGTCTGTCCTTTCAAGACTCCGTAACAAGCAAGGGGTACCTCGCGATTCGTATATATAGCGCCTATGACGCATTTGCAGGTCCGCTGACGTTGAGCCTGCGTAGATACGCATCATCTAGAGGACATCTGCATGACTCAGAAACGAACAAGGAATAAACGAACAAGGTTAGGAGCACGTGTGCTACCTATTCCAGATGCACTTGCTTATTCGGTGGGGGAGCGGTTAATTTCATAGGTCTCGAGACTCTACCAAGGAGCTATACCTCGAAAGCTGATCTACGTGTTTCTATATATACGAACAGGTGTTAACCGCGTAGGTTGAACGATTCTTGAAGCACCCTCAGGGGAAGACGATGCAATGAATCGGTGCGAAAATCTGTTCACGGACCAGCTTCTTTGCAGCGGCTCATAGATCCCCCATAACTTTAAATCTACAGCGCGTACTTGCAGGTATCCAGGCTCACGGTGTACTGGAACTGACGATTCCCTTTCGTCGCTTTTGGAGCAAGCGGAAACTCACACAGCCCATATAAGTGTGAGAGGCCGTAAGAACAATGAACAGCCTTGCACAGTAGGAAAATGCAACTAAGGCATTGACCAACCCTATTGCGGTGACATCTCAGCGGTCTTCATATCGCTTTCCTGCGAGAAATTCGCATCCGGTGTCCTCGTTAGGGTGATGTAACTTTTCATGTTACGTAGTTATATGAGCGCGCGAGGACTTGGTCCACAGGTATTTCCTAGGTATCCTCGGACATAACGAGACGTGCTGGACCCTACTGGACCATATCAAATGATATCTGCGTCTTTAAGCCCCTTCCCCCAGTAGGAATGTGAGGATCGGGGAAGCAACGAGTCACCTAGACCCTGAGGCCTTCAGAACTTCAGGCCATTGTGCTGGCAGATATGACCTCAAAAGTCTTCTTGCCACCGGCAAACATGTCCAAGAATATCAATTAAGAGAGATATGAAGAATGTCGTATAGTTTATGTATGTGCGCCTCTGCTATGTGCGCTCTGCCAATATAAAATCCATTCAATGATATGCGGAGTGATTGAAGAGATTCCATTCATGGTCCAGACAAAAGAACATACGCGAAATCTCGCACACTATTGCGTCCCTTCTCGTTCTCGACTGCTTCTTCATCCCACAACTGCTGAAAATTTACAACACTCTAGATCCCACCAAAGACGCGTCGAAGCGTGAGGGGCGTCCCAATTCGGATCTGCAGAGGGATCGAACATAACACGACCAGTATCGGTGAGCGGAGCGAAGAGAGAACTTGAACCAAGGGCGAGAACACATCTCAGCTGACGAGGCGAAATCTACTCACCCGAGGCATCGAGCGTCGGTACTCACGCTCCTCATTGGCAGACAGCCTCCAGGCCTAGATTGAGCCCACACAAGCTTGACGCGTTACGCGTTACGCTTGTCCATGCTGACTCGTGCTCATCCCAGTAACTCCCTTGCATCAGAGTCTCGAACAGCGTGAAGAGGCTGGTGAGCAATGAGAGCCGCGGCGTTTGGTATCCTGATAAGGACATGCGTGAGCACGCGGCATCCGCTGCACGATCGTGTCGCCTGAAAGAGAAGGCGAAGTGTTAAGCCTGGGCTTCTCGAAGTCTCCGCGCGATCTGCCTCTGTCAACTGTCATAGATACAGACATCCAGAGCTGAAGGAGAATGCAAGCGTCGCAGAGACACGGCGGTTTCAAGAGGAGTCTCCAACGAAAAATTCTGTTGCACGGCAGAGTATGGCGCACAGCAAGACCAAAATCCTTGTGATAGATTATCTGAAAGGCAATATTTATTCCTTTTTTCCCTGCGGTGGCAGCGCCGGAGGAAGTAAGCGTAGATGTGGAACCCGTCAAGGACATCGGACGCCCCATAAAATCGGGCACGAACATTTCGTAAAGGCATCGCCAACACCTAACACTGACGGACAGACCCACGGACCATGTTCTATTACGTCCGAAAGATGAGCTTGGGACTGGACTGTGTTGAATTGATTTGAGAGGCGGATGAGAAAAAACACGCAGCTAGGAAGAGTGAGATCAATTGCAGCGAAGTGCGCGCATCATAGAACAGTGATGTCTGATGGTTCTGATGATGCGATGTGGCTGAGTCGCTGGTCGCCGCGCCTCAAAAGCGACCCTCGAGGTCGCCGTGCACTGTGCTGCTTTGCACCGACTAACAAGGGGTATCCGCCAACGCGGCGCGCACATGGGAGGCCGTGAGAGGCAGCTGGCGTCGGACATTCTGGCGCGCGCTGGTGGGGGCTATGGCAAATGCAGAACGGGAGATCCTCTTGTCGAATCGAGGTCACGCTGTGTTTGCAGGCCTGGACGCGGCGGAAATCGAGATCCCTTTTGAGGAAGCGCAGAGTTCTTCAAAGACACGGTCAGCGGACGTACCGTGGTGGCGCTTAGCGAGCCGGAAGCCGCCCTCCATCCCACACTGTGCTGGCCAGTGCGCGAAGGCTCTCCATGTCGGCATCTCCATCTCCATTCAGGGTCTTCCGGGGGGGCGAGTGTGCTTGCTCTGGCGGAGGGGTTCACACGCAAATGTCGCCGGGCGGGAGCATTCGGTTGCCGAACGTGCGACAGTAGACCGTAGGATGTCGTTGACCTTCGTCGAATTGGAATCAAAGTTCAGACTTCAGCATTCAAAGTTAAGAATCCAGCAGATTCGCCCGTCGGGCTTCAATAATTGATCAAGTGGAAAAGAGACTGTGGGTCGATTTCTCACCCATGCAAGCGAGACCACGGAGAACAGAATAGATGCCCATAGCTGATACGCCGAGAAAGCACTAAGAGACGACGGACTTGAGGATTCCTAGGCACAGCAACGTCCAAGTGGACGATGGACAACCCATCGTTCTGCGCCAAAAGCCGAGGTTACGAGGTGTGAGCGTGAGACCTGTTAGGATACTAGAAGCGGACTACCGCCAGTGTGCATCGCTTGAAGCCTCGAGCAGAATCCAAGTGAAAGGCTACCCATGTGCTAGTCATGCTATTAAGTTCCATGTGGTCAGGTAGTCCGTGAAGCTCTTTTCCAGTGCTTTCGTTGTGAAGAGAGTTGCGGTATGTTGGAAACTTGACTTTTGAGTCAACAAGATTGAGGACGAGAAATGGAGACGGCCACCGCACCATCTTCTCCGGCGTCAAGAGAGCGCCCGACGTGTCTCGGCGAAATCGCGAGCAAAGCTTGGAGGATTTCCAAACTTGACGATCTGTGGCAAATCTGGATTGGGACGGCCAATGAACGCTGGCACAGATAGCCTAGTCAGTGAATGGTATTAATGTATCCATATTCGCAGTACACAATGCGCCACGTTGGACAAGTCCATCAGACCGGGCTCGAAAGGGAATAGGGGATACTTTTCAAAATATGGAGACGCCGACAGTGCTGGACAGCAAGAGGTAAGCACACGAACACGGTATAGCCTCAGACCTATTCGATTCCAAATCTGCACACAGTGAGCAAGCGAGGGATAGCATCGAGCGCCAGGCGGGAAGAGGTTAAGCTCAAGGAACAGGAGGAAGGGGGGACAAAGGCAATTGCACTCCTGCCCACCTGGGAGGTTCACTATAAGAGCTCCACTTTCTCGAATGTCGAACGGAACGGCAGGCTACAAATATGTGCAGAGTGAGGCAGGAGGACGAGGTGAGGGCTTCCCTGTCTCCGCGGCCTGATACTGTCCCAAAGTGTGAAGGCCATTCAAACGTTACAGCACTGATTTGTAGAGCACTCAACTATACGCAGCAATGAGAGAGCTCGTTCGCTCCAACAGCGCTGTCATAGCAGCTACCTGGGAAAGAGAAGAGGCATAATCAATAATAAGCAGGGATGGAAGTAGGAACAACAATTCACCTTTCGTCTATCGACGGGAGGAGAGCGCCTGAACGAAGGCAGGTGCAGCAGCAGATGCACGCTCAACTTCATCAAAGTCGTCAATGATGACGAACGTCCTATATCAGCATGGGCGCCAATTATGTGTTCCAAGCATTCCGATTTCAAAATTGTCAACCGACAGGTTCTCGCTGGTTCTCATCGATTTCATCTTTCGATGGATGATAACCTCCGTCTCCTGTCCCCGCATCGATTCTGAGCGCGGGTACGGGTACAATTGCAATTGAGCACCATCGGGTGCAGGGAGGGAGGCGCTTGCGGGGCAAAGTCTCCGCCCTCGGGGGACGCTCGGGGATTGCGAAGTCACGGAATCAAAAGTCGAAGGGTTCGTGCTCCAAGGGTGCAGGGGCCGGCCGTGGGCGAGGCAAGCAATGTCATATAATGCAATGCAATGGATCGGGATGCGCTGGACCATTGGCAAGCGCTCTCGTCCCATGCGGGGCGTCATTGCTTGCTTCGCATCAGGCCTTCTCTGCTGCGTGCGCGTAAACAGATGAAGCAACTTCGTCGGTATTGCGGGCAAGGGCTGCAAATACTGATCACGACTGGCACGGCGCCACGGGTGCCGAGATATACTTGCTCATCTGCATCCATTCCGTCGAGGCGATGCTGTGGGGCGATAGACGAAGATAGACGTGGATACGACGGGCTTTTGGTCTAAAGCCCGGGGCGCTTTCCGGAGGGGCATCAGGGCGCCCAGACCGTGGGTGCCGCATCCAGGTGTGCCGCCGGATCATCAGTGCGCGGAGGAACTGATTTGGGCGTGCCTCATACCATACACACTTGTGGCCAGCGTCGAACACGGCTTGTCAAGCGTGTGTTCTAGTCGAAGGCAAGGTCTTCAAGGGTCTAGGGATTGTTCGAGATGGAGCGAGACAGACAGTCCACGCACCCCTTGGAGGAGTGAATCGGGGGCGGAGGCAAGGCGGAACGTCTAGAGAAAGCCGGGTTCCCCGGTAAGAAGATGTCACCGCCGACGTTGACGCGTTGACGCCCCAATGAAAGTTCCCGTCCGAGCACCAGAGAAGCCAAAAAAACAGTGGAAAGGGGCAAGGGGGCGACTTTAGACTGTAGGTTAATAGACGAGATGCATGGAAGTGTGCGCGGCGTGTCGTCGTTGACAGAGTCGGTCTCTGGCAAGTGCGCTGCACCACGAGTCCCCGATGTAATACCGAGCTGTGTGTCGCACGGTGTCGCGCGCGAAAGGGAGTAGTTATTGATAGGACCGAGACGAATGATCTCGAGACTCGGAGGAGAGCGTCGGTGCGCGGGACACCCTGATGTGCGGGAGTGCTATGTCACGTGCGAGCCTGAGTGTGAGTGTGGGCGTGAGAGCATTTCGGGGATCCTCGACGAGGCACAAGCAGAGGCAAAACGCAAAGCTTAAGGGAAAGGCCGACCGGGTGCGCGATGCTGATCCAACGGAGCTGGTTTGAAGGCCGCCATAGTGAGTGCGAAAGCCCGACCTCGACCCCAGGCAAAATTGACGAACACGAATGCGCGCATCCTAAAATCGCCCATAAGGATATAGTGAAGTGAAGCGGGCACGTGCACCGCCCATAGTGGAACGCGAGCAGCCAGAAAGCGCTCTCTGCATTCTGACCTCACCATCATATACGATACCGAACAGGACCATGTGGTACCATTCAATACCGTATCAAAACACACGTTGGCCACTCGACCGCCAGCAAGTCAAGATCGAAGCGAGGCAGGTGCCAGTCTTGCGGCGTCGCCCGATCCTTGCATGCGTGTCTGCTTCAACTGCAGCACACTCGTACACGATCTGCGCAGAGTTGATCCATGGTGAGTAGAGACGATCGTGCGTGCATGCCTGTGGCGAAAGGCAGCGGATCCACGACTACATACCCTGATTTTGGAGGATGCTCGTTCTCTCAAGCCTGACACAGTAAAATGCAAGTAAGCAAGCGCACTCCCTGATAGTGCTCGAGGGTCGAGGAGGCCTGCCATACCGGCATCTTACCAATTTAGAATCCCGCGATCGGGGCTGGCAGGCGACAGCAGTGAAGGTGTACATGGCCAACACTTGAAGCTGGAAGGCCGGGATGTCGGGATCGGCGTGAAGGGCTAGCGGGATGACGCGATGACAGCCGGAATGAGAGCTGCGATAGACGGTTTGAGTTTTGGGTCGTCTGTGTGAGTGTCACTGCTTGACTCGGACGTGTGTGCTTGTGGGCCGCGCGATGTATGGATGTCGACGTCGGTCCACGAAGGAGTCTCTGACGTCTCCCCAGAGAAGTCCTTGGGCATGAGCACGATCGACGTACCTGAGGCCGTGGATCGTCGAGCGTTCAGACGCGGCCATCCGCGCGCTGGCGGGGCGCGCCGCGGCGCAAGAGCACAATGAACCGCGATCCATAATGATGATTGGTACTCACATCAGCCTCGTCGCTGCGGGGATGTGCGGAGATAAGTTCCAACCCAAGAAACGACGCTCGTCTTGGAGGGTTCGTGCGTCGGCATCGGCCTGCGTCGGCGTCCTCAGCAAGTCGCAGCAGAGCCTAGATGAGCGACGCACGATTTGATTTAGCCGACGCGCCGCATGATGCTGCTAGGCAGTGATTGGACAACTGGACGGACTGCGCTCGGCATGGGCCGTCTTGGGCAACCCTGCGGTACAGTACAGTAAGCTGCAGCCACAGCGGCTCGGGGCGGCTCAGGGCGGCCGAGGCGAAAGAAGTGGGGCGCTGGACGCACGTGGTGGTGCCGATTCGGCTGCTTGGCGGCATCCGCGAAGGCTTCTTCTGCGACACACTCGAGGCCGACTGGAGGCGACCAGGGTGGCGACTGGTGGCAATTTCCGGTAGACTGCTACAGGAGTGCTACAGGGCAGGGGCAGGGCAGGGGCAAGTCAACGAAAAGAAGCGACGACGCAAGCCCTGGCGAGCCCGACGGCGCGGAAGACAAATTCTGGGGCGTGTATCGAGGGTGATCGAGGTGTGATCGAGGGTCAAAAGCCCTCGACTGTGAAAAAAAAACGCAGGCGGGGCCATCAGACGTTCGAGAGCCTGGCGCGTTGCATGCGTCAGCTTCTATTGGGTGGCAAATCGTGCAGCGGGCGGGCTGATTGGCTGATTGGGTTGGCTGGCTGGTCGGCTGGCTGGTTGGAGGAGGTTGGAGGCCGTCGGTCCATGTCTATTTTTTCTTTTCAAATTCGTGGACGACTCGAGGCTAGATCCCCAAAGACTTCCAGACGGCGTACGTATGTACATGTGTGTAAATCGCGCATCGAACAGTCGTGTGGCGCCTATTGCAGGATCATCGTACAGACCTCTCAGGACCTGCGCCGTGGCGAGCATCGAACGAGAATCAGCAGACGTTGCTCGGAGGATGTAGGTAGTGCGCATGCGCAGGCATGCGCCGTCCACTGAGCGCTTGAGCACATGTTTTCGTGGGGGTTGCTTGCGACGGACTCTTGCTCGGGGCACGGAGGCGGACGAGCAACTCTAAACCTGCACATGTGTCATAGGCCACACCGTCGCGGAGCCGACCTCGGAGTACGAGTGGTCAGCCGAGGTCGACCAGGCGGCCGACCCTACTCCAGTGCTCGATATCATTGGCCTAAAACGTATGCGGATGTACGCCCGTACCCAAAGCAGACGCGCCGTCGAAAATGCGAGCACGCGTCGACGCGATCAGCCCGATAGCTCCACGATCGTAAAGCGGCCCACACGAGCTCAGCTCCGAATCGGCAGGCCGGGGTGCGCCGCGCGCGCGCGCGCTCGGGGGTCAGGCCTGCGGCTTGCAGACCTGCGGAGGTCGCGTGCGGCCGCAGCTGACTCGTTCAGAGGCCCGGGCGCCCTGCGGAGGCGGGGTTTCATGTGCGTTCGGGTGTCTCAAAGCGTCGGGAGGGGGCCATAAAGTGCGGGGTGGTGGCTCGTTCAGGAGTGCGAGCCTCGAGGCTCCAGGACCGACTTTGGAGAGATCGGAGGATGGGGAAATGGACGGTAGTTCGGTGGACGGTCGAGATCTTGAGGACCTGGTCGTCGCCATGCCAGTGCACTATGTCTATGTTAGGGCTGCGGGTCGTCGGTCTGTGATTGTATAGAGAGCGTGTTACATGCGCATGTGCTGGTCCGTGGCACTGCCGGCACAAGCCCGCTCGAGGATTGGTAGACTGCGCTCCGATATGGAGAGCGGAGCGACACTCGCTCGCTCACTCACTCACTTTGTCCTCCCTCCCAGTGGTCGGTAGTCGACCGAAACGGAGAGCGTGGAAGACGTTAGTAGTGCTGATACAACTGATGGGAGTAAAGAGGCGGCAAGCAAAGATGTGATATGTGTGTTCCGGAGCGGCAGATAAGCAGGGTGCTTACGACGAGGGCGCTCGATGGCGTCGGAGGCGTCCGTTGCTAACTGTCGCTCTGGGTGTGGGTGCTTAGGCTCGGATTCAAGGGTGAGCTTGATGTGTTGATGTGGACTGGCGGAGGCAGCCGAGGTCATTGATGCACATCAATAGGCCCCGCAGACGATCGTCATGAAAATAGAGCAGAGCATAGATTGAGCGTTGTCGGACACCATCGGCGCTTCCTTTCGTGTTTGATGCGCGCCATCGGCAGTCTGAAACGGAGGCAAAGGCGGAGGTAGAAGTGTCCACGTGACACAAAGATGCAAGTCTCGACTCAGGACGTGAAAGCGGACGATGCTGTATAGACGGGACAAGAGGACGCAGAGTAGGAAAGAAAGAAGCGTCCGGAATTGAAGATGTCAGGTGGAGAATGATTTGCACCTGGGAGCATACCTCTGCGTTTGAAACGAGGGCTGGAATGGGTTGGCAATCGGAAAAATTTGAACAGCGGAGAGCGGTGCAGTACAAGTTTGGTTGCGTGGATAGGCAGGCGGGATGGAAGACATGAGTATATAATGGGGTAAACGCGTGAGGACGAGGATGGCTAGGGCCAGAGCTAGAGCAAGAGCAAGAGCAGAGCTAAAGCAAGAGCTACAGCATAAGGTTGAGGTTGATGAAAGGCGCGAGGCGCCACGGCACTCGATATTGAAATGAAATGCAGCAGACACGCTTAACCCAAGAAGGATGGAATGAGGGAAGTGAGATAGAAGAAGTGAGATGGACAGAAGGCAGCGAAGAAAGAAAGAAAGGTTCGGAGATGAGATGCGGAGAAGGCGGAAGGACGTGCAGGCGCTGTGAGAAATGAAAGAAGTGACCTCCCGGGTGCATTGCTCTCGTGCACGCGTACGTACGTGCTGGGACTTGGGCGATGGCGAGCAAAACGTGGGCATCGGCTGGGGTTGCTTGAAAATGAAAGGAGAATGCAGCCGTGATATGTGTACACGAGTCTCGTATTGTACAATGCAGGGCAGAGGTGTTTGGAATCGAACGTTCAAGGTGGCACATGCACGCGTCGAACTAGACACGGATGCTCGTTCGGACGGAAGGATGGCTCGGAAAGGACAAGAGGACGAGCGCCAAGATGGAGCGCAGACGGTGAAACGGCGCGGATGGATCGGGGGAGAGGTGGTGAGAAGGTGGATGCACATAGCGAGGCAGAGAGATGGACAGAAAGTGGACGGAGTTGGCAGGGAGATGCGAGGGAGAGCGGCCGGTGGGAGGAGAGCGCTGCCAAGGCTCTCGCGGGGCCAGGACAATGGGCCGTCGACAATGGGCGCGACCGGCGATGCGGCGAGGTCCGCGGGCCATTGTGCATGGACGCCGGGCAGTTGCGAGGTTGGGGTTACGTCAAAGAACGCGCTGCCCCGATTTGGGATATACATAAACCAGTCGCCCGCCTGCCCTGCCCTCCTCCGCTGCGTCCCACCATGCCTCCCTCCATCGCGCACTCCTCAACGACCCCGACCCCGACGACGTCCTCGACGACTTCCTCCTCTCCCACTCCGACGCACGCGTCCATCGCTGGCTCGCATCCCAGTACCGCCTCTCCCCCCTCCGCCCCGACACCGCCGCAGAACATCTCGCACACGCCTATGCTCACCACGCACCCCTCCGCGACTCCAAAATCCTCCCCGACGACGACCTCGACGACCCCTTTTCCCTCCCACATCCCCGCGAAACCTCTCCCAAGACATCGCGTGTGACCCATACTCTTTCTTCGCCCCTCCCGCCGCCCCGCTCCCCCAGGAGCTCGACGACCCGCTCTCTGACGCCGAACACGACGCCCTCGACGAGCTTGTTCGCGAGATGAACAGCTGGCGTGTACCCGCCTCTCCGAACCCTCATCTCGTTCCCGTCACGCGCTCAAGAGCGCCGTCTACCTCGGTCCAATCTGACCGTGACAAGGTTCGTGTCTTCGTCTGCACCCGCCACGGTCACTCACCTCTGTTCTCGACAGCCGTTACCCGCCGTGCCCCCCTTTTGCCGGGGGCCCTGTCCACCGCGTACACGTCCTCTGTCCCGTCCTCCCCCACCTCCGCACTCTTCTCCTCTCCGCCGTCATCCCCTCACGCTCGTACACCAGCTCTCCCCCTCCCGCCCTCTCCCCCTCTTGCCCGTCGGCCTTCTCTTCAGAGACCAGACCACGACAGCCCCGCCGCATCCCCGCGCCGCCCCACACTCACCCTTACACCCGCCGCGTCGTACGCTTCTTTGCGCTCGCGCGCGCGTTCTTCCCGTTTCCCCTCCATCTCCACGACCTTGTCCATCCCTATCGGCTCCGACAACTCGCCTCCACACGCGACGACCCCAGGTCTCTCCCACGCCGCGTCCAACGCGAGCATCCGTCACGCGATCTACATCCCGGACCCCATAACCGGGACACCCGGGACCCCGACGACCCCGACCCCGACGGTCAGCGACAGGACCCCGCCTCTCACCAATGCCTCCTCCTTCGCCTCCTCCGTCGACGCGCCCAACCCGCTTGCGCCCGGCTCGCAGTTGCACCTCGCGCCGTATCCCCTGGAGGCGAGAGAGGGGAACAGGCTGAGCGTTTATCCCAGCGGAGGCGCTGGCGCGTTTGAGGCGTCTAGATGGAGCATTGCAACGTCCGCGAACGGCGGAGCGGCTGGGGGAGGTTCGAGCGCTGCGGACCCGCCGAAGAGTCCGTCGATACGGAAGCGAATCTTGTCCTCCCTTGGTCTCGGCCTCGGCGTCAAGTCCACGGCGTCTTCGACGACCTTGGGCGAGTCGCTTGCGTCGCCGAGGAAAAGCGAGAGCGGGGGCAGGACCAGGAAGGTCAGCGAAAGTGGGAGTTGGCGAGAGAGCGAGAAGGAAAGGGAAAGCAGGAGTCCCACACAGCGCTCGAAGAAGCGCAGCTCGGCGTGGTCCAGACGGCGCGCATCGCCGCCCCCGCCGCTTCCGACGACCCCAATGTCGTCCACCATGTCCGTCCCAATGTCGCCCATGTCTATGATGATGTCGGTGCCCAGTCCTGGGTTGTCCACCACGTACTCTGGCAACTATGCGGGCTCCTATGTGGGCTCCTATGTGAGCTCGTACACGTATTCCGGCTCTTTTGGCGGCTCGCCGACGCCGTCAACGCTACTGTCGCCGCTGCCTTCCATTCGGGAGCCTGTCACGCCGACTTTGACGCCGACCCCGAGTCCGAGCGCTATGGAGCTCGAGTTTGGGGTGTTAGTAGAGTCACCGGAGGGACATCCGAACGACAATCGGAACGGGGAGGGGCAAGACACGGTGACGAGGCTCTCGTACGAGAAGCAGAAAGCAGCCGAGAAGGAGAGAGAGCGGGCCAAGGATGCGCTCCCTGACGTGAGCGTCACGTCGACGCCGAGGAAGCGAAACCGCCTGTCTTGGGTCCCCCCTCGACGCTCCAACGCAGGGTCGACCACGGGGAGCACCACAGGCACAGGTCCTGCGTTGTCGAACCTCCACCTTGGTGCTGGGCTCGGAAGCCTCACGCTGTCGAGCCTCGCAGGCGGGCGAAGCAAAGGTGCGCGCGCACGCTCAAACTCCGGTTCTGCCACTGGCTCCGTATGGAGCGCTGGGCGGAGCAGTATCGGGATCGGGAGGAGTGGGGGGAAGGCGCGTGGTATTGGAGGGAGCAGTGGGAAAAGGCTGGTGGTCAACGGACTGGGGAAGGACGACGCGCGGGGGGAGGCGGCGGTGAAGGCGTGGTGCGAAGGTTTTGGGGAGGTGAGGGGCGTTGAAAGGCGTGAGGCAGATGGAGCGCTCGTGGTGAGATGGCGCAGCGATAGCGTGGCTGATTTGGTGCGTATTCAGGTGGGGCGTTGTAGTGATGGAGATATGGCAGCTGACTTTGCTCGTGATTTTTTGCGTGTAGGTGTGTCGCTTGCACGCGCAGGTGTATATACAGGGCGTCGGCAGCGTTGCGTTGTCGTGGATCGACGGCAAGCGCAAGCACTGAGCTTGCGCTTGCGTGACCTGAGCGCACTTGGCAGCACTGTCTGCGACCGATGGGTCCCGGTTCCGGGTGACTCTGCTCGGTGCCTTCCAGCTTCCCTTGCGCCCTGCGGCCCGTCGACTCGACTTGACTCCCGATCTCGTTCAAGTCGCTCGCTCTACCCTGTGCAGTGCCGCCAGCGCGCTCTATCGCCGCCTCGCCCCGCCCAGTACCATATCCTCCACATGCCCCATATTTCGACTCTGCCCCCGCGCACACGTACATACGCTGCACATACTCGCACGCCCTCCGCCTATCTATTCGGTCGGCGACCTTTGTACAAACAGACTAGCCCCCGTGGGTCTTGCGCTCAGCGCCTCAGCCGTCTAGGAATGGATGGGATCCCCTTGTCCATACTGTACCCTACGTCTTCTCCATCCCGTCACGACCCACCCACGCCCAGCAATTCCTAGACCTAACTTCAAACCCAGTACCCCCGTGCGTCGCGGGGTTGTGCAGTTATTGTACACGCCCCGGAGTCCTCCCTCTGAAGGGCTGTTCTTAGAGTTTCTCGCACCTTGTTGTGTTTTGGCCCCCTTTCTATGTTCTCTGTTCTCGATGTGTACCATCGCTGACGGCGGCGGCGGCTAACAAGTCGTCGTCATCTGGCCCGAAGCCTAATCTCCAGCCGATCCAATTTGGTGTCCCCTCATTTTTCCGCCTGCTCTCGCCTCGTAAGGTGTGTTCCTTCGCGCGCGTCCGCGTCCCTCTTGTCTGCGCTGCTCGTTGCGATCCCGCTCGCAATGCCCGCGTCGTTGTGTATGTGACTGTATGTGTCTATCTCTGTAATCCCTGTCCTCCACCCCCCATTTGGTGTGTGTATCAGCTCAGACCGTGTCTGTATCTTCGTGTTGGGATGCTCGCGCTTTTTTCGTGTGGTTATCTTATCCCGCATTTTCTGCATCTGTATATCACACCCCATTTGTCGCATCCCATCGCATTCCGCCATCGCATTGTGTAACTCCGTATCATACTGTCGCATCCAACTCGCACGCACGCTCGCTACTCGACTCTCCTTGCCTTTTTTCCTTCTCTGTTTCCACTCTTGCCTTTGGTAAATCGCGGACTTGATGTGGACTTGGACTTGTCACTTCTCCCCCTCGCCGCTCGTTCTGGTCTGGATCGTCTGTTTCGCACTGTACTCTTCACACTCCTTTCCTGTTGTTTCTGTCTCTGCCACTGTCGCATTTGTCGTATCCACCACACTTCGCATCCCCACTGTCTTCTACATACATACAGCACACATGGCTCAACCAACATACGGCGCGCGCGGACGTCAATGCATCATTCCCGGCGCCATCCTTCCGACCTATCCTTCTTCCTTGGGTCTTCGCGGGCACCCCCTCATCTATTCCTCATGGACGCGCATACACACTCATCGGGTTACGTGGCGACCCCCCTCTCCGGACCGGCCACCCTTACCCTTCTACTTCCAAAAATTTCGGCCTGAGCGTCCATTGGGACACCTTCCACACATCCGTCTGAGGCGCCGAGTCTTCTTCCCTATTTCGACACTCCTACATACATAGGATCATCCCCACAAAAAGTATTCACGCTCAAAAGACGCGCCGCACACGCGCGCGCAGGTCCATTGCGCCTGCCTCGCGTCGACCACGCTTCGGCTTTATTTCCTCGAAGACCGGCTCTCCTTTGTTTTTATTTTCGTCGACCTCGCGGTGATCGTGACGTCGACGTCGGGGTGGGTTTTTGGGATTTGGGATTTGGGCGTGGTGTGGTCTTTTTTTTTATTGTAGCTAATTGTATACGTAGTTTATGTTCGGCGTATGTCTTGGTCGAGATACATAGAATTTTGTTTTTCTGTCTATGAGCGTGAGACTAGCATGGCTTGGAATCTGCCAAGCCATGGAAGCGGGGACGGAGTGGGGACGGCAAATGCCGCTACGACTTCACTTGCTCTCCGCCATGACCGGATATCAGTCTATGCTTGATATCAGCGAGTATCCCCACTTTCCTGCATTCCGAGACAAACATTACAGGCGTTGTGGTAGAGCGGAGCGAGGCACCTCAGATCAGAAACGGCCGGCTGTCGAGGGCTGATACGTCACGCCCGTTGTGTATTGGTGAAGATCGCTAGTGACAAGTCCATATGATACTTCGAGTTGCTCAATGCTCTCAGCGGATCCCTGACCTCTGTGCATGCAATGATTGCGTCCGTCGAGTCCAATACTCGGAGACTTACAAATTGGCATGCATCGGTGCGTTTTTAGATTATTCGGTCTATAACGTCGAGTCTCACCAGACCTCACCGTGCCCTAGTGCACACATTCTTCGGAATTGAACGAATCCGATTTTTCGATGACTTCCATGTCAAACTATGCCCAGTCTGAAACCCCCTTTGTGCCGGTTTGCTGTCGCCGCGATGCGAGTCGTGGTTCTCGAGAGAACGAGAGCAAGCCACACGCACATGCCGATTCCTGGAATACGAAGCTTACGGCTCGGTCGCGCGACCGTCGCTCGCTATGTATTCCTCTGTAGGATACATACCACGTCGGCTCGACCTGGATTCTGCATAATTCAGGAACGCACGGAACCGCAAGGAACCTTGGAAGAGCTTGGAAGGCGCTCGGGGGGGATGATGAGCCTTCTGTCATTATGTTTTAACTTTGATCCTTTCTAGTGAACGTTGAACGTCGAGCGCGGACCTTCTCGGTTCGTCTTCTATGGCAGGACCTGGACCGTGTGGTGTCTTGTGGACCATCTCTCACGGCTGCCCGAAACATGATATCTTTGGATGCTAAATCCCTGCTCTCAAGGACATTTCTGTTCGTCTATAGTGGTCTGGCCTGTGCCAGGCTATCTATATGGTTGTCTCTAATCACATTCCACCAGCGTGGTTCGAGTAGATCTATGTAAGCGTGGACAGAGGATCGGTACGAGTTTCCCCTTCTGGTGGTGTTTCATGGCTCACATTGCGTTCACATGTCACCGACAGCCTAGCCAGGTCAAGACAGATCACTGCTCTCTTTGAGCATCATCTCTGGTCCATTAAACACCACCTGTAGATTGTTTCGCACTCGAAACACGACGGTTCCGGGTCCGCATGACATGTGCCGTATGCCCTCTACGAGCCAATCGTTCTCACCTTCCCCACGAGAACAGAACCACGCTTTCGGTTCGACTTCCCTGCCTGGGCTGTTCTCAGCCACGCAACCCCCGGGTGCGCGGGCGTCCGTTGTCCCTCTGCTTCTCACCAGGGGGAGGGGGCCCAGTCGTCCCAATACCGTCGGGAGGACGGCTGTCCCTAAGCGAGAAGGCTTGCTGTGCACCCCACATCAACAGGCCACGCGGTGCGATGCCTTGAGGATGTTTTTCCCCAGCTATCTTCTCATGCCAGGCGCAAGCCCCTCCTTCGTTGCCGTCAGTATCAAACAGGCTATGAACTTGCAACTCGCGCGGATTCGAGTTTAAGCGTTCTCAAGACACCGGCATACTTTGTCTTGGGCGTTCGACGGAAACGGTAATTTAAAAATAGCGTGATCGCATCGCATCTCGGCTGGGCCACAGCAATCACATATCGTCCACTGTTAGGCAATGATTTATCCGTCTCACTGGTGTGCACCCACATATGTACACCTTGCATAGAGCCTGCTTCATGATTTCGACAGTATGCGTCTTTTCGCTCAAATGGAAAACCCGTTCTATTGTATGTACATACGGTTCTCTCACAAATCCCTCCGGCTTTCTCACATAGTTCAATCGTCGACGCGCTATGATTTCTAGATACGATCATATATCAGGCCAGCTGCTGTAGGCTTGCTACACGCTAAGAATTCGCGGTGCGTGGCTCAATTCAGCATGTTGACCCATACTCTGCGCACCAAAATAGAAGAACTCACGTTACGGGTCTTCTGATAGGGTGCTCGTCAACAGTCCGTTGATGGCGGGAGGCGATCAGCATTTGATAAGATCGCTAATGCACGGACGCTCAAGGCCTGCTCAAAATATCCCACTCCACTCCGGCGTTACAGTTATGATATCCTGCAACTCAGTTTGGCTAGCGATTTGGGACGCACTGAAGAAAACCCTGACGGTGGTAAGGTGAGCCAATGCACCATGGTGCCTTGCTTGTTCTGAATGTATTTGATCACTCATTGAGTCCGAAGGGATCAGCAGGTTGTGCAACTCCTTTTTGCACAAGTTTCCTTGCGCCCAGATATGTCATGTGTGGCCTGATAATCCTTCGGGTCCGCTTTTTGACCATCCACCAATGACCGCCTGACAGCCGATTTCCGGCGGGGTTTTCTCATTCACTTCCTTCAATGTTTTCGAAAAGGCTAGAGCGGAAGTAAAGCGAGACCTGGAAGTGATTTGAGGGAAATGGATGTGGGCGATCAATGGGGTCGGTGGAGTCGGCGCCTCGTGAGGGTATATGCAAAATGGCGTATATCCTCATCTATTGGCCTCATTAGTTGAATCAAGTATGTGGAGAACCCAAGTCACATCTCCATACGTTAACTGCCGAACCCTTGCAGATGCACCATCTCAATCAGCAGGCAGTTCAATGTTCCTTATCACCGTAACTTCAAGGGTCAGTCGGATGAATTCATACCGCCATATCGTTTTTACTCGACGCTTGTCTGGAAACGGCGCGTTCTCTAATTCTCTCTGCTGACCATTTACCGGCAGAGTCACACATTGCGTTTATGCCACGTATTACCGCTCGCTTCAGGCCGACGATTTCGCTTTCTTATGCTCCTGCCTGGAAAGAACAGTTGGAGGTCCGGTATTTTATGAGATCATCGCCAGAACAAGCAATCGTCGAGGATCGTCGGGCATCGACGTGCTCATTGAAATCCGGGAGATGCCATCGCATAACCCAACCCGTAAGTATCGTAGGAGTCTACAAGACTGCACAATCACCGGAAGTACTTTGTTAGCTCCTATATCCGATGGTCTGCAAATTTGGACAGAGCTGGGGTATGGGGCGCTCAATGAGTCTATGTTATGCCCGACGAGTCCTGCTTCTTTACCGATTGGGTTCTGTACAGGGCTTCACAGTGCAAAACTGCGAAGAAATAGAACCGTCGTAAGCCCTTGCCTGACATACCCTGTCCGTTTCCAACATAATTCAAGTCTGATTCACCAGAGAATTGATCATATTTTTGTTGGATATCAACAAAAGCTTTTCACAATGCACAGTGGGCAGCTCTAGGAAGTTTTCAGGGCTTGCTTAGTAGGCGTGGATCTCGGCTGATGTCACCTATATGGCAATTTCTATGCAGATTTGCCATGGCCTTGCCCTCATGAGATCATGCTCAAAGTTGCTCGGAGTTGTCGAAGGTCAACGTAACAGCTCAGAGCCTGTTATCGGTGGTAACTGGGTCGACATATAGCTAGAGCATTCATGGATTATGTTGTGATAGGTGAGTGTGCATTACTCCTTTCGATTGAGTTCCCTTTGACACTCATCAAGTCTTCTATTCTGAAGCTTCTCATAGCGTGACTCACTCTCTACCGGAAAGCCAATAAGAATACTAGGATGCTCACAAACTCTTCTCTCAGGCGGAGATAACGATGCCATGCTCAGACATTTGCTATACGCTAGGCGCCTCGGAGCCTGGGGTATAAGAGTGTCGCAAATTGCGTCTTGTGGCTCCTCAGCACCATGAGTGTTATCTTTGTCTTCGTCCCTCCTCGGAGAGCTCCAGCGCCATAAGTCTCTGTATGCTGTTTTGCTCTTAGGCTTAACTGCGTATTCGGTCGTTCGCTACATCAGAAGCCCCTATCGCAAGCTTCCTCCAGGACCCAAGGGCTATCCCATTATCGGCAATTTCCTGAACATTGGTGACAAACAATGGCATGTATTCACTGAGTGGAAGAAAGTCTATGGTGAGACCGTCGTAATGTTTCGCTGCTGTCGAGTTGCTGAGATTTTGTCTAGGCGACTTTGTGTATTTCAAGGCTCTTGGACAGCCATGCTTGTTCTGAATAGCCAGAAGGCAGCTGCCGATCTTCTTGACAGGCGCGCAGCAAACTATTCGGATAGGCCCCCACACATAGTTGCTTGCGAAATCTTAACGGGCGGTCTTATTCTGGGTTTCACGCGTTTCGGTGATCTGTGAGTTTGACATCGACCTTCAAGATACCAATATCCGCTGACCGTAATCTGACTCTGCTTAGTTGGCGCCGCATGCGCAAGGCTGGCAATGAGGGGCTTCACAAGGGCGCTGTGCCCAGATACTACCACAAGCAGACCATCGAGTCTATCACTCTCGCTCTTGGCATGGTCACCGAGCCTCGCTTGTGGGATCGACATGTGCGCCGCACTTCGGCCTCTACCACGCTGGGCATCGTCTACGACGCTCCTACGATCGCTTCGGAGCATGATCCCCATGTTAGACGCATTAACGAGTTTGTGGGACGCTTGACGCGGGCTGCTCTTCCTGGCGCTCATTTCGTAGACTTCTTCCCGTTCATGAAGTACATTCCGAGCAGGTGCGTTCAAGGTTTGCTAAGAACTTTCAGTCAAAGATTGATAGATCAACAGGTTTGCCAAATGGAAACGTGAGGCAGAGGAGTGGTGCGTACGCGACTCAGCAATGTTCGAAAGTCTACTCAGCGGTGTACGCTCTCGGATGGTAAGATAACACCCAAATCATTCCCAAACGTTTGTTAACAAGAAATCATACAGGAAAAGGAGGGAGGATTGGTTAGCCTGAGTGCTACGTTGATTAAAGACCAAGCGCGGGTCAATTTGACTGAGCATCAGAATGCCTGGGTTGCTGGAAGTGTCTAGTGAGTGCCAAAGTCGACTGGGTCAAAGAATGACATACTGATCCATCGTAGTTCTGCGGGGACGGAGACAACAGCCAGCACCATGGCCTGGTGGATGCTTGCCATGGCCACGAACCCCGATGCTCAGAAGCGCGCGCAGGCTGAAATTGATACCGTCGTCGGTCGCTCTCGTCTCCCAAGCTTCGCCGACTTCGAACACCTTCCGTATACTCGTGCCATGGTTAAAGAAGTCTTGCGTTGGAGGCCTGTCGTCCCTGTTGGCTCGCCGCATCGATCGATCAAAGACGATTGGTATGAAGGCCACTTCATTCCCGCAGGCACAGTTTGCATCACGAACGTTTGGGCTATCAATCACGACACGACGATCTATGGCGAAGATGCGGCATTGTATAATCCTTCTCGCCATCTTGATGAACATGGCCGTATGGCGCCGAGTCCCCCTGACACAAAGGAGCAGAGCCATGCGACTTACGGATTTGGTCGCAGGATATGTCTCGGCATGCACGTTGCGAACAATGCCTTGTTCATGTACATCGCCATGGTGGTGTGGGCTATGAATATTGAACCGATCACAGGCGCCAACGGGAAGCCACAGGAATTGGATGTTTACGCTGATATCGATGATGGACTTGTGGTGTACGTCTGAGCCTTTTATCCCTTTCCGTCAACTTACTCACTCAACGAGCACAGTAAACCTCCGCCATACGAATACAAGATCACACCACGCTTCCCTGATGCTGCGGCGATGTTGGAGCAGGCTAAAGAGACGATGGGCAATTGATTGATGCGGCTTAGAGTCCAGGCTCGCCATATGCTCCCTTTCTGTAAGATAGATGCAGTAGATTCACAGAGAACGACGATGTGTTAAAGTGTGTGTCTATGCAGAGGGAGTGTCTTAAGGTCATCTCGGTTTCATGTTGATGCAGTGCCAGCTGCAAGTGCGTTGGCCAACCTTGAGATTCCTGTCGCTAGGATTGGGTGAGGTCAGATGCGATGCACTCAATCCACAGCCGAGATATTGATCAGTGTGTGTTTCACGCGAGCGCCTTTGTGAATGTTGTGACGCATCCGCATGTATCCCGCATTTGACGTGAATACTATATGTACGGTAAAAATACATCGATTGCGATCGAATCAGATCCAGAATCTGGGAGAACAGCTTCGACACAAAGAACAGTTGTACGAGGGCAGCCACGGGGACTAAGAGAACGCGTAAGCGTTGAACATCACATGAGATATCATTTGAAGGTGAGACGTGTGGGACCAACTGCAAGGTTGAATAGTAACGTGAAATTGAAGCAAATGCATTTATCTGTACGAACTAGCATATAATCAACGAGGTACCACGCAACTCGTCTGTGCGAGATTTCCTCGTGGCCATCACGATGTTCCGCTGCTGTGCGGTGTGGCGGAATTCAATGGCAATGTGTTAAAACTGTACCACTGCGATGCAAGCGCCTAACAGAAGTAGGACTGCATTCCGAAGAACAATAGCCACCATGGTGAGGCGTTGGGATGACCACCTTGCGTGAGCGCCTTGCATAAAAGGCGGTCCATCTGATCGCTGTGAGAGAAACACTTTCCTTGCCTCTCGCTTGCAGATAGCATCGTCCGCCCTGACAAGCTCTCCCAGAGGAGCCCTCATGCACTTCCCGCCCTGTATTGTCAATACATCGCACAATATCAGTTGCCAATGGATACGATTTGAAGCCTGGATCCTCCATGATCGCGACCTCACCAAACAGTCGAAGGCCGCACAGAGAAGCATCGAGGCAGACTCATTGCCTCCCAGAATTTCATTCGACGCAATATTGGAAGATGCGGCCTCGAGAGCTCACGGCATTCAGGGACCTCATAAGGTTCCACGGAGCGCACAATTGCAAGATCCTGTGGTTTGTGTGAATGACTGGGTCAATGTTACGATATCGAGTGTCAAAGAGTGCATGCCCAACCATCTCGAGGGGACAGCTCCTGCGCCACCCCGAAGGATAAAGGTTAGTCATAAAGATCTCTATTTGGGAGAAGGCGTTGACATTCCTTGCGCAGAGAAAGCCCGTACCTTCGCTGGGTGATTATCAGGTTGGACCTGTCAATATGATCACCTCTATGGACGCTGCCTTTCTCGACTGTGAGCAGTTTTGAACAACATCGCTGCCACATAACTGATCTGGGTCCATGCATTAGCTCAAGCACTTATCGAGCCGAGCCAAGACTGTCCTGATGTTCCTCTGCAGGTCTGCACTAGAGACATTGCTTCGTCGCACAAAGACAGCGACCGATCGTGATGCAAACGCAAGCATCTATAAGGTCAAAGCTGAGCCCATGCCAAACCGATTCAGAGACATCTCTCGACGTGAAGCATGATCACGAGCCACACACCTCAGGAAAGACGTCGCAATATTTAGGTACAGGTTCGCTGGGAAATGATACGCAGGACATAGGCCATGGACTGAGCCACCATGCTGAAGAGACGACGGACAAAATGACAGAAGATCGTGATGAAGGCTATTGCATCGAGGAACTTCGAAAAAAATGGGGTTGGACTGAAGAAGATCTGGAGAGGATGGTCCGACGACCTCACGTTCCTAGAGGAAAAAGAAGGATCAGAAGATAATCGTCGAGGGTATGAATTTTGACGCCGTTGTGTGTATCTTGTTCTCTTGAACAAGTTGCTCTGTTCAGTTGTGTATACATTACACATGCCTTTGTTGACTTTTGTTACTGTATGAATATGATTCCAGTAGTTGCTCACCACTGACTTATATGATAGCGGGAGTCGAAGTGGTCCAGAATCACCGAAAGCAACAGGTCGTTACGAGAACTTGCGACATGTGACCAGGAGAAGCTTTTTGTATGGGCCACGCTAGGCCCCATACTCACCGCATAATCTCAGCATCTCTCGCAGTGACTCCAAAGCTCTCAGAATTGCATTCCCTTCTAAAACTAGACTAAGATCCCCTAGTTCTGGTGATTTTTACCGGATTCCTTGCTTCGAGTCCACGCAATTTCTGATTCATATGAGAGCCTGGCACTGAACTCTCAATCTACCACAGGAAGACGGTCCGACATGTAAAGCCACGCATTCGAATAACGGCAGATGTGAATTCTCGAATGCTTTAACAGGGTTCTTGCGAGCGATGTCTATGGTGTTGAGTGCCTTCTCCAGGTCTCCTGCCTCGTGTCAACGTACTTTCAATGGCGAACACGTACAAGGGCGACAATTCACCGGGCAGGTAGGTCATGCTAATCGCCTTCTTTGCGATCTAGCGACTGATATATGTAGGTGCGGGCGAAGGCATGGTATGGGCAACCCTCTCAGCACCACCAGCATGCTATCGACATCATTAGGTTTCTTCACGATCATCATCTATGCCTCGCTTGCCCGTGCAACCCAGACCTTAAGCGTTCGCTCCTCTGTTCTGAGCAACAGCAGTGAGAGTCTTATTGTCGAGACAACCTCAGGCAAAACCCGTGGATTCTTGGATAATAATACCACATCCATCTCACTAAAGAAGTGGTTTGGTATTCGGTATGCGCAAGACACATCGGGGCAAAATAGGTGGCGCCCACCCCAACCATACCGCTATAATGATACGATATTCAATGCAACAGCCTTTGGACCGGCATGCTTACAAGGTCGAGCGGACGGCGGGAGTGGTACATCTGTGCAAAGCGAGGATTGTCTGAGGATTAACGTCATAGCACCAGTGGGGGCTAAGGAGTTGCCGATATACCTATACTCTTAGTAAGTACTCTGTGTCTATGGCTCCTCACACAGTTTTTTTGATTTATAGAACAGTGGTGGCGGTTTCGACAGCGGCGCCTCCTCCGATCCTAAGATCGATGGCTCCTTCATGGCAGCAAAAGGCATTGTTTTTGCCAGCTACAACTACCGTCTGTCGTTATGGGCTTGGCCGCATGCGTCTGAGATTGCACAGGCAAATCAAACCCAGAACTTCGGCCTTCTTGACACTCGTGCTGCCATTCGGTGGATTCAGGCCAATGCAGGTGTGTTTGGTGGGGATCCCGCAAAGATTACACTGGGTGGTGCGTCTGAAGACAAAATTGGCATGATTGAAGCGTTGATCGAGTCGCAATATCACAGGTGAATCTGTGGGTGCCGGTGCGTACGCACTTACCATCAGATGATTAGCGACTGAGATCACGGGCCAGAAATGACGAACTTTTACCTCTCGGCGTGGCCTGACGATCCTATCATTCGAGGAGCTATAATGCAGAGCTCAGACAGTGCGTTTAGTTCATCTCTATTGATGGTGTTCATTCAACGATGGCCTGTTCAGCTTCTCAACCGCAATGGGAACTCGGAAATCAGCTCGAAGCCATATCAAAAAATCAATCATGTCCAACAGGCAACGGTCAGCTGGATTGTTTGAGGGGAAAAGATGGCTTTGCTCTCAAATCCATTCTGCTGGAGACCGGTAACCAATTTCAACCCGTCATCGACAACATCACTGTCTTCAAGGATTATGTGAAACAGACAAGGGAGAACAGAACTGCAAATGTACCTTTGCTTATTGGGACAAATAAGGTATGTTCGTCTCGAGACAGAATGCGCGAGTAATATATCTATAATTATAGGATGAAGGGACGCTTATTGTGAACGGAGAGCCAACAGCATATACAAACGAAACGGCTTATATGTGAGTGCCTTCTAGTGCAGCTTGGTTGGTGCGCGAGAGATGTTTCAATGCTCATTCCTTTGTGTCATGCAGCAAAAGCAACAATCTAAACTTCCCGTTTGCGAATACGACCGACGTGCTGAAATTATACCCAACGCCTTCCACTCTCTACCCATCTGTTTATAATGCGACTTCTGCTATGTGGAGGGATGCCCATATGCTCTGCCTTGCTCACAACCTGGGAAAGTGGCGAACGGAGGCGTTAGGGCTTCCTGTTTGGCGGTACAGGTTCGATTTAGTTGCTAACAACCTCAATTCGTTGGGTGCGTCCATTGGGACATTTCATGGTAAGTTTGTTTTCTTTGTGCCTTGTGAAAGTCTCCTTAAGATATATATAGGAGAGGACCTCCAATTCGTCATGGGGTACGGAGTTCCAGATTCTGATATCGGAACACAACTGACAGTCTTACCCAATTAGTACGACCAGCCTCATCGCCCTCAGTCCGCCGTTTATTCCCGTGACGCCATTTGAGCAAGAGGTATCGGACTACATGGTCAAAGCCTGGACCAACTTCATCAAAGGCGAGTTTCCGCTTCTACCTCTTTCAATTGTTCTCGAACAAGCCCCGCGTAGATCCTCTCAAGGGACCGCAGATTTCTGGATGGGACAAATACGACCCAAAGAACTCTAGCACACTCGCTATCTTGGGAATCTCCGACTCCGCTGCTGTTGCTGGAGACCATCTCGCTGTAGACGCTGTGTGTGAATACTGGAATACAATCCTGCCAATATATCCTCAGGTGAATCTCATCAACTTTCATGATGGCCTGTGAATTCACATTAGATTGGTTTTATAGACGTTCCCAGCATGCGGGAGCTGGACGTGCTCAAACTGAATAGATACTTCGACGAATCTACGCGATACTCAGGCAGAATGCACTATCAAACCAAATATGTATGCGCTTGGGGACGAGCATTGATACTGTCATTAGACGAAAGACAAATCATATAACCTCAGCAGTCTCACACACACACGGAGCAATAGAAAGACAGACGCTAAAATACATCTTCCAGGAGACACCCCACGGTAAACCAGACATGTTTGTCATTTAGTCTCCTCTGCTTTCAAGGTAGAGGTTGGCCAGAGTTGATCGCATTCGCAACCTGACTCGTGTTCGGACGGTTATATGCATACCTGCAGCACGGAAAAAAAAATTAAATGCAGCAGCGTGCCTTCGACCATCTTATGCTTACCTCTCATAACTATCCAAATACAATTGTTCCGTGCTGCAGGTGCTCTTGAATGCGGGATGTTCGAAGATACGATCAAGCCACGTGGCAAATCGAGGCCTTGCAGGAAGCTCGAAAGCCCGGTAGTGCTTGAGCACGTTGGTCGTGCGGAACAACCCTGATTGCCAAAATGTTACTATAGTCAAAATGATGTGAGGACAAGAGAACATACATGGCCCGGCCATGACATCCGTCCAGTTAAGCGTACCCCCTTCCCTCCAGAGGCCTGATCCGGCCTCTGTCTCCCTATCCGCGCGTTCCAAGAGGGACACAAGCTCTTCAAGAGTCGCATGGAGTTTCTTGCCCGTCTCAATTTGAGTGGCAGCGTCCTGAGCTTGTAGGAAGCGATAGAATGCCGGTACCAGGACTCGATTGACATGGTCGGCCTGGAGCCGAACCAGAGCGCGAGCATAGGGGTCCGTGGAGGGTGGAAGGAGGGTGGAAGACGTGGTGCGAGCGGCGAGACTAAAAACGAAGGTAGGCTCGGTGAAGTACAAGAGCAGGATGTTGAGATACAGACTCTTCGAGATATTCCATGATTACCGTACTTTCGTTCAGGGCTCTCGGCGGCTCGTATGTGTTGAGTTTTAAGCCCGGTACCAGGCCCTTCGGGGACACTTCGAGGAGATCCTGGGGCTTTTTGTAGGGGTCGACTTCGTCTAACGAGAACGCACATCCAATTGAGTGATCAAACGCGGCTCTTTGTAGAAATTACTCAACAGTACTGTAACAACATAAGATCGTGAGGAACGTCTCCTAGGAGATTTCAAGATAAAACTCACCTGGTACGGAATGCCGAGGAACTCAAAAGAGACCCAGACTCGCTGGACAAACGGGCAAAAACAGCTCCCAAAAAGTGTGATGTCCTCCTTGGCGCTGTGTTTCTTGACAGTGTCCAACGCGAGGCCCGTGCATTCTAGATGATATTGTTTACCAGAATCGCTTGCAACAGACATGGTAGTGAGAGAGCAAAGGCAAAGGAAGAGCACAGTGAGAAGATATATGACGACATTGTCACAGGATACTATTTTTGGACTCGACTTGACGGCGATTTACTCAAGCATCATTTCGCATGGTACACTCACACAAAGCACACTTACTGTGGAGATTTTGCTCGAATTGGTTCGACAAAACACACCATCGATGCAGAACAACCTGACTTTATTGGCTGGACTAGAGATGATCGCGTGGAGCCTCACATCGGCGAGGACAAATATAACTAGCCACGAGAAGCTCAGATTGCTCGTAAAGCACCAATCTTGAAATACCCATCAGCTGCAAGCCTCTGATTAAATATGTAGTACCCACCAAACGGATATCTTCACGACGTCCTGCGGAGATATTCTGTCCACAGCGAATCTACGAACGCTTTGTCCGTCTAAGGGTTGTACCGCAGCCACGCTTAGAAATTGTGTCAACGTCAAAGAGGAACCAGGACTCACATGGATCATAGTCAAGATTTCCTGCACAAAGTTCACTTTCCCCAGCTGAGTCTGAACTGCTTTGCCATTGACCGCAGTCAGGATCGCATCTCTCGCGGTGCCATGATCAACTGATCCGTTCACAGACACACTGGTGCCGTTCACAGTCTTCTTTTCTTTGCCCTTGCCCTTACCGTTCTCCTTCACTCCGTTCGCACGGCTCTCGGGTACGGGCTCGGGCGCAGGAAGAGGAGCGGGCGTGGAATTCACCCCCCCTGGAACGTCCCAGCTCCTTTCAATCTCAGCCCGCTCTCGCTCGTTGTCGCGTTCCCGCTCTTTCCTGCCCTTTCGTTTTCCCTTTCCTCTCCCATTGGCTTCCCGTTCCTTCTGGCGCCGATCAAACACATCCATATCGCTCAGAGCGCTTGTATCCGCGAAATCGAGCTCCACGACATCCCCATCATATGAGCCTTCCCGATCGTCGAGTGGTGCACGAGGATAAGGCCACAAAGTAGAGTCAGACTGGAAGGGAATGAGTGGATGCGGAGTAGGTTTTGCACCATTGCCATTGCCATTGACGTTCGCATTCATGTTCGTGACGGAGGGGTTGCTGGAAGAAGAGGTAGGGAGGCGGGCAGAGACACCCACAACTGTCGAGTTAGAGCTTGAAGCTGCAATGGAAGAAGGCGGGGAGAATTGACCCGAGCGCGGCGATGCCGCGCGTTCGGCAAGAGGCGTCGTGTCACCACCGCCTATACGGATGAGAGTGGGGCGCGGAGTAACGTCTCCAAGGACATGCCCGGACTCGTTGTGATGGCCATTGGGAAGCGAGAGGGAAGGCCGGCCATCTTCACTATTGAACACGGTACTGGACTCGGAGTATTCCGCACCAGACGCATTGGATTGTACGTCGTCACTGCTTTCTACATCACCTTCATAGCGATTTTGAGAACCAGAGTGACGAGAAGAAGTGGCAGATGATGTGCGAGAAGTAGGGGATTGCTGCATAGGGAGGCCGAGGAGGGAGGAGATAACGTCTTGAGTGAGAATTTGGGGTAAGGCACTACTCGTCGGCTTGGGTGAGTGAATTTCGTACTGCGCAGGCAGGGATTGACCACGGGAAGACTCGGAAGGGTAGTGTGATTGGAATTGAGCTTCGGCATAAGATAGTTTGGTCGAGGGAGGTGCTGAAGGGGGAGCGGGGAAGGGGGATGCTGAAGAGTCGTGGACAGGTTGCGAGGATGCGGAGGCAAATATAGAGTCCAGAAGAGCAAGTCCTTTCGTGGACGATGTGGAGATGGATGGAGGGGGCGATGTGATTGAAGACTGTGTTGCGGGTTTGGGAAGTGGAGAAGCAGATGCAAAAAGATCAGAGAGTGTCACTTTACCGGATGGCGCAGGAGTAGTAGAGGTAAGGGAAGAGGATATCGACATGGAGGAAGGAACCAGTTTGGAAAACAGCTTATCAACCTCTGACATGTTATTGCCAAAAGCGGGCCCGTTCGCGCTAGGTTCGCCGATAGGGGCTGTAAGAGGCTGAGCCGAGGTAGCGAAAGCTGAAGATGAGAGATATGCGCGTTCGCTGCCCGTTCCCGAGGTGATTGAGGAGCCGCCATTTGACCTAGAATCAGGCGGTGGTGGCCGATCAGGCCCGTACCTAAACTCCTCCGGATATGAGTTCATCTTGCGGATGTACAGATGCAACCTAATTCAGATTGAGCTCGGACCAGTGATTCGAAATGCATCGGGTGAGACGAGGTATTTACCGCTTCATGACTTCCTTCATCGGTTCGCGTGAGCCGGTCACAAACATCCATAGCCCAACGGTTTCCGTCTGGCCCTTGTCAGGGTTTTTAGCAAGTAGGACTTGCCAATTTGTGAGTATATCGGTGGGAGAAGGCTCGCGGCCATGTGCATCGGCATAGTCTGAGGGTGTGCCAGTGGGTCGTGCGGTCATTGGAGTCGTAGATGGTGCAGCAATTTCTGGGGAGCTGTTTGAGGATGGAAGAGAGGCAGGGTGGGGACGCGCCATAGCTTGACGCTTGGTGGTGAAATCGGGATAGGAGCGATACATAAGGTATTCACTGTGTGTTTCAACATCGTCTTCCGGATACATAAGATGAACATAGTCTTCCATGCCCATGCGATTTAGGATATAGAAGCCATATGGTGGGTAGGCATTTCTGAGGACAAAAAGTTTGAGCGTGGAAGGAGCAATGGACACTGACGAGATGATATCAATATAAAGAGAGAAGCCGTGGCTCTTCGACTGGAGGAGTTATGCAGATGACCAGAAATAGGATCACGCAGAGACTGTGGGTGAAGAAGACCGCAAGGAAGAGACGCACCGTTCAAAGAGGAACATACTACCCTCATAGCCTTTTTTCTCCCACTTTGTGCCATTGTGATGATACAAGCACACATGACTGAATTGATCAAAAATAGAGACAATGGATGGGTCATGACGACGAAGGACCTTGAGATTCTGTTGATATCGTAAAGCGGGTGACATGCCCACCGCAGGCGAGGGTTTGGAGGTCACGACTGATGATGCGGGTTGTGGACTGGGGTTGAAGGGTTGGGCTGGAGGAAGAGATCGCTGGGATCTTGGTTTATGATGAACAGCGACATTGTTAGTGATATTCGACGAGTTTGCGATGGAGGAGGAGCGGGAGCGGCGGGATTTGTTCATCGTGGTCAAGCACAAAGGGCGATGAGCGCAGCGCTCAGGCGTGACGCTATTGTGACTTGCCAGAAGTCACACGTGTGACCACCGACGGGACCTTCAGAAATTGAGTCTCGCAGAGTCTCGCGCGCGAATTCTGCGTAGATGCCAGTCTGGGGCCGGGGCGGTGCAGAAATAACAAAGTCCTCATGGTCGCTAGGTAGGACGGAAATGAGACTACCTATCTCGCGGCCTATGCAGAAGTGGGAACATCCGACGAGGCCCCTTCTCGTGCCCGCTGCAGCGTCCGCATCCATCTGACATCCCTCCCAACCTTGCCCTCTCGTGCACGCTGCCTTCGTCGGTTCAGGTGATCCCAATCCTCGCCTACCCCGACTTCCTTTCCATACACTTCTTTCTTTTCGACCTCCTGCTCCTGCTCCGTGGGCTTGTGTGCCTTGATCTGCCATAGCCAGGTGTCCATCGTAGATGTGAGCGAGTTGCTCGTGGCGTGCGCGCGCTGCGCCTTGGTCATGGATGCGAGTCGTTGTTCAACCTCTTCGGAGGACAACTCACGCAGAGTGTGGATCTTCTCGACCTCTTTCAGCTTGACAAGGTCTGGAAGAATAGTCCGCTTCAGAAATCTGCATAATGAATCGTGTCACGCACTGGTTTGCAGGACAAAGGAGTGCGACATACCTCATAGAGCGTATTGGATGCTCAGGGTGGGGAGGCTGAGGAATTCTCATGTCTTTGAGGATCCCCGTAGTGCTCTCCGCATCGGCCACCTTCTGCTGTATGGCCTGGTTGTAGATATCCTGCGTAGTCATGGGTTTGGAATTTGAGCGGAGGACGTTCCGGACAACGTCAAGAGCTACTCTTGTCGAATGTCGCGTCCATGGGTAGAGATTAAGGACCATGATGAAGGTCGCGTGGAAGAGTGGACAGTCGTTAATACAGTGCACACAGCGCTTGGGGGTTTTCGAGAGATTATTACGTAAAGCTCCTTAGAAAAAGGTAAAGCCTTTTCAATTCTTGCAAGTTTGTCAGATAAGTGGTGATAAATTGATGACATTGGGTGAAATACTTGTTCTTTTCTACCGTCTTTCCGCAGGATTTTAATGGAAAAAAAACCCCAAGCGCAGTGTTAGAATGTCATCTGGTCGACACCTGCTATTATCGGTCACTAAGAAACACATTTTATTTTGATATTTTGAGAATCAAAAAACGTCAATTCCGAGGCTTGCAAACTATTTTCATATCAGGCAGGTTAACGGAGAACAATTGATGCTAATCCTCTGCAACCAGGGAACACTAAGTACAATCGCACACCTTTGTATCAAAAGAACTCATCATCTGGCTTCCAATTCTTCGCCATATCCCAGTAGCCCGCCATTTTCAGACCTAGCGCCTCTCTAGCCGCTCCATCCGTCGGACAGCTCTTCGGTCTGAAGTTTGTGAATGCACGGTCACGCAACTGCCCCTCCCATACCATATCGCAACGGTTGTCTTCAAGAGACACCTCCCCGATCTGTGTCCCATCGTCTGCCTTGCCCTTCCCTTTGCCAGCGTTCTCAACAGCGTCAGGTATCTGTCCCTCAGGGATGTCGAGAACAACATCCTCTTCGCCTCGCGCACGGGCAGCTTCCGTCCATGCGATGCGGTGAAGCATCAGCCGCTGATACATCCGAATGAACTTGGCTGCACCCTCGACGTATACTAACGAGAACGACGGATTAAAGATTGCGATACCCGTGAGGTTCATTTGTTCTGCATTCTTGCGCACTTTGAAGCGATGTGCTGGATCCGAGAGAGTCTTTATCCTATATAACGCAAATTAAGCACGGTATAGGCATAACAGTGAACGAGAGGGAAACAGGCGCACTTGAATACAGCAGCATAGATACCCTTCTTCTCTTCCTCAACTTTCTTCGTCTCAACTTTCTCGCGCCTCTGGTCATCGGTTAACTTGCGCTCCGCATTCATTTTTTCGTGTCCATGCTTTCGTATTGCAACTTCACGCCTCACCCGCGCCTCGACACGAGTTGGATCTTGCACGGCATCTGAGGTGAGGACCTTCATCAGATTCGCAAGGCGAACTATGTAGACGTGTCAGCCATCGTATCAAAGCTGCAGTAGGGGGCAGACAGACCTTTGGGTGGGTCAGGAGGAATGAGACCCATGCGGATGCGGTCCCGCTTATCTTGTAGTTCAGCCTGACGGCGTTGCTTGCGCATCTTCTTTTGCTCCTGAAAAAGTTGAAAGAGTACGAATAAGATATTGAGATGGCGTTATGGTAAACGAGACAAACCTTCTTCGTCAACATGAGTGGCTTCACCGCAGGTGTGTTCTTCTCGCTCGGAGCGACGATAGGGATAGGATGCTGAATGTAGATGTTGATGGGTGAATGCTGGTTCCGTATATTCAAGAGTGAAGGGTCCAAATTGACGAGGTCATCGTAGGTCTTGTTGGGCAAAAGGGCAACGTCCCACCATTCTGCATCGGGCGGAGGCTCGCGCTGCAAACGGGGTCAAAGAGGTGGGTGCATTCTAGACAAGAGACGGCGTACGCGAATATGCTTCTCCAACGTGTCGAATTCAGAATCCAGACCTGCCTTGCGCGCGCTCTGTGCAATTCGTTGCTTCAGTGCTTCCAGCTGTGCCTCTTGCCTTTGTTGATTCGCTAGGGCGACGTACTTGCCCTTGGGGTTGAACTTCATTGATCGTCCTACGCGTTCACGCGGCGCGCCCTCGAATCCGCTATCCCCCGCCGACGAGGCTGCAGCAGCATAAGGATTCTCTTTGGGAGGAGGGGTAGGAGCAACGGGAGGGGGTGTCGGCACGTTGCGCGCGTTGGCTTTCATCGATGGGAACTTGGGTTGCATAGGCTTGTACCTATCCTTTTTGGACTGCGGCACGGTTGGGGTAACGTCGAGGAGAAGCGGATGAGCGGTCATTTTGAGGCCAGCCCCTTGTTGTGCGGGCTCAACAGGCTTGTTCTTCTTTCCTGTCTGAGGCATTGACTGCGGACGTGGGCAAGGCCCAAGCCATTTAGACGAGTCATATCTGGGACGGGAAGCAGGTACGCACCATGTAAGGGTTGTCCTTGATGGCAAGTTTGCTCTGCGCTTCGGCAACCTTCCTTCGAGCCTCCGCGACCTTTCTTGCTAAATCATCTGTGACAGACGGCGACGGCGATTGACTGGTTGATGCTGCCAGTCGTGGGGTCGGCGTGGCAGATGCGGGTGTGACAGAGGGAGTAGGAGTTTTCAGAACAGAGCCCGCAGCTTTTTTTTGCATGGCGGCAAGCTTCGCTTGAACCTCTGCCTTCTTCTGCGCGATCAAGGCAGCTTGGGATAGCTGCCGGTCGTCTTAGAATTCACATTGAACACAAGGAACATCTTGGAGAAAGACTCACTTCTGCCGTAGAATTTGTTTCATGACTGGGTGTCTGGGAATGAAAAAAGGTTATAGAGAAAAGTCAGAAGAATTGTGGGGGGCTATTCACCTTCAACGCGAAAGGAATGTACTCACTGCAGCATTGCTGGAGAGAGGAGTGAGTGGAATATAGCCACAGCTAATCTGATGAAGACACATACCTTCGAGTCCGTTTAGCTGCAGAAGCATCTGAACCGCCTTCTAAAGGCCGTTTCCTATCGCTCATGGTGCACTCGTCGTCGTCACCGTTGTCGGTAGCGAGCTGTAGCGAGTGCCTGCTACAAGGAGCGGAGATCGAACCCCATGAACAAGGAGCGGCAGTGATGACATAAGCACTGTTCCGGTATGTTCTCCCTTTCCTCTTCTCGCGCTCTGCTTTCCGCTTGCAGACCTCTCCTCAGCACTGTGGGCCTCAGGCTGCAGGCGCCTGCCTTGACCTGTGTTAATTCTTTTGCTCGTTTCCGATCCCAACTGGCACCGCGACGCGTGACACATATCAAGCGGCACAAGGGCACGATTCCCATCCCTATCGGAGGATCGACGAAAGGAACGACGCTAGCATATGGAGACTGGGGGATAAGAATAAAGGGCCAAGGGGTGCGAATTACTGCAAAGCAGTTGACCACGGCGGAAGAGGTGATCAAAAGGAAGATCAAACCTGTCAAGGGTTCCAAGGTATACATGCGAGTGTTTCCGGATATTCCAGTGTGCATCAAGGTATGAACACATTAGACACTCGTATATATGAGTTTGGGTCTTGCTTATGCTTATGTGTGTAGGGAAATGAAACTCGTATGGGAAAAGGTAAAGGCACCTTCGAGTTCTGGGCAACCCGGTGCGTTGGACACGCAGATATGCTGTTTCTAATAGACTGACGTACCAATAGTGTTCCAACTGGTCGTGTCCTCTTTGAGATCGGAGGTGCCCCTATTCGTGAAGAGTTAGCCCGTGACGGTATGTGCTTCAGGATATCCCCCTCGTGTCTAGCTCTCAATCAGATCCCTCGCTAGCTCTTCGCCAGGCTGCCAACAAGCTGCCTACCTTGATGGAATTCATCGACCGCAGTGCACTCCCCCGGCTAGGTAATCTTCTCATTACGCCAGAAAACACAACAGTAGAAGAATCGCCGGCAGGAGCTAGGACCGTTGATGTGGCATAATTTTATTAGATGCCCACGCATGTCCAGTCCAATAATTTCTACTTGATGAGATATACGTTGCACTCCTTTCACCATCTGCAGCCTTTCTATTTGGTAGGCCCATTATTTTCTTTTTCGGCTCAGGACTTGTGCGTAAGAACTGTTTATCGCCGATGATTCGAATAATGTGTGATACACAAGACCTTACTATGTTTTGTTCGTCAACGTAAGCTGCTAGGCATTCATCTTCATGAATGTTTGGAGAGCATTTTCGACCGTTCATGCAAGGGATCTGCGCGATGATTCAATATTCAATTTCCTGGTCGTGGGAATCTTTTCCCCGCATTGCGTCGAACGAGGTCGAACACTGGTCGAACGTATGCACTTAAATACTACTCAAATGCGCTCGCACTGAGTCTACGGTATACCAGATTCACCAATAGCCATGTCGCTGCTGAGTGACCCTGAGTACGGCTTCATCATCTCTTATAAGTTCCTGTTCAATAAACATCATATCCTCTAGGTTCCTAGTCCATAGCCTTCGTTTAAATTACCTCCGCAACGTCGACGATCCTTATGGGCCCCGCCTCATCTCCTTGAACCCATCCTTCTCCTCCAACCCATATATCGTCGCCGCCTCTTTTGCTGATGTCGATCGATGGCCGGAACTATCTGCACCGTCAAGTCCCCCTCTGTCTGAAGATGAAGCCGACGGCACTCGCATTCGACACGCCTCTGGGTTTCCTGGTGCAACTGGTTTGAAATATAGCCAAACCATCTTAGGGCCTTCACGAACGGGATTCATGGGGATGAGAACCGGTGATCGCAGGTCTGGCTCGGCGCGGCGGTCGACACGCTACGCTAAGCGTGATGAGGAGCGCAATGACGATCCGCCCAAGGAAGCTGGCGGCGGCACCAGCTCTCAGCTAGGGTCGTTGTCCTCCGATGGAGAGGAAGATTTATCTACTGCCGATGATGAAGACGATTTTGACGACGTCGGTGATATCGACAACAGTATCGATATGGATGGGGATGAATTTGATACGTAAGTGGGACCTTTATGCCATACTCTTCTTTCTGAACATCTTCGTGAATAGACATTCCCATCTGAGTCCCGTCAATGAAGGTTCAACGATCGAGGGCATGTCATCCGATGCGTCCCCATTCCAAAGCGAGAAGCCTATTGATTCATATTTCGAAATGGTCACTCCACCTCCTGTGAAGACAGAAGAATCTTCTGACGACCGAAGTACTGAAAATCCTGGGGATATCGCGCCAGTCGCTGCTGACTCATCTCATGATGACCTTTTTGCCCGACAAGAGATCGTCCTTAATCGTCCCGCAAAATCCGCGCTCAGCTCTTTCCTTGCTTCCTCCAACACAACGAATCCCTTCTCTGATCTTTATTCTTCAATTTCTGGGCGAGGCGTGCCCACTTCTGCGGCGACCACCATCACAATATTCTTTCCCCATGCACGGGAGCCTGCAGGGAAGCCAATGGAGCTGAATGTGAGAAAGGATGCCACGATGGAGGAGGTCCTAGGTTTCGCGTTGTGGAACTATTGGGAAGAGGATTGGCAACCAAGACTAGGTGAAAAGGATGACTCCGACGACACACTGAGTGCTGTGGGCTGGGTTCTGCGAATCGCAGAGGATGATGGTGAAGTGGACGAAGATTTTCCTCGTAAGTACTCATTCTATCGCAACATAGAAGTCGTGTTTAGACTTGTTCACAGCGCCTGATCGGACGGGAAAAATCTCAAAGTTCAATTTTGATGTTTATGCTGTACTAGAAGCGACGTCTATTCAAAGTAAGTCTGTTTGATGTCTATGTGTTCTTCTGTTGATCGGGCTCTGGATTGCCATATACAGTACAGCAGAACAAGGTCCTCGAAAGCAAGATACAGCGCAGTCCATCTCGTGTTGCAACCAAAGTCAAAAAGCCCGAGGGCCTGACCGTCGCTGGTCTAACAATACCAGGCTCATCTGGTCCTGCCACCAGTGCCATTCTTGGATCAACCCTCGGGAACTCCCTGTTCTCCTCTTCGTTGGGCCCCTCGCCTAGCTACGGCCCTCAGATGTTCCTCAGGATCCGTGTTTTAGACACAGCCGATGCGGTCCACATCTCCACCACCATTCCTGTGTACGTTCACTGCCGATCATCATCCTTGAGACTTATGTCAATGATCGTTCAGATCGGCGACTATGTACATGCAAGAGGCACTCGAAATGGTTTGCCGGAAGCGAAAATTGCAGAATGCAAAGGAGTATGCACTTCTACTGGGTGATATGAGCATCCTCATCCCTTTGGATCGCACCGTCGCCAGTCTTCAAGGCAAATCCGATTTGATGCTAGTGAAGAGATCTATGTTACCTCGACTAGGAGTTGATGTCGGAAGGATGACTGGCAAAACAACGGATCCTAATGGTAAGTCCTCAACAATGAACAGAGATATAAGCGACTAAAATTTTCACCTCAGCATCGATCTTCAAGAGCATGTCTGATGTTCCAGAAGCACAGTACAGTCTTGCTGGTGACTATACATCGGCATATAAGGTTTGCCTCGCCTTGATACTCTCCGAGGGAGCAAACACTGATTCATGAGTTGTATATAGAAATATACAGTTTACCGAAAGATGCCCATGCTTGTTGGTCGACACGAGAGAACCCTCGCGATTGATGGGGCATATATTCACGTAGGCCCACTATTATTATCGAGCATCGCCATGATATCAATGTTATCCCATTATAGATTATGCCTTCCTCGAACAAAGCGAAAGCGGTGTTTGAGAGTGGTAAAACTTCATCATATCATATCAACAGTATCATAGCTTGCCAACAATCTGCAAAGTCATCATCATCCTTCCGCTTTATTGTGCATCGTGATGGTGGTAATAAACGATATGAGTTTGAAGCAGAAAATCCTACACTAGCTAGTATGTTCAATATTCCTTTATAAAACAGATACATATGCTAATAGGTTTTTAGATGAGATTGTGCAGATTATTAGGGGATTAAAAACTATGTTAGAAAGATCTGGAACTATAAACAAGTCTAAAAGAAGTAGACATGCAGGATGATATGACTCTTACTATGCAAAATGCTTGAGCCTTTATGCTCAGTGAGAATCCCCACATGTTTGAGAGTGCATCAGAAATCCTACTGCTGAGACCTAGCTTTCACTAGGTCCACTAGCACTAGAGGTGTCTAGGGTTTGCTGATAACAACTTGGTATCTTGGTGCAAGTCTGTGTAGTTGATTTAAGTTCAATACTGTCCAAAATGGGACATGAACTCTAGTCAAGTCTTAGAAGACAATGCAGGTGTCTCTCAAGACATCACCAACTATGATTATTAACATGTATCTAAGGAGCAGCTTGCAAGACAATAGCAAGCACAATGATAAGTGTACACAAAACAAACAGAATCACCTTGCGGCCATGGCTTAACATTGGTGCCTTGCAGATGCAGCTTGCATGGCATTGAGGATAATTCTCATATACAACCTACAAAGGCTCTAACCTTTTATTTTACTTACTGTTTGAAAATTGTTTTTCTTGTTTACTTTTACTTTTTACTTACTCAGTGTCCGGTACTAGATAAGTAGTTTGTATGTAAAAGGTTTTATACTATTTATATCTCAAAAAGGAAAGATAAATATATGCTTTTGTAAAACTGCCCATATTTGGAAGATTGAGTGAGATTAAGCCTACATCCATATATATCAATCATATATAGCAAGCAGTTTCACACCTAATTTCTATTCAGGCAGGGCCAGTCTCTATTGACAAAAAAACTTAAACTCCATCTCTCTAACTGTGAGGTTGGAGACCTATCACATGCACCAATGCATGAAGGGGATCCCTAGGCTAAACTTCCACAGCGTCGTAGAGCTGTAGACTCCAATGAATGAAGATGATTGATCATCTCTGAGCCCTCTAAAGGAATTTGGGGTCACTATCTGCTTTGTCCTCAAAGAGGTTAAGAAGATGATCTTCGAGGTCTTTTTGATGGTGAGAAGGAACTAGATGATCTTCTCCTATCCAACAGATGACATGAGGAGGTGTCCAACTGAGAATGTGGAAGGCGGCAAGGCCGGTGTAGGAGTGGGTGAACAGAGAGAGAGGAGGGAAGAGAGACGAGTCCAGTGCTTCATCAGACTGTGTAAGGAAGTCTCAGATCTGACAGAGATTACGAAGTGTGGGCTAGGAAGGTAGCCAGACACCAGGCGCAGTGTAGAGATTGAGTGTATTACAGATGAACGAGCTGAGCTTCTTAGAAGCTCATCTCACCTATTTATACAAGGAAGTATCTAGGGCCGGATCTGGATCTGGTCTGTGTGCTTCTAAGGTACCGAAGTAAACAATCGAGATCCATAAGCAATGATGCATTATTAATCTGCAATGTAACTAAGTATAGTAACTGATCACTAATGTCTATCCACATCCATATCAAATGTCTATCCACATTGTTGATCCTATCATAAACCAGGAACAGGGTCAGGAACCCTAAGTAAGCGTTCATGTGTTTAGCATGTCAATAGTAATGAGTCAGTGATGCAGTCCAAGTCTGAGTTACATCCAAAGCACTTGACTGACCACTCTATCGCCACGTCACCTGTCTTCATAGCGCATGTCTATCAGAAGGCAAACATTTTTATTTACAAAAACTGTTATGAACTGCTCGTTCAGTAACCCAAGAGTAACAGGTTCTTCCCTAGGTCGCACAGTGGACTGAGTGGTGGGCGAAGTCTCGACTGTATCAGGCAACGATACAGGAGGGAATAATGATTGGCTCTAAGTTACACAGTGTGGTGACTGCGTAGGAACGAAGAGAATAGACTGAAGATCCTCAGCCTATTCTATGGGCCTTATATACTGTATGGGGTATAGGGTAAGAGTCCGTGTGCTTCTCCAGGTTCCCATCCTAGGAGAGCTGTGGTCGCCGTCTTTCTCATCCGGTGCCTACTCTTGTACTTCTCCAGTCGCACTGATCCATCATGGTGCGATAAGGTGCTTACCCATAAGCCCTAAGCCCATGGCATGTGAATGCCTCTCTCATTACTGTGTGAACTCCGTGAGCCTCTTGTCCCTCTCATATAGCCTCTACCGATGTCTTGAAGAACCATCGGTCTTGTCGGCTCCTAAGGACATGCCGAATACCTTGATGTATGCTCCGTAGTGGAGCCGCCTAGCATGTGATGCTTGATCCATCGGTTAGACCGACCCCGAAGGGCCCCGATCGGTCAAGTCATAACATTACCCCCTTTCTAGGTCCCAACTCCTGAGGGGACTACTCGCTTGAGCTTCATCGTCGTTCCACGTACAATTGCTTTCTGGTCATCAAAATAGATTGGGATGCGTCTTCCCAATGTCACTTCGTTTTCTGGGGCAAAGACCGACCTACGTCGTTTACAACGCCTAGGAGTTTTCTATCTCCGTTGAGCTGTTTGATCCAGGTTCATAGCAATATCAGCCATAATATTGCATCACCCTCGGTGTTCTTCCTTCACCGTACGTTTTGTGTGAGTACACTCCTAGAGTCAATAGGCAGTTACTCGACTAGGACTCCCTGGTAGGTTTGATGAGCCAGTGTCGTCTGGCGACAATGCAGAAAGGTGTCGTGCGAACGATTGTGAGATGAAATAGAAACTCGTCTGTGGATGGGTGTGTGTCGTTCTTCTTCAAAATGCCGAAGGCCATGCTTCAGTGTTTCCAGGATAGATCTTCATCTCCTTGATCTCTGGTATCGAGGGGGACTCCAGGTGCGTGTGGGTTGATCGCTTGCTAAAGGCTTAGGCCCACCCACCTATCAAGAATAGACATTTTCTTGACTTGTTTTGAATCCGGCAAGACCCCTTTGAAGATCCCTAACTCTGTCAGCCCCATACGGTGGCCCATCCTGGTTAGAGATTGAGTGTTCGTCCAGAGTTTGTTTTTCACAAGGGAGTGAGCATGTAGCAGCGCTCTGCGTATTGAACACGAGGTAAGGACTTTGAAGAATAGACTTTGAACCCCACGGTCTCTTGAATAGACCATGGTATCCACCTTGACGGTAATTATGCGGGGTCAGCGTAAGGTATGCCCTGGTAGTTTAATGTCGTGCCGGACGTCCGTAGTTTTGCGTCTTTGCGGACGTACGCTAGTTTATCCTTAAGTCATCGCGGACTGAGGCTAGTTTATGCACAAGTCGTTGCGGACTGTCCTGCTAGTTTAAACCAAGGTTGTTGCGGACCTATCCATCTCCCAACGTAGGAGTACCTGTAAACAAGACAGCAGGTGTTTCTGCACGCCGGAACATCCATCGGTGATGCGCATAGGGCCATAGACCAGTTCCTCCTTCTTGACAGGGTTCCCATTGAGGAAAAGATGGTGACGGTTTATACTATATCAAACCGGATAACTTCTAGAGTTGCGAGAATAGACTTGAAGGCCTATTTTGACACAACTCACATGGCCCTGTAGACAGAAGGGCAGCTCAGTTTATCGTCATGAAGGACGGCAACTAGTTTATAGTCTTTGCGGACGTCTGCTATCACCTGGCTTGAACCTCCCGAGCCTCGATAGATTTAATCCTCCGGGGTGAGGGTAGTTTAAGGTCATTTCGGACTATCGCAGCTGGAAGTGGTAATTCCAGCTCCAATACGATCCCTAGAGCAAAGGGATAATAGTTTATCATCATTGCGGACTAGATCAACATCGTGGTGTCAACAACGATGTTAATCAACATCTCCTATGCTGAAAGGAGTGGTAGTTTAACGTCTTTGCGGACGCAGCAATGCCAAAACATATCTCATGTTTGGACACTGCTCATGACCCTGTAAGGAAAGGGTAATCCCAGTTTAACACCATGGAGGGCCTCTGTAGTTTACCGTCATTGCGGACATCCAAAACCTGAGGCACTATCCCAGTTGCCTCTTGACTGGCCCTTGAAGCGGAATCCTTGCTTCGGACTTCAAGGGTAGAATGGGAGCGCCATGGAGTAGTCGTGGCCTTGTCAGAAGACTGACAACCCGCTCCATGTCCCCAAACCCCTCGCACGGAATTGAACCGTGTTGACCCCATATTCTTTTACTGTAGGGCGTATGGAATATGGAAGTGCCTTGACCTAGTCGGCAGGGTTCCGCAACGGTGGAGGCCCTCCCTTCCACCGTCTGCCAGAATACAACCACGCTCCGAGGGTCTTGGTAGCTTTAGCGTCGTTCCGGACGGTAACTAGTTTATCGTCATTGTGGACCAAGCCTTTTGTAGTTTTACATCGTTGCGGATGTATTTTCTCCGTTTTGGGTTACTAGTGGAGTGCGGCCACTATGTACCTGCATCGCAGATAGGGCCCCCTAATGCGGAAACGACCCTGTAAAACCGGAGATCCAAAGTGGGACGTCCAAGACACCTGTCAGACCTTGACAGCGAGGTTGATCCACCGTTCCCCAACGGCGGGTATGCAACACGATTTCCCACCAATATTCATGCATCATTCATGTACCAGTACCAAGGTTATGTTGTGAATCCTAAGGGCCTCCTAATGCGGAAAGGGTCCTGTAAAACTGGGGAGACAAGCGGGACGCCCGATTCGCTTGTCAGAATACCTCTTGACAACGAGAGTGTTAGATGCTTGTCCTTGTCTTGAGACCGGAGGGCTGCAACGCAAAATGGTCAGGTACTTCCCCTGCCTTCTTATCTTTTCACAGTTTAACATCATGCAGGACGTTCGTTCCGGCATCCTGTGCGTGAAACTGGTACCTGTGGTGCGGAGGGTCCTTTCCTCTCCGTCACCTTGTTAACGACAAGGGGTTTCACGACTCCCTGGTCTAATATCCCCCGCCAATGTCTCCGTAATCCCCGTATCCTTCATCTGGCCTGTAATAGGGGTCGATGTCGTCGTAATTGCCGTCTTTGACCTCGTCCCAGGTGTCTAGTTCCGCTCGAGTCCAGGAAGTAGTTCGCTGAGTCGGGCGCTGGCGGATTGGAGTTCTTCTACCAATGTGTGGATGTGCTCCTTCAGTTCGATTATCTCGAGGATGGTTTGGAGTCGGCGAATCTCTTGGTCGAGTTCTTCTAGGACTGCTTCGCCTGGGCTGAAGGATTGTCCTTGCTCTCTGGTTCCCCCATCCCTCATTCCTCCTGTACCTTGGAGGGTGTTCCTCATTGCTGCCTCCTGCGTCCTGCCCGGTGGATTGTCCTGTCGATGCGAGAGGAAGGGTTTCTCGATCCCTTCGGGCCTGTCGTTGAACCGTAGTCCAGACGTATTCTGTCTGGACGGTTGCGTCTCGGCTACCTGTAACTGGGGCCGTTCTGCTGGCTTCGGCGTTCCATGGTTGGACGCGGAATGGGTCAATCCAAACGGGATGGGCATGGGAGGAATGGCCCACGTCGGTGTGCGAGATGAGGGTGGGTAGGAGCTCCAAATTGATGAAGGAGGAGAACTCGTCCGGGTGAATGAGCAAGGCGTAAGCCCCATTATTTCCTCGGGCATACCAGGAGGCGGCCCTATGATCATCTGCATGAGCCAGAAGCCTGACCTGGTCGCTTGCGTCAGCGAGGCATTGGGGTATGTCGTCGCTCTCGCTCCCTGGTTGCCCTGCGAAGAAGTTAGCGAGCCTTTGTAAGGCTAGCGCTATGGCCATCTGAATTACCGCAGAGATGGTGGTGCGCTGGAGCAGCGCGTCTCCTAGCCCTTCCAACTCTCCGGGGTGCAGATTTCTACTACTGGTAGGGGGTCCTCTGGTCCTGGCAGCCGATGTACCAGCCGTTGCTGGTTCTTGTATACCTGTCTCAGCAACTGTAGGCGATGCCAGGTTCGCAGGGTTTCCTGGTCTTCCTCCGCCTCTCGTTTCCTGCCTTGTGTCTCCTTGAGCCAACACTGTCGTCGGTCGCGGAGGCGTTGACGGAGTAGGTCTTCCTTCTTCTTGGTGTCCTTCATCGTGCTCGTCATGAGCTCTCTCAAACCGGGGTGAGGTTCGGGAACCCGTTCGATCTTCGATGGCGAGCGCGGTTTGGTGGACAATGATCGGTATGGGAATTCCTTCTGGAGTCGCTGGGCAGCTGCCTCGGCTAGGGCGTCCAGTGTTGGGGTTGGCCACGGCCAGAATGATGTCTGGTAAGGGGTTTCTTGAAGGGGAGGAGGTAGTTCCGTCATCGATGAGCATGGCACGTCCAGGGGAGTAATCAAGGGAGGAGTGGTCGGACATGTACTGGGGAAGGATTCTTGCTTTGGAAAGGACGGGTGTCTCCCTTTTTATACCTTTCTAAAGCCTAATCACCGCTGGTCAGGGCTTGTCTGGGTAGCTTTCGTGGAATTCACGAAGCACCTCGTCGGCCGTATCTTTGAGGAGGGCAAAGGGTTCCCAAGTATTATCGGCCTCGGAGTATCCGACCCACTTGACAAGGTATTTGGTTCCTCGTCCCTAACGTCGGGAGTCCAAGATGGCCTCCACTTCATAGTGCTCTTCTTCGTTCAAGATCTCCGGGGCAGGTCTGGGAAAATTCCTTCCGTGGGCCTCTGTCTTATGATATTCTGTGAGTATGGAGGCATGAAACACCGGGTGTATCTTCCATGTTTCCGGTATCTTCAGCCGATAAGCCAGAGGGCCGATTCTTTCGGTCACTGAAAAGGGGCCATAGCGCCTAGGTGCCAGCTTGAATTTCGGATGAGTCGTCCAAATATGGGTTCCTTCTAACCAAACTTGGGTTCCTACTTCCCACTGCGGAAGTTCCCTGTGTAGGTCCCGGTCCTTGGCGTGCTGCGCTGCTATTTGTAGACTTGCGGCCGCATCTTCTTGGACTTCTTTGATTAGCTGCAAACGTTCAGTTACTGCGGGCACTTTGGTCTCCAGAGCTGAGTCGACCGAGTATGGTGGATTAAACCCGTAAAGGACTTCAAACGGCGATTTCCCAGTGGCGGAGTGCTTCTGAGTGTTGTGGGAGAATTCTGCGAAGGGGATCAAGTCTACCCAATTATCTTGGTGGTAGTTACAAAACACTCGCAAGAATTGCTCGATCTCTTGGTTTACCCGTTCTGTTTCTCCGTCCATTTGGGAATGGTAAGCTGTGCTGAGGGCAGGGGTGATTCCCATTCCTTTCCATAGTTCCCTTGTGAACTTTGCCGCAAATTGAGGACCTCTGTCGGACACCACCTTGGTTGGTAAACCATATCGTTTGAACACGTTGTCCTGGAAGAGCGTCGTAGTTTCTTTGGCCGTGATTGTCTTTTTGCACGGGGTTATGACTATTCCTTTTGACAGGCCTTGATCGACCACCACGTTTATCGAGTTGTAGCCTCTGCTTTCTGGGAGGTCTGTTACGAAGTCGGTGGAGATAAAGCGCCAAGGGACGTTTGTGGTTTCCAGTGGTTGGATCGGTGGATGGGTCCTGTGGGGAAGGTTCTTGGTAGATTGGCAGACTGCGCATCCATCCACATATTGGTGTACAAATTTGGTCATGCTTGACCACCAATAATGGCGCTGTACCAAATCCAAGGTCTTTACTCGGCCTGGGTGTCCTGTAGCCATAGTGTCATGGTGTGTTTTGACAATGGTTCGTCAGAGGAGGTCGTCCTTTGGAACACAAATGTAACCGTCACGTCTTGTGATGCCATCTTCATGTGTCCATTTTCCTAGGTCACCCTTCATTGCATTTGGTCCTTTTTCCAGCAGTTTCTTGAGGGCGACATCAACTAGCAAGTCGTGTTCTGAACGCGAGTGTCAAATGAGGGAAAGGATGTCTGAGGATACAAGTTCCGTTGCTTTGATGTGTATGCCTTCGCTTGACTCTACTAGAGTTTCGCTGGACTCGGTGAAAAGTCTGGACGGGAGTAGAGTCTGTGCCTTGTTATCAGATTCCACCCCCTCACTAAGGTCTGGATGCCTGGACAGAGCATCGGCATGATTAGTGGTTCCAGCTTTGTAACTGAGCTGGAAGTCAAATTGAGACAAAAACAGACTCCAGCGTGCTTGTCGCCTTGATAGGTCGCGTGCGGTCTGAAAGTGTTCCAGATTCTTGTGGTCCGTCCAGACCTCAAAGGGGTGTCGAGCGCCTTCGAGGTAGTGTTTCCAGTGCTCCAGCGCCTTGATAATAGCAAGGAGTTCGCGATCGTGCACGTCATAATTCCGTTCGGGTGGTGAGAATGATCCCGAGAGGTAGGCAACGGGGTGCCAGTCGTTATCAGGTCCTTCCTGTAAGAGGACTGCACCGTATGCAGCGAGGGAAGCGTTGGTGACGAGCCGGTAGGGACACATCGGGTCAGGGTATAATAGGACGGGTTGACTGATGAAGGCCTTCTTCAATCGATCAAATGCCTGTTGACACTCCGTGGTCCAGTCCCATCTCGTATCTTTCTTCGTGAGGTCGTGTAGGGGCCGAGCGATCAAGGAGAACTTGTTGATGAATCGTCGGTAAAAGTTCCCTAAGCCTAAGAAAGAGCGGATGTCGCGGACTGTGCGCGGGATGGGCCATTCCTGTATAGCTTCAATCTTCGAGTCTTCCATAGCGACGTGGTCTTTTGAGATCGTGTACCCAAGGTAGTTCAGCTTCTCCTTGTGGAACTCGCACTTCTCTGGTTTGAGGTAAAGATCGTTGTCGTGCAGGATTTGGAGGACTCGCCGAAGAATCACAATGTGTTCTGCTGTGGTCTTCGTGAAGATGAGGATGTCGTCCATATATACCGCTATTTTCCGGGCCAAGATGAGCTCCTGGAATATCATGTTCATCATGGCTTGGAAGGTTCTGGGGAATTGCAGAGCCCAAAGAACATTACTGTAGGTTCGAAAAGCCCTAAGGGTGTGACGAAGGCCGCTTTGGATTCGTCTCCTTTCTTGATGCGCACGTTGTTATATCCCCACCGAACATCGAGTTTCGAGAACACCGTTGCGCCTTTAATAACATCCAATAGTTCTTGGATTAATGGTAGAGGGCAGACGTCTCGAATGGTGTGTTCGTTAAGGTGGCGATAATCTTGTACCGGACGGAGCTTCCCATCTTTCTTGTTTATAAAGAAGAAAGAGGCCGCGCTATGTGCTGTTGATCGACGTATCGTCCCCCTAGAAAGGTGCTCTTTGACGAATTTCCCTAGTTCATCATGTTTTTCCGGACTCAAAGGAAATATTCGTGGAGCCTGGGGTACAAAAGATGGTTTGAGGTTTATCGCATGGTCCCATATGGTGTGTTGGGGAAGCCTCTGTGATCGTCTTTCACTGAAGATGTCGAGGTAAGAATGATATTCTGCCGGCACCCGACTCTTCAAGTCGGTGGTGTCGATTTCTTCCTCCAGGTCTTCGTCAAAGCTTGCGAACCCCGAGGGTTCGGGAGCTACCTTCCTGATGACGGGTTCTCCTGCGCTATTCATTGTGGAGGAGTCAAATGGTGTTTGCGCTTCTTCAGCGACTTTTCCTGAAGCTTCGCCCTGGGCTACCTCTTGCTGAGCTTGCCGGTGTTTCTTCCTTTCGGTTACTTGCTCCTCGAGCCATTTCCGAGCCTTGCGTTGTCGGGATTTGTGCTCGAGTGACTCCATGAACCGAGTTTTCCATTCTTTCGCAGGTACTTGGTCCCATTGTCTCTTTGTCCAAGTCCACGAAGGTCCTACCGGTTCTGAGACAAGATGCAGTTTCGTCCGCTGAGGAATCTTGTCACCGCATAGTTTAGCTAGCCATGCCTTCTTGGTAGGCTCTTCCCTTGCCTTGGTAAACCCATGTGGTTGTTGGCAATCTCCGGGGCATCGATCAAAGTGTACTTCACGGCGCCTCCACCCGATGGAGGGGTCGTGGTATTTCAACCAATCCATTCCTAGGAGCATGTCGTCTTTTCCCTAGATTGGTGATGAACATCTGTACGCGTTCGGTGTGCGTTCTCCCCGGTTTATCCTTGATGGTGAGATTCGCGTCTAGGCCTCGTCGAATGAGGCCTGCCTTGTTGATGGTGTCATCGACGTTGCGAACGCGGATGGGGCGGTTTAAAGGATAGGTGGGAAGGTTGTGCTTCTGTACCCATTTCTCGTTCACCAAAATCCCTTCACATGCTGAGTCGATGGCGGCCCTGGCTCCAGCGCTTCTTCCTCGAGTTGTTAATCGCACATCAAGTCAAATGGGGGTGATGATATGGCTGGTCATTGCTCCGATTCGAATACATGATGGGGAATCATACTCGAGTTTCCTCGACCCTCTCTCTTCGGCTGGTGAAGGAGAGGTCAGGAAAAATCCTCCGCCAGGTCCACCAACATTTGCTTTGCCTTGGCCTCCCCTACTTCTTGGAAGAGCGCTCGGACGCCATTAGTATCACTGACAGGTTCGTTTCTTCGTCGTCCGTTAGGCGGTACGTAGCGCTCTCCATTGCTCTGGCTTGATCCTCCCCTTCTTGCGGAAGGGTCCTCACGTTCCACCGAATTACCAGGTTGTGGTACCCGACGGTGGTGGCCATGAGAACTCCCCTCCTCCAGTCCTCGATGAAGTCCTGTATCGTTTCCCAGCGGGGGTTCTTGCTCGTCTTCATCCTCCATGTCTGTAGCAGCGAGTTCGTCTACCTCCTCTACCCATCGGCTTGCGCGGATTTCCTCGAGACGGGGGAACACCTCTATGAGTGGATCGGCAGTCAGACGCCCAATGCCCTAGCTTCCCACAGTTAAAACAACAAGTGGTGAGCTTGCCATCATAAGTGCGCTTCTGGCGAGCGGCATCTCTTTTTCGGGAGGCGTCAATGTCCATGTCGACTACCTGGTTGTTCATTCTGCGAGGAGCTGTGGTAGAGTTGTAGTGACGAGCTAGTTGGAGGTGAAAGCGATTGAGGAAGTCGCTTCGGAATGAGGTGGAGTTGGCGAGGATCGCCTTTTGAGCACTTCGGGCTCTTAGGCGTCCATCTATTTCACAGGCAGTGTTGACCCAATCTTGGATCATGTCCTTCGGCGGTGTTTCTTTGTCATAGATTTTGTCCATGACCCTTGGATCAAGCCCTCTCTGGAAGTAAGGAACCTGTTCCTTATTGGTGATGTCAGCGTCGGCGGCGATAAGGATGAATTGATTTGAATATTCATCCACCGTCATCTTTCCCTGAGAGAAAGACATGAGGGTGCTTCGGGCCTTGTCCGTAAGGTTTGTTTCCTTGAACTGGAGTTTAAACTTGTCGTGAAAGTCGGACCAAGTCCCGAGGGTTTTGGGCGGGGTCGCCCCTACTGTCTTCTTTAGGAAACTTTCTGCCCAGACGCCGGCCGTTCCATATCTCATGCATGAGAGGGCTAGGGAAACTTGTCCGCATCCGTCTTGTATCGGTCCGATTCTGCTGTGAAAAGGAGGAGGCAATTCATGATGAATTTCTGAGATTGTGTTCGGTCTCCTTCAAACGTTGTCAGGGAGCTTGAGCTTGCCCCTTCCCAATGATACGAGTGCGGGGGGGTCTGTAGGATTTGTCGACATAATATTTCGGGTGTTGATCGGTGTTTGAATATCCGAGGATTCGGACTCGGATGTTCCTTCTTCCTCCGATGTGTCCGGGATTTCCGGTTCGGGGTTCCTATACTGGGGTGGTTCTACCCAGTCTTCTGCTATTTCGTCCCAAGCCCACTCAGCTTCTGTTTCGTCTTCTCTTGTGAAGAAGTATCGTCCTTCTCGGTACGAGCAGTTATCAAAGTTTGGGGGTGCTGGCTGATTGGTGTCGGAGTAATACCAGCGGTTTTCTCTTTGATGGATAGGACGATTATTCTGTCGAAGTTGGTTATGGGTTCATCTAGTGCCTGGTGGAAATCCTAGGCCTAGGTCTTGCTCCAGGGTGTGTGAAGTAACTCTCTTCGGTGGGGGTCTATGCCACCGATGAGGGTTGTGAGAAAGAGTGTGGCAGCAAGCAGGGTGTGGTGCAAGGTAGGGGCAAAGGCGAGTCTATTCTAGTGTTACGAACTGCTCGTTCAGTAACCCAAGAGTAACAGGTTCTTCCCTAGGTCGCACAGTGGACTGAGTGGTGGGCGAAGTCTCAACTGTATCAGGCGATGATACAGGAGGGAATAATGATTGGCTCTAAGTTACACAGTGTGGTGACTGCGTAGGAACGAAGAGAATAGACTGAAGATCCTCAGCCTATTCTATGGGCCTTATATACTGTATGGGGTATAGGGTAAGAGTCCGTGTGCGTCTCTAGGTTCCCATCCTAGGAGAGCTGTGGTCGCCGTCTTTCTCATCCGGTGCCTACTCTTGTACTTCTCCAGTCACACTGATCCATCATGGTGCAACAAGGTGCTTACCCATAAGCCCTAAGCCCATGGCATGTGAATGCCTCTCTCATTACTGTGTGAACTCCGTGAGCCTCTTGTCCCTCTCATATAGCCTCTACCGATGTCTTGAAGAACCATCGGTCTTGTCGGCTCCTAAGGACATGCCGAATACCTTGGTGTACGCTCCGTAGTGGAGCCGCCTAGCATGTGATGCTTGATCCATCGGTTAGACCGACCCCGAAGGGCCCCGATCGGTCAAGTCATAACACAGGATAGATCTTCATCTCCTTGATATCCGGTATCGAGGGGGACTCCAAGTGTGTGGGTTGATCGCTTTATCAAGGCTTAGGCCCACCAACCTATCGAGAGTGAGTGTTATGACTTGACCGATCGGGGCCCTTCGAGGCCGTGTCTAACCGATGGATCAAGCATCACATGCTAGGCGGCTCCACTACGGAGCGTACACCAAGGTATTTGGCATGTCCTTAGGAGCCGACAATACCGATGGTTCTTCAAGACATCGGTAAAGGCTATATGAGAGGGACACGAGGCTCACAGAGTTCACACAGTAATAGAAGAGGCGTATTCACATGTCATGGGCTTAGGGGCTTACGGGTAAGCACCTCGTCGCACCATGATGGATCAGTGCGACTAGAGAAGTACAAGAGTAGGCGCCGGATGAGAAAGACGGTGGCCACAGCTCTCCTAGGATGGAAACCTGGAGAAGCACACGGACTCTTACCCTATACCCCATACAGTATATAAGGCCCATAGAATAGGCTGAGGATCTTCAGTCTATTCTCTTCGTTCATTTGTATCTACGAATACGAACCTCTTCGTTCCCCCTGTATCTACGCATACAGGATTCTTAGAGCCAACTATTATTCCCTCCTGTATCATCGCCTGATACAGTCGAGACTTCGCCCTCCACTCAGTCCACGTGCGACCTAGGGAAGACCTGTTACTCTTGGGTTACTGAACGAGCAGTTCGTAACACTAGAATAGACTCGCTTTTGCCCCTACCTTGCACCACACTCTGCTTGCTGCCACACTCTTTCTCACACCCTCATCGTGGCATAGACCCCCACCGAAGAGAGTTACTTCACACACCCTGGAGCAAGACCTAGGCCTAGGATTTCCACCAGGCACTAGACGAACCATAACCAACTTCGACAGAACAATCGTCCTATCCATCAAAGAGAAAACCGCTGGTATTACTACGACACCAATCGACCAGCACCCCAAACTTTGATAACTGCTCGTACCGAGAAGGACGATACTTCTTCACAAGAGAAGACGGAACAGAAGCTGAGTGGGCTGGGACGAAACAGCAGAAGACTGGGTAGAGCCACCCAGTACAGGAACCCGAACCGGAAATCCCGGACATCGGAAGAAGAAGAAGGAACATCCGAGTCCGAATCCTCGGATATTCAAACACCGATCAACACCCGAAATATTATGTCAAATCCTACAGACCCCCCGTCTCGTCGGGAAGGGCAAACTCAAACTCCCTGTTAACTTTGAAGGGGACCGAACACAATCACAGAAATTCATCATGAATTGCCTCCTCCTTTTCACAACAGAATCAGACCGATACAAGACGGATACAGACAAGGTTTCCCTCGCTCTCTCGTGCATGAGATACGGGACGGCCGGCGTATGGGCAGAGAGCTTCCTAAAGAAGACGGTAGGGGCGACCCTGCCCAAGACCGTAGGAACTTGGGACGACTTCCTTGTCCTTCAGTTTAAACTCCAGTTCAAGGAAACGAACCTCACAGACAAAGCCCGAAGCGCCCTCATGTCTTTCTCTCAGGGGAAGATGACGGTGGATGAATATTCAAACCAATTCATCCTTATCGCCGCCGACGCCGACATCACCGACAAGGAACAGGTGCCTTATTTCCAGAGAGGGCTCGATCCGAGGGTCATGGACAAAATCTATGACAAGGAAACACCGCCGAAGGACACGATCCAAGATTGGGTCAACACTGCCTGTGAAATAGATGGACGCCTAAGAGCCCGAAGTGCTCAAAAGGCGATCCTCGCCAACTCCACCTCATTCCGAAGCGACTTCCTCAATCGCTTCCACCTCCAACCCGCTCGTCGTTATAACTCTACCACCGCTCCTCGCAGAATGAACAACCAGTGGTTGACATGGATATTGATGCCTCTCGCAAAAGAAACGCCGATCGAAACAAGCGTGTATACGATGGCAAGAGACCCGCTCCCTTTTCCTGCTACAATTGCGGAAAACCAGGGCACGGGATAGCTGATTGTCGTTCCCCTCGTAGAGGTGTTCCCCCGTCTCGAGGAAATTCGCGCAAGTCGGTGGGCAGAGGAGGTAGACGAACTCGCGCTGCAGACATGGAGGATGAAGACGAGCAAGAACCCCCGGTGGGAGACGATGCGCGAACTACATCGAGACTGGAGAGGGGAGTTCTCATGGCCACCACCGTCGGGTACCACAACCTGGTAATTCGGTGGAACGTGAGGACCCTTCCGCGAGAAGGGGAGGATCACGCCAGAGCAATGGAGAGCGCTACGTACCGCCTAACGGACGACGAGGAAACGGACCCGTCGGTGATACTAATGGCGTCCGAGCGCTCTTCCAAGAAGTAGGGAAGGCAGAGGCAAAGAAGATGTTGGTGGATCTGGCAGAGGATTTTTCCTGACCTCTCCTTCACCAGCCGAAGAGAGAGGGTCGAGGAAACTCGAGTATGATTCCCCATCATGTATTCGAATCGGAGCAATGACCAGCCATATCATCACCCCCATTCGACTTGACGTGCGATTAACAACTCGAGGAAGAAGCGCTGGAGCCAGAGCCGCCATCGACTCAGCATGCGAAGGGATTTTGGTAAACGAGGGGTGGGTACAGAAGCACAATCTTCCCACTTATCCTTTAAACCGCCCCATCCGCGTTCGCAATGTCGATGACACCATCAACAAGGCAGGCCTCATTCGACGAGGCCTGGACGCGAATCTCACCGTCAAAGATAGACGGGGGAGAACTCACACCGAGCGCGTCCAGATGTTCATCACCAATCTAGGGAAAGACGACATGCTCCTAGGAACAGATTGGTTGAAATACCACGACCCCTCCATCGGGTGGAGGCGCCGTGAAGTACACTTTGATCGATGCCCCAGAGATTGCCAACAACCATATGGGTTTACCAAGGCAAGGGAAGAGCCTACCAGGAAGGCATGGCTAGCGAAACTACGCGGTGACAAGATTCCCCAGCGAACAAAACCGCATCTTGTCTCAGAACCGGTAGGACCTTCATGGACTTGGACTAAAGAACAATGGAACCAAGTACCCGCGAAGGAATGGAAAACTCGGTTCATGGAGCTACTCGAGCACAAATCCCGACAACGCAAAGCTCGGGAATGGCTCGAGGAGCAAATAACCGAAAGGAAGGAACGCCGGCAAGCTCAGCAAAAAGCAACCCAGGGCGAAGCTTCAGGGAAAGTCGCTGAAGAAGCGCAAACACCGTCTGACTCCTCCGCAATGGATAGCGCAGGAGAACCCGTCATTAGGAAGGTAGCTCCAGAACCCTCGGGGTTCGCAAGCTTTGACGAAGACCTGGAGGAAGAAATCGACACCACCGACTTGAAGGGTCGGGTGCCGACAGAATATCATTCTTACCTCGACATCTTCAGCGAACGACGATCGCAGAGGCTCCCCCAACATACAATATGGGACCACGCGATAAACCTCAAACCGTCTTTTGTACCCCAGGCCCCGCGCATATTTCCCCTGAGCCCGGAAAAGCATGACGAGTTAGGGAAGTTCGTCAAAGAGCACCTTCCAGAGGAACAATACGTCGGTCAACAGCACATAGCGCGGCCTCTTTCTTTTTCGTAAGCAAGAAAGATGGGAAGCTCCGTCCGGTACAAGACTATCGTCACCTTAACGAACACACTATTCGAGACGTCACCCCCCTGCCATTAATCCAAGAACTATTGGATATCATTAAAGGCGCAACAGTGTTCTCAAAGCTCGATGTTCGGTGGGGATATAACAACGTGTGCATCAAGGAAGGAGACGAGTCCAAGGCGGCCTTCGTCACACCCTTGGGACTTTTCGAACCTACAGTGATGTTCTTTGGGCTCTGCAATTCCCCGGGAACCTTCCAAGCCATGATGAACATGATCTTCAAGAACTCATCCTGGCCCGGAAAATAGCGGTATATATGGACGACATCCTCATCTTCACGAAGACCACAGCAGAACACATTGTGATTCTTCGGCGAGTCCTCCAAATCCTGCACGACAACGATCTTTACCTCAAACCAGAGAAGTGCGAGTTCCACAAGGAGAAGCTGAACTACCTTGGGTACACGATCTCAAAAGACCACGTCGCTATGGAAGACTCGAAGATTGAAGCTATCCAGGAATGGCCCATCCCACGCACAGTTCGCGACATCCGCTCTTTCTTAGGCTTAGGGAACTTCTACCGACGATTCATTGATAAATTCTCTTTGATCGCTCGGCCCCTGCATGACCTCACGAAGAAAGATGTGAAATGGGATTGGACCACGGAGTGCCAACAGGTGTTTGATCAACTGAAGAAAACCTTCATCAGCCGACCCGTCCTGTTGTACCCTGACCCGATGCGTCCTTACCGGCTTGTTACCGACGCTTCCCTCGCAGCATATGGGGCAGTCCTCTTACAGGAAGGACCTGATAACGACTGGCACCCTGTTGCATACCTCTCAGGATCGTTCTCACCGGCAGAACGAAATTATGACGTGCATGATCGCGAACTCCTCGCCATCATCAAAGCACTGGAACACTGGAAACACTACCTCGAAGGCGCTCGACATGCCTTTGAGGTCTGGACGGACCATAAAAACCTAGAACACTTTAAGACGGCGCGCGACCTGTCAAGGCGACAAGCATGCTGGAGTCTGTTTTTGTCCCGATTTGACTTCCAGCTCAGTTACAAGGCTGGAACTACTAATCATGCGATGCTCTGTCCAGGCGTCCAGACCTTAGTGAGGGGGTGGAATCTGATAACAAGGCACAGACTCTACTCCCGTCCAGATTTTCACCGAGTCCAGCGAAACTCTAGTAGAGCCAAGCGAAGGCATACACGTCAAAGCAACAGAACTCGTATCCTCGGACATCCTCTCCCTTATTCGACACTCGCGCTCGGAACACGATTTGCTGGTTGATGTCGCCCTCAAGAAACTGCTGGAAAAAGGTCCAAATGCAATGAAGGGTGACCTAGGAAAATGGACACATGAAGAGGGCATCACAAGACATGACGGTTACATATGCGTCCCAAAGGACAACCTCCTTCGACGAACGATTGTCAAAACGCACCATGACACTATGGCTACAGGACACCTGGGCCGAGCAAAGACCTTAGAACTGGTCCAACGCCACTACTGGTGGTCAAGCATGACCAAATTTGTACACGCATATGTGGATGGATGTGCAGTCTGCCAATCTACCAAGAACCTTCCCCATAGGACCCATCCACCGATCCAACCGCTGGAAACCACAAACGTCCCTTGGCGCTTTATCTCCACCGACTTCGTGACAGACCTCCCGGAAAGCAGAGGCTACAACTCGATCAATGTGGTAGTCGATCAGGGTCTGTCAAAAGGAATAGTCATAACCCCGTGCAAGAAGACAATCACAGCCGAAGAAACCACGACGCTCTTCCAGGACAATGTGTTCAAACGATATGGTTTACCAACCAAAGTGGTGTCCGACAGAGGACCTCAATTTGCGGCAAAGTTCACAAGGGAACTATGGAAAAGGAATGGGAATTACCCTGCCCTCAGCACGGCTTACCACCCCAAACGGACGGAGAAACAGAACGGGTAAACCAAGAGATCGAGCAATTCCTGCGAGTTTTCTGCAACTACCATCAAGATAATTGGGTAGACTTGATCCCTTCGCAGAATTCTCCCACAATACCCGAAGACACTCCGCCACTGGGAAGTCGCCGCTTGAAATCCTTTATGGGTTCAACCCACCATATTCGGTCGACTCAGCTCTAGAGACCAAGGTGCCCGCAGTAACTGAACGTTTGCAGCTAATCAAAGAAGTCCAAGAAGATGCGGCCGCAAGTCTACAAATAGCAGCGCAGCACGCCAAGGACCGGGACCTGCACAGGAAGCTCCCACAGTGGGAAGTAGGAACCCAAGTTTGGTTAGAAGGAACCCACATTCGGACGACTCATCCGAAGTTCAAGCTAGCACCTCGACGCTATGGCCCCTTTTCAGTGACCGAAAGAATCGGCCCTCTAGCTTATCGGCTGAAAATACCCGAAACGTGGAAGATACACCCAGTATTTCATGCCTCCATACTCACGGAATATCATGAGACAGAGGCCCACGGAAGGAACTTCCCCAGACCTGCCCCAGAGATCCTGAATGAAGAAGAGCACTACGAAGTGGAGGCCATTCTAGATTCAAGACGCCAGGGACGAGGGACCAAGTACCTTGTCAAGTGGGTCGGATACTCCGAGGCCGATAACACTTGGGAACCCTTTGCCCTCCTCAAAGACACGGCCGACGAGGCGCTTCGTGAATTCCACGAAAACTACCCAGACAAGCCCTGGCCAGCGGCGATTAGGCTTTAGAAAGATATAAAAAGGGAGACATCCCTCCCTCTTTCAAGGCAAGAATCCTCCCCAGTACATGTCCGACCACTCCTCCTTGATTACTCCCCTGGACGTGCCATGCTCATCGATGACGGGACTACCTCCTCCCCTTCAAGAAACCCCTCGCCAGACATCATTCTGGCCGTGGCCAACCCCGACACTGGACGCCCTAGCCGAAGCAGCCGCCCAACGACTCCAGAAGGAGTTCCTGTACAAATCAGTGTCCACCAAACCGCGCTCACCGTCGAAGATCGAACGGGTTCCCGAGCCTCACCACGGTTTGAGAGAGCTCATGATGAGCACAATGAAGGACATCAAGCAGAAGGAAGGCATGCTCCGTCAACGCCTCCGCGACCGACGTCAGCGTTGGCTCAAGGAGACGCAAGACAGGAAACGAGAGGCGGAAGAAGACCAGGAAACCCTTCGGACCTGGCATCGCCTACAACTGTTGAGGCAGGTGTACAAGAACCAGCAACGGCTGGTACATCAGCTGCCAGGACCAGAGGGCCCCCTACCAGTAGTCGAGATCTGCACCCCGGAGAGTTGGAAGGACTAGGAGACGCCCTACTCCAGCGCACCACCATCTCCGCGGTAATTCAGATGGCCACAGCGCTGGCCTTACAAAGGCTCGCTAACTTCTTCGCAGGGCAACCAGGAAGCGAGAGCGACGACATACCCCGACGCCTCGCTGACGCGAGCGACCAGGTCAGGCTTCTGGCCTATGCAGATGATCATAGGGCCGCCTCCTGGTACGCCCGAGGAAATAATGGGGCTTACGCCCTACTCATTCATCCGGACGAGTTCTCCTCCTTCATCAATCTGGAGCTCCTACCCGCCCTCATCTCGCGCACCGACACAAGACACTCCTCCCACGCCCATCCCGTTCGGATTGACCCATTCCGCGTCCAGCCATGGAGCGAAGCTAGCAGAGCGATACCGGCTACAAGTAGTCGAGACGCATCCACCCAGACCGAATACGTCTGGGCTACGGTCCAACGACAGGCACGAAGGGACCGAGAGGCCCTTCCTCCCATATCGGCAGGACAATCCACCGGGCAGGACGCAGGAGGCAGCAATGAGGAGCATCCTCCAAGGTACAGGAGGAATGAGGGACGAGGGAGCCAGAGAACAAGGGCAACCCTTCAGCCCAGGCGAAGCAGTCCTAGAAGAACTCGACCAAGAGATTCGCCAACTCCAAACCGTCCTCGAGATAATCGACCTGAAGGAGCACATCCACACATTGGTAGAAGAACTCCAATCCGCCAGCGCCCGACTCAGCGAACTACTTCCTGGACTCGAGCGGAACTAGACGCCTGGGACGAGGTCGAAGGTGACAATTACGATGACACCGACCCCTATTATAGGCCGGATGAAGGATATGGGGACTACGGAGACATTGGCGGAGGATACTAGACGAGGGAGTCGAGGAACCCCTTGTCGACAAACAAGGTGACGGAGAGGAAAGGACCCTCCGCACCACAGGTATCGGTTTCACGCACAGGACGCCGGAACGAACGTCCTGCATGACGTTAAACTGTGAAAAGATAAGAAGGCAGGGGAAGTACCTGACCATTTCGTATTGCAGCCCTCCGGTCTCAAGATGAAGGACAAGCATTCAACACTCTCGTTGTCAAGAGGTATTCTGACAAGCGAATCGGGTGTCCGCTTGGATCCCCAGTTTTACAGGGCCCTTTCCGCATTAGGAGGCCCTTAGGATTCACAACATAACCTTGGTACTGGTACATGAATGATGCATGAATATTGGTGGGAAATCGTGTTGCATACCCGCCGTTGGGGAACGGTGGATCAACCTCGCTGTCAAGGTCTGACAGGTGTCTTGGACGTCCCACTTTGGATCTCCGGTTTTACAGGGTTTTTTCCGCATTAGGGAACCCTATCTGCGATGCAGGAACTGATGGCCGCACTCCATTAGTACCCAAAACGGAGAAAATACATCCGCAACGATGTAAAACTACGAAAGGCTTGGTCCGCAATGACTATAAACTAGTTACCGTCCGGAACGACGCTAAAGCTACCAAGACCCTCAGAGCGTGGTTGTATTCTGGCAGACGGTGGAAGTGAGGGCCTCCACCGTTGCAGAACCCTGCCGACTAGGTCGAGGCGCTTCCATATTCCATACGCCCTACAGTAAAAGAATATGGGGTCGACACGGTTCAATTCCGTGCGAGGGGTTTGGGGACAGGGAGCGGGTTGCCAGCCTTCCGACAAGGCCACGACTACTCCATGGCGCGCCCATTCTACCCTTGAAGTCCGAAGCAAGGATTCCGCTTCAAGGGCCAGTCAAGAGGCAACTGGGACCGTGCCTCGTGTTGCTACATCCGCAAAGATGTAAAACTACGGGATGTCCGCAACGACGATAAACTACGGACGCCCTCCATGGCGTTAAACTGGGACTACCCTTTCATTACAGGGTCATGAGCAGTGTCCAAACATGAGATATGTTTTGGCATTGCTGCGTCCGCAAAGACGTTAAACTACTACTCCTTTCAGCATAGGAGATGTCGATTGACATCGTTGTTGACACCACGATGTTGATCTAGTCCGCAACGACGATAAACTACTTACTCCTTCAAGGATAGGAGTCGTGGTTGATGGTCACGACCTTGACCATCAACTAGTCCGAAATGACCTTAAACTACCCTCACCCCGGAGGATTAAATCTATCGAGGCTCGGGAGGTTCAAGCCAGGCGATAGCGGACGTCCTTCATGACTATAAACTAGTTGCCGTCCTTCATGACGATAAACTGAGCTGCCCTTCTGTCTACAGGGCCATGTGAGTCGTGTCAAAATAGACCTTCACGTCTATTCTCGCAACTCTAGAAGTTATCCGGTTTGATATAGTATAAACCGTCACCATCTTTTCCTCAATGGGAACCCTGTCAAGAAGGAGGAACTGGTCTATGGCCCTATGCACATCACCGATGGATGTTCCGGCGTGCAGAAACGCCTGCTGTCTTGTTTACAGGTACTCCTACGTTGGGAGATGGATAGGTCCGCAACGACCTTGGCATAAACTAGTAGGGCAGTCCGCAACGACTTATGTATAAACTAGCCTCAGTCCGCAACGACTTAAGGATAAACTAGCGTACGTCCGCAAAGACGCAAAACTACGGACGTCTGGCACGACGTTAAACTACCAGGACATACCTTACGCTGACCCCGCATAATTACTGTCAAGGTGGATACCATGGTCTATTCAAGAGACCATGGGGTTCAAAGTCTATTCTTCAAAGTCCTTACCTCGTGTCCAATACCCTTAGTGAAAAACAAACTCTGGACGAACACTCAATCTCTAACCAGGACGGGCCACCGTATGGGGCTGACAGAGTTAGGGATCTTCAAAGGGGTCTTGCCGGACTCAAAACAAGTCAAGAAAAATCTATTCTTGATAGGTTGGTGGGCCTAAGCCTTAGTAAAGCGATCAACCCACACACCTGGAGTCCCCCTCGATACCGGAGATCAAGGAGATGAAGATCTATCCTGGAAACACTGAGACATGGCCTTCGGCACTTTGGAAGAAGAACGACACACACCCATCCACAGACGAGTTTCTATTTCATCCTATAATCATTCGCACAACACCTTTCTGCATCGTCACCGGACTGGAAACCGGTTTAACAAAGGCACCAGGGGGCACCTGGTTTCGAGCAGCTGCCTATTGACTCTAGGAGTGTACTCGCAACAAAACAGTGCGGTGAAGGAAGAACACCGAAGGCGACGCAATATTGTGGCTGATGTTGCTAGGAACCTGAATCAAACAGCTCAACGGAGACGGAAAACTCCTAGGCGTTGTAAACGACGTAGGTCGGTCTTCGCCCCAGAAAACGAAGCGATATTGGGAAGACGCATCCCAATCTATTTTGACGACCACAAAGCAATTGTCCGTGGAATGACGATGAAGCTCGTTTCTGCTCAAGCGAGTAGTCCCCTCAGGAGTTGGGACCTAGAAAGGGGGTAATGTTATGACTTGACCGATCGGGGCCCTTCGAGGCCGTGTCTAACCGATGGATCAAGCATCACATGCTAGGCGGCTCCACTACGGAGCGTACACCAAGGTATTTGGCATGTCCTTAGGAGCCGACAATACCGATGGTTCTTCAAGACATCGGTAAAGGCTATATGAGAGGGACACGAGGCTCACAGAGTTCACACAGTAATGAAGAGGCGTATTCACATGTCATGGGCTTAGGGCTTACGGGTAAGCACCTCGTCGCACCATGATGGATCAGTGCGACTAGAGAAGTACAAGAGTAGGCGCCGGATGAGAAAGACGGTGGCCACAGCTCTCCTAGGATGGAAACCTGGAGAAGCACACGGACTCTTACCCTATACCCCATACAGTATATAAGGCCCATAGAATAGGCTGAGGATCTTCAGTCTATTCTCTTCGTTCATTTGTATCTACGAATACGAACCTCTTCGTTCCCCCTGTATCTACGCATACAGGATTCTTAGAGCCAACTATTATTCCCTCCTGTATCATCGCCTGATACAGTCGAGACTTCGCCCACCACTCAGTCCATCGTGCGACCTAGGGAAGAACCTGTTACTCTTGGGTTACTGAACGAGCAGTTCGTAACAGTGAGCAGTTCTCAACTTGTTTTGAATCTAGCAAGACCCCTTTGAAGATCCCTAACTCTGTCAGCCCCATACGGTGGCCCGTCCTGGTTAGAGATTGAGTGTTCGTCCAGAGTTTGTTTGTCACATGGGAGTGAGCATGCAGCCGCACTCCACATATTGAGCATGAGGTAAGGATTTTGAAGAATAGACTTTGAACTCCCAAGGTCTCTTGAGTAGACCTGGGTATCCACGTTGACGGTACTTATTGCGGGGTCAGCGTAAGGTATGTCCTGGTAGTTTAATGTCGTGCCGGATGTCTGTAGTTTTGCGTCTTTGCGGATGTCTGCTAGTTTATCCTTAAGTCTTTGCGGACTGAGGCTAGTTTATACACAAGTCGTTGCGGACTGCCCTGCTAGTTTAAACAAAGGTCGTTGTGGACCTATCCATCTTCCAACATAGGAGTACCTGTAAACAAGACAGCAGGCTTTTCTGCATGCCGGAACATTCATCGGTGATGCGCATAGGGCCGTAGACCAGTTCCTCCTTCTTGACAGGGTTCTGTTAGGACCGCGTCCTAACACGTGCTTCGCACATGAGTGGATGGGCTGGTCAAGTGCTTTGGACTTGTTGCAGACTCGGACCGCTTTCCATGACTCCTTACCATTTACATGCTAACGCATGAAACTGACTTCTGGTTCCTGATTCTTGATGTGGACATTAGTTCCTGACCCAGTTCCTGGTTCCTGATCGATCGAAGATGTGGATGGACATTAGTGATCTGATTACTATATTTGGTTACATGGCAGTTCAATGAGGCATTCTAGCTTACGGATCTCGATCGTTGACTTCGGTACCTAAGAAGCGCACGGACCAGATCTTGATCCTGCCCTAGACACTTCTTTATGTAAATAGCCGAGATGAGCTTCTAAGAAGCTCAGCTCGTTCACCTGTAATACACTCGATCTCTGCACTGCACCCGGCGTCTGGCTACCTTCCTAGCCCATGCTTCGTGATCTCTGTCAGATCTGAGAAACTCTTTGCACGGTCTGACGAAGCACTGGACTCGTCTCCCTTCCCTCCCCTCCCTCTACTCATCCGCTTCTATACCGGGTTAGCCGCCTTCCGCGTTCTCAGTTGGACACCCCCTCGTGTCATCTGTTGGACAGGAGAAGATCGTCCGGTTCCTCCTCATCATCGAGAAGACCTCGAAGATCACCTTCTCAATCTCTTCGAGGACAAAGCCGACAGCGACCCCGAGTTCCTCGAAAGAGCCCAAAGACGATCCATCGTCTTCATCCATTGGAGTCTACGACTATACAAACCAGTGGAGGTTTAGCCTAGGGACCCCTTCGTGCATCGGTGCACGTGATAGGTCTCCGACCTAACAGGTTCCCATTGAGGAAGGATGGTGACAGTTTATACTATATCAAACCAGATAACTTATAGAGTTGCCAGAATAGACTTTAGAGCCTATTTTGACACAACTCACATGGCCCTATAGATGAAGGGCAGCTCAGTTTATCTTCATGAAGGACGGCCGTAGTTTATAGTCATTGTGGACGTCCGCTATCGCCTGGCTTGAACCTCCTGAGCCTTGATAGATTTAGTCCTCCGGGGTGAGGGTAGTTTAAGGTCATTTCGGACTATTGTAGCTGAAAGCGGTAATTTCAGCTCCAATATGATCCCTAGAGCAAGGGATAATAGTTTATCGTCATTGCGGACTATTTCAGCTGAAAGTGGTAATTTCAGCTCCAATATGATCCCTAGAGCAAAGGATAATAGTTTATCGTCATTGCGGACTAGGTGATGACTTTCCAAAGTCACCACCCACATCTCCTATGCTGAAAGGAGTGGTAGTTTAACGTCTTTGCGGACGCAGCAATGCCAAAACATATCTCATGTTTGGACACTGCTCATGGCCCTGTAAAGGAAAGGGCAATCCCAGTTTACCGTCATGGAGGACGCTTGAAACATGAGGCACGATCCCAGTTGCCTCTTGACTGGCCCTTGAAGCGGAATCCTTGCTTCGGACTTCAAGGGTAGAATGGGAGCGCCATGGAGTAGTCATGGTCTCGTCGGATGACTGACAACCCGCTCCATGTCCCCAAACCCCTTGCACGGAATTGAACCGTGTCAACCCCATATTCTTTTACTGTAGGGCGTATGGAATATGGAAGTGCCTTGACCTAGTCGGCAGGGTTCTGCAACGGTGGAGGCCCTCCCTTCCACCGTCTGCCAGAATGCAACCACACTCCGAGGGTCTTGGTAGCTTTAATGTCGTTCCGGACGGTAACTAGTTTATTGTCATTGCGGACCAAGCCTTTTGTAGTTTTACATCGTTGCGGATGTAATTTGTCCGTTTTGGCTACTAGTGGAGTGCGACCACTATGTACCTGCATCTTGATAGGGCCCCCTAATGCAGAAACGACCCTGTAAAACTGGAGATCCAAAGTGGGACGTCCAAGACACCTGTCAGACCTTGACAGTGAGGTATGATCCACCGTTCCCCAATGGTGAACATGCAATACAATTTCCCACCAAGATTCTTGCATTATTCATAGCTCTTCGGTCTTGCCACGGGACCAAAAAGCCGGCATACCAGTACCAAGGTTATGTTGAATTCTAAGGACTTCCTAATGCGGAAAGGGTCCTGTAAAACTGGGGATCCAAGCGGGACACCCGATTTGCTTGTCAGAATACCTCTTGACAATGAGAGTGTTAGATGCTTGTCCTGTCTTGAGACCGGAGGGTTGAAACGCAAATGGTCAGGTACTTCCCCTGCCTTCTTATCTTTTCACAGTTTAACGTCATGCAGGACGTTCGTTCTGGTGTCCTGTGCGTGAGACCAGTACCTGTGGTGCGGAGGGTCCTTTCCTCTCTGTCACCGTTTAGCGGCAAGGGGTTCCTCAACTCCCTTGTCTAGTATCCTCCGCCAATGTCCCCATAATCCCCATATCCTTTGTCTGGCCTGTAGTAGGGGTCAATGTCGTCGTAGTTCCCATCTTCGACCTCGTCCCATGCATCTAGTTCTGCTTGAGTCCAGGCAGTAGTTTGCTGAGTCAGGCACTGGCGGATTGGAGGTCTTCTACTAACGCGAGTATGCGTTCCTTCAGGTCGATTATCTTGAGGACGGTTTGGAGTCGGCAAATCTCTTGGTCAAGTTCTTCGAGGACTGTCTCGCCTGGGTTGGGGGGTTGTCCTCGTCCTCTGGCCCCCTCACCTCTCGTTCCTCCTGTACCTCGGAGGGTGCTCCTCATTGCTGCCTCCAGCATCCTGCCCGGTGGATTGTCCTGTCGATGCGGGAGGAAGGGTCTCTTGATCCCTTTGTGCCTGTCACTGTACTGTGGTCCAGACGTATTCTGTCTGGGTGGTCGCGTCTCGGCTACTTGTAGCTGGTATCGCTCCACTGGTTTCGTCGCTCCATGGTTGGACGCGGAATGGATCAATCTGAATGGGGCGGGCGTGAGAGGAGTGTACTGCGTCGGTATCTGAGATGAGGGCAGGTAGGAGCTCCAGATTGATGAAGGAGGAGAACTCGTCAGGGTGGATGAGTAGGGCATACGCCCCATTATTTCCTCGGGCATACCAGGAGGCGGCTTGATGATCATCTGCATAGGCCAAAAGCCTGACCTGGTCGCTTGCGTCAGCAAGGCGTCGGGGTATATTGTTGCTCTCGCTCCCTGATTGCCCTGTGAAGAAGTTAGCGAGCCTTTGCAAGGCTAACACTGTGGCCATCTGAATTACCGCCAAGATGGTGATGTGCTAGAGCAGCGCATCTCCTAATCCTTCCAATTCTCGGGGGTGCAGATTTCTACCACTGGCAGAGGATCCTCTGGTCCTGGCAGCCGATGCACTAGTCGTTGCTGGTTCCGGTATGTCTGTTTCAGCAACTGTAGGCGGTGCCAGATCCGTAGGGTTTCTTGGTCCTCTTCCGCTTCTTGTTTCCTGCCTTGCGTCTCCTTGAGCCAACGCTGCCATCGGTCACAGAGGCGTTGACGGAGCAGGTCTTCCTTCTTCTTGGCGTCCCTCATCGTGCTCATCATGAGCTCCCTCAGCCCAGGGTGAGGCTCGTAATTCCGTTCGACCCTCGGTGGTGATTGGTATGGAAACTCCCTCCGGAGTTGTTGGACGGCTGCTTCGGCCAGGACGTCCAGTGGTGGGGTTGGCAACGGCCAAGATGATGTCCGGCGAGGGGTTCCTTGATGGTGATGAGGTAGTTCCTTCATCGATGAGCATGGCGCGTCCAGGGGGGTAATCAAGAGAGGAATGGTTGGACATGTACTAGGGGGGAGGATGGTTGCTTTAAAGGGGGAGAGACATCTCCTCTTTTATACCTTTCTAAAGCTTAATCGCCGCAGGTTGGGGCTTGTCTGGGTAGCTTTCGTGAAATTCACAAAGCACCTCGTTGGCCATATCCTTGAGGAGGGCAAAGGGTTCCCAGGTGTTATCGGCCTCAGAGTATCCGACCCACTTGACAAGGTATTTGGTTCCTCATCCCTGGCATCTTGAATCCAGAACAGCCTCCACTTCATAGTGCTCTTCTTCATTCAAGATTTCTGGGGCAGGTCTGGGGAAGTTCCTTCCATGGGCCTCTGTCTCCTGATATTTGGTGAGCACGGTGGCATGAAATACCGGATGTATCTTCCATGTTTCAGGTATTTTCAGCCGATAAGCCAGAGGACCGATTCTTTCGGTCACTTGGAAAGGACCATACCGCCTAGGTGCCAGCTTGAATTTTGGATGAGTCGTCCGAATGTGGGTTCCCTCTAACCAAACTTGGGTTCCTATTTCCCACTGCGGAAGTTTCCTGTGCTGATCCCGGTCCTTGGCGTGTTGCGCTGCTATTTGTAAACTTGCAGCCGCATCTTCTTAGACTTCCTTGATTAGCTGCAAACGTTCAGTTACTGCAGGTACCTTGGTCTCCAAAGCCGAGTCGACCGAGTATGGCGGATTGAACCCATAGAGGATCTCAAACGGCAATTTCCCTGTGGCGGAGTGTCTTCGGGTATTATGGGAGCATTCTGCGCAAGGTAACAAGTCTACCCAATTGTCTTGATGGTAATTGCAGAATACACACAGGAATTGCTTGATCTCTTGGTTAACCTGTTCTGTTTCTCCGTCTGTCTGGGGGTGATACGCTGTGCTGAGGGCAGGGGTGATTCCCATTCCTTTCCATAGTTCTCTTGTGAACTTTGCTGCAAATTGGGGGCCTCTATCGGACACCACCTTGGTCGGCAGACCGTATCGTTTGAACACATTGTCCTGGAAAAGTGTTGTGGTCTCTTCGGCCGTGATTGTCTTTTTGCACGGAGTTATGACTATTCCTTTAGACAGGCCTTGGTCAACCACCACGTTTATCAAATCGTAGCCTTTGCTTTCCGGGAGGTCTGTTACGAAGTCGGTGGAGATGAAACACCAAGGGACGTTTGTGGTCTCCAATGGTTGGATCGGTGGATGGGTCCTGTGGGGCAGGTTCTTGGTGGACTGGCAGACCGTGCATCCATCCACATACTGGTGGACGAATTTGGTCATGCTTGACCACCAGTAATGGCGCTGTACCAATTCTAAGGTCTTTGCTCGACCTGGGTGTCCTGTAGCCATAGTGTTGTGGTGCGTTCTGACAATCATTCGTCGGAGGAGGTTGTCCCTTGGAACACATATATAGCTGTCGTGTCTTGTGATGCCATCTTCATGTGTCCACTTTCCTAGGTCACCCTTCATCGCCTTTGGTCCTTTTTCCAACAATTTCTTGAGGGCGACATCAACTAGCAAATCATGTTCTGAGCGCGAGTGTTGAATAAGGGAGAGGATGTCCAAGGATATGAGTTCCGTTGCTTTGACATGTATGCCTTCACTTGGTTCTACCAGGGTTTCACTGGACTTGGTGAAAAGTTTGGACGGGAGCAGAGTCTGTGCTTTGTTATCAGATTCCACCCCCTCACTAAGGTCTGGACGCCTGGACAGGGCATTGGCATGATTAGTAGTTCCAGCCTTGTAACTGAGCTGGAAGTCAAATCGAGACAAAAACAGACTCCAGCGCGCTTGTCGCCTTGAGAGGTCGCGTGCTGTCTGAAAGTGTTCCAGGTTGTTGTGGTCCGTCCAGATCTCCAAGGGATGTCTAGCGCCTTCAAGGTAGTGTTTCCAGTGTTCCAGCACTTTGATGATGGCAAGGAGTTCACGATCATGCACGTCATAATTCCGTTCGGGCGGTGAAAACAATCCCAAGAGGAAGGCGACGGGGTGCCAGTCGTTATCAGGTCCTTCCTGTAAGAGGACTGCACCGTATGCAGCGAGGGAAGCGTTGGTGACGAGCCGGTAGGGTCGCATCGGGTCAGGGTATAATAGGACAGGTTGACCGGTGAAAGCTTTCTTTAATTGGTCAAACACCTGTTGGCACTCCGTGGTCCAGTCCCATCTCGTGTCTTTCTTGGTAAGGTTGTGCAAGGGTTAGGCAATTAAGGAGAACTTGTCAATGAATCGCCGGTAAAAGTTCCCTAGGCCTAAGAAAGAGCGGATGTTACGGACTGTGCGCAGGATGGGCCATTCCTGGATGGCTTCAATCTTCGAATCTTCCATAGCGACATGGTCCTTTGAAATCGTGTACCCCAAGTAGTTTAGCTTTTCCTTGTGGAACTTGCATTTCTCTGGTTTGAGGTAAAGATCATTGTCGTGTAGGATTTGGAGGACTCGTCGAACAATCACGATGTGTTCTGCTGTGGTTTTTGTGAAGATGAGAATGTCGTCCATGTATACCGCAATTTTCCGGGCCAAGATGAGCTCTTGAAAGATCATGTTCATCATGGCCTGGAAGGTCCCTGGGGAATTGCAGAGCCCAAAGAACATCACTGTAGGTTCAAAGAGCCCCAAGGGTGTTACAAAGGCTGCTTTCGATTCGTCCCCTTCTTTGATGCGCACATTGTTATATCCCCACCGAACATTGAGCTTCGAGAATACCGTCGCCCCTCGAATGATATCCAGTAATTCTTGGATTAGTGGTAGGGGGCAAACATCTCGAATGGTGTGCTTGTTGAGGTGGCGATAATCCTGTACCGGGCGGAGCTTTCCATCCTTCTTGTTTATAAAGAAGAAGGAGGCCACGCTATGTGCTGTTGACCGACGTATCATTCCCCTAGAAAGATGCTCCTTGATGAATTTCCCTAGCTCGTTGTGTTTTTCCGGGCTCAAGGGAAATATTCTTGGAGCCTGGGGTTTGAAAGACGGCTTGAGATTTATCGCATGGTCCCATATCGTGTGTTGGAGGAGTCTTTGCGATTGCCTTTCACTGAAGATGTCGAGGTAGGAATGATACTCCGCCGGCACGTGATTCTTCAAGTCGGTGGTGTCGATTTCTTCCTCCAGGTCTTCGTCAAAGCTTGCGAACCCCGAGGGTTCTGGAGCTACCTTCCTGATGACGGGTTCTCCTGCGCTATTCATTGCGGAGGAGTCAAATGGTGTTTGCGCTTCTTCAGCGACTTCTTCTGAAGCTTCGCTCTGGGTTGTCTCTCGCTGAGCCTGCCAGCGTTCCTTCCTTTCGGTTACTTGCTCCTCGAGCCATTTCCGAGCCTTGGCCTGTCGGGATTTATGCTCCAACAGGAAGAGGAACCAAGATTTCCATTCCTTCATGGGTACTTGGCTCCATTGTTCTTTAGTCCAAGTCCACGGAGGTCCTACTGGTTCAGAGACAAGATGCGGCTTTGTCCGCTGAGGAATCTTGTCACCGCGTAGTTTCGCTAGCCATGCCTTCTTGGTAGGCTCTTCCCTTGCCTTGGTAAACCCATATGGTTGTTGGCAATCTCTGGGGCATTGATCAAAGTGTACCTCATGATGCCTCCACCCGATGGAGGGGCCATGGTATTTCAACCAATCCGTTCCTAGGAGCATGTCGTCTTTCCCTAGATTGGTGATGAACATCTGGACGCGTTCGGTGTGGGTCCTCCCCCATCTATCCTTGACGGTGAGATTAGCGTCTAGGCCTCGTTGAATGAGGCCTGCTTTGTTGAAGGTGTCATCGACGTTGCGAACACGGATAGGGCAGTTTAAAGGATAGGTTGTAAGGTTGTGTTTTCGTACCCATTTCTCATTTACCAAAATCCCTTCGCAAGCTGAGTCGATGGTGGCTCTGGCTCCAGCGCTTCTTCCTTGAGTTGTCAGTTGCTCGTCAAGTCGAATGGGAGTAATGATGTGGCTGTTCATTGCTCCGACTCGAATACATGACAGGGAATCATACTCAAGTTTCCTCGATCCTCTCTCTTCGGCTGGTGAAGGAGAGGTCAGGAAAAATCCTCTGCCAGATCCACCAACATTTGTTTGGCCTTGGCCTCCCCTACTTCTTTGAAGAGTGCTCGGACACCATCAGTATCACGGATGGGTCCGTCTGTTATGACTTGACCAATCGGGGCCCTTCGGGGCCGGTCTATCCGATGGTTCAAGCATCACATGCTAGGCGGCTCCACTACGGAGTGTACATCAAGGTATTCGGCATGTCCTTAGGAGCCAACTGGACCAATGGTTCTTCAAGACATCGGTAAAGGCTATATTGGAGGGGCACAAGGTTCACACAATAATAAGAGAGGCATTCACATGCCATGGGCTTAGGGCTTATGGGTAAGCACCTCGTCGTACCAGGATGGATTGGTACGACTGGAGAAGTACAAGAGTAGGCACCGGCTGAGAGAGACGGCGACCACAGCTTTCCTGGGATGGAAACCCAGAGAAGCACACAGACTCTTACCCTATACCCCATACAGTATATAAGGCCCATAGAATAGGCTGAGGATCTTCAGTCTATTCTCTTTGTTCCTACACAGTCCCCACACTGTGTAACTTAGAGCCAATTATTATTCCCTCCTGTATCTTTGCCTGATACAGTCGAGACTTCGTCCACCACTCAGTCGACCGTGCAACCTGGGGAAGAACCTGTTACTCTTGGGTTATCGAACGAGCAGTTCATAACACCGTTGCTTTGTCGTCCGTTAGGCGGTACGTAGCGCTCTCCATTGCTCTGGCTTGATCTTCCCCTTCTCACGGAAGGGTCCTCACGTTCCACCGAATTACCAGGTTGTGATACCCGACGATGGTGGCCATGAAAACTCCCCTCCTTCAGTCCTCAATGAAGTCCTGCATCGTCCCCCAGCGGGGATTCTTGCTCATCTTCATCCTCCATGTCTGCAGCGCGAGTTCTTCTACCTCCTCCGCCCATCGACTTGCGCGGATTTCCTCGAGAAGGGGGAACGCCTCTACGAGGGGGATGGCAATCAGACGCCCAATGTCCTGATTTCCCATAGTTAAAACAACGGGTAGTGAGCTTGCCATCATGAGTGCGTTTCTAGCAAGCGGCATTTTTTTTCCGAGAGGCATCAATGTCCATGTCGACTACCTGGTTGTTCATTCTGCGAGGTGCGGTGGTAGAATTATAACGGCGAGCGGGTTGGAGGTGAAAGCGATTGAGGAAGTCGCTTCAGAATGAGGTGGAGTTGGCAAGGATCGCCTTTTGAGCACTTCAGGCTCTCAAGTGTCCATCTATTTCACAGGGAGTATTGACCCAATCTTGGATCGTGTCCTTCGGCGGTGTTTCTTTGTCATAGATCTTGTCCATGACCCTCGGATCAAGCCCTCTCTGGAAGTAAGGAACTTGTTCCTTGTCGGTGATGTCGGCATCGGAGGCTATAAGGATGAATTGATTAGAGTATTCATCCACTGTCATCTTCCCTTGGGAGAAAGACATGAGAGCACTTCAGGCCTTGTCCGTAAGGTTTGTTTCCTTGAACTGGAGTTTAAACCTGTCATAGAAGTCGGTCCAAGTCCCAAGAGTTTTGGGCAGGGTCGCCCCAACTGTTTTCTTCAGGAAACTTTCCGCCCAGACGCCGGCCATTCCATATCTCATGCATGAGAGGGCGAGGGAAGCTTTGTCTTCATCCGTCTTGTACTGGTCCGATTCTGCTGTAAAAAGGAGGAGGCAATTCATAATAAATTTCTGTGACTGTGTTCTGTCTCCCTCGAAGTTATCGGGGAGCTTAAGCTTGCCCCTCCCAGACGATGTGATTGCAGGGGGATCTGTAGGATTTGTCGACATAATGGTATTGTCTTCAGTATTTCGGGTGTTGATCGGTGTTTGAATATCCGAGGATTCAGACTCGGATGTTCCTTCTTCTTCTTCGATGTATCCGGGATTTCCGGTTCAGGGTTTCTATACTGGGGTGGCTCTACCCAGTCTTCTGCTGTTTCGTCCCAAGCCCACTCGGCTTCTGTTTTGTCTTCTCTTGTGAAGAAATATTGTCCTTCTCGATACGAGCAGTTATCAAAGTTCGGGGGAGCTGGCCGATTGGTGTCGGAGTAATACCAGCGGTTTCCCCTTTGATGGATAGGACAATTGTTCTGTCAAAGTTGGTTGTTGGTTCGTCTAGTGCCTGGTGGATATCCTAGGCCTAGGTCTTGCTCCAGGGTGTGTGAGGTAACGCCCTTCGGTGGAGGTCTATGACTCTGTCGATGAGGGTTGTGAGAGAGAGAGAGGCAGCAAGCAAAGAGTGGTGCAAGGTAGGGGTAAAAGCGAGTCTATTCTAGTGTTATGAACTGCTCGTTCGATAACCCAAGAGTAACAGGTTCTTCCCTAGGTTGCACAGTGGACTGAGCGGAGGGCGAAGTCTTGACTGTATCAGGTAATGATACAGGAGGGAACAATGATTACAACGAAGTGCTCATATAGGGAGATATGAACAAACGAAGAAAATAGACTGAAGATCCTCAGCCTATTCTACGGGCCTTATATACTGTATAGGGTATAGGGTAAGAGTCCGTATGCTTCTTCGGGTTTCCCTCCCAGGAGAGCTGTGGTCGCTGTCTCTCTCAGCCGGTGCCTACTCTTGTACTTCTCTAGTCGTACCAATACATCCTGGTACGACGAGGTGCTTACCCATAAGCCCTAAGCCCATGGCATGTGAATGCCTCCTTATCTCTATACAAACCTTGTGTCCCTCCAATATAGCCTCTACCAATGTCTTGAAGAACCATCAGCTCAGTTGGCTCTAAGGACATGCCAAATACCTTGATGTACGCTCCATAATGGGGAGCCACCTAGCATGTGATGCTTGAACCATCAGATAGACTGGCCCCGAAGAGCCCCGATCGGTCAAGTCATAACACAACGTAGGAGTGCCTGTAACAAGATAGCAGATATTTCTGTGCGCCAGAACATCCATTGGTGATGCGCATAGGGCCATAGACTAGGTCCTACTCCTTGACAGGGTTCCCATTGAGGAAAGATGGTGACGGTTTATACTATATCAAACCGGATAACTTATAGAGGTGTGTTCCGAATAGACTTGTAAGGCAGAAGCCTATTTTGACACAACTCACATGGCCCTGCAGACAAAGGGCAGCCTAGTTTAACGTCATGGAGGATGGCCATAGTTTATAGTCATTGCGGACGTCGGCTATCGCCTGGCTTGAACCTCCCAAGCCTCGATAGATTTAATCCTCCGGGGTGAGGGTAGTTTAAGGTCATTTTGGACTGGTTGATGTCCAAGGTCGTGGACATCAACCACAACTCCTATGTCTGAAGGAGCAAGTAGTTTATCGTCATTGCAGATGGAGTGATGACTTTTCGAAGTCACTGCTCACAATCCCTATGCTTGAAGGGACAATAGTTTAACATTATTGCGGACTACTGGGGCGGGAAGCGGTAATTCCAGCTCAAGTACAATCCCTAGAACAGAGGGACAATAGTTTAACGTCATTTTGGATGTTCGTAGTTTATAGTCATCGCGGATGTCCAAGGAGTAGTGTCAAAACATTTCTCATGTTTGGACACTGCTCATGACCCTGTAAAGAAAGGGCTGCCCAGTTTAGCGTCATAGGGGACATTTGAAAAACCTGAGGCACAGTCCCAGTTGCCTCTTGACTGGCCCTTGAAGCGGAATCCTTGCTTCGGACTTCAAGGGTAGAATGGGTGCACCATGGAGTAGTTGTGGTCCGGTAGGATGGCTGGCGACCCGCTCCATGTCCCCAAACCCCTCGCACGGAATTGAACCATGTCAACCCCATATTCTTTTACTGTAGGGCATATGGAATATGGAAGCGCCTTGACCTAGTCGGCAGGGTTCTGCAATGGTGGAATCATCACTTCCACCATCTGCTAGAATACAACGACATTCCAAGGGTCTTGGTAGCTTTAATGTTGTTCCAGACAGTAACTAGTTTATAGTCATTGCGGACCAAGCCTTTCATAGTTTTACATTGTTGCGGATGTCACGTCCTTTTTCTTGTCCGTTTTGGCTACTTAGTGGAGTGCAACCACTATGTGCATGCATCTTGATAGGGCCCCATAATGTGGAAAAGACCCTGTAAAACTAGAGATCCAAAGTGGGACGTCCAAACACCTGTCAGACCTTGACAGTGAGGTAAGGTCCACTGTTCCCCAATGGTGAACATGCACACAATCTTCCCACCAGGATTCTTGCATCATTTGTAGCTTTTCAGTCTCGCCACAAGATCAAAAAGCCAGCGTACCAGTACCAAGGTTATGTCAAATCAAGGACCTCCTAATGTGGAAAGGGTCCTGTAAAACTGGGGATCCAAGTGGGACACCTGATCGCTTGTCAGAATGCCTCTTGACAACGAGAGTGTTAAATGCTTGTCCTGTCTGCGGACCGGAGGGCTGAATGCAAAATGGTCAGGTACTTCCCCTGCCTTCTTATCTTTTCACAGTTTAATGTTATGCAGGACGTTAAATGCTTGGTGTCCTGTGCGTGAAACTGGTACCTGTGGTGCGGAGGGTCCTTCCCTCTCTGTCACCTCTTCGAGACAAGGGGTTCCTCAACTCCCTTGTCTAATATCCTCCGCCAATGTCCCCATAATCCCCATACCCTTCGTCTGGCCTGTAACAGGGGTCGGCATCGTTGTAGTTCCCATCTTCAACCTCGTCCCATGCGTCTAGCTTTGCTTGAGTCCAAGCAGCAGTTCTTGGAGTCGGTCGCTGGTGGTCTTGAGCTCTTCTACCAGTGCAAGCATGCGTTCCTTCAGGTTGATGATGTTGAGGACAATCCAGAGTTGGCGGATCTCGCGGTCGAGTTCTTTGAGGACTGTCTCTTCTGGGTTGGGGTGTTGCCCTTGTCCTCTGGTTTCCTTGCCTCTTGTTCCTCCTGTACCTTGGAGGATGTTCCTCATTGCTGCCTCTGGTGTCCTGCCTGGTGGATTGTCCTGTCAACGTGGGAGGAAGGGCCTCTCGGTCCCTTTGTGCCTGTTGCTGTACCATTGTCCAAAAGGGTTCTGTCTGGGCAGTCGCGTCTCGACTACTCGTAGTTGGTACCGCTCTTCTGGCTTTGTTGTCCTATGGTTGGATGCGAAATGGGTCAATCCAAACAGGAGGGGAGTGTACGTCGTTGGTGTTGGATATGAGGGCAGGTAGGAGCTCTAGATTGATGAAGGAAGAAAACTCATCAGGGTGGATGAGAAGGGCATACGCCCCATTATTTCCTCTAGCATACTAGGAGGTGGCTCAATGATCATCTGCATAGGCCAAAAGCCTGACCTGGTCGCTCGCATCTGCAAGGCGTCGGGGAATATTGCTGTTCTCGCTCCCTGATTGCCCTGCAAAGAAGTTAGTGAGCCTTTGCAAGGCTAACACTGTGGCCATGTGAATTACCACCGAGATTGTGGTGTGCTGAAGTAGCGCATCCCCTAGCCCTTCCAATTCTCGGGGGTGCAGATCTCTACCACTGGCAAGGGGTCCTCTGGTCCTGGTAGTTGGTGCACTAGTTGTTGCTGGTTTTTGTACACCTGGTTCAGCAACTGCAGACAATGCCAGGTCTGCAGGGTTTCTTGGTCCTCCTCCACTTCTCGTCTCCTGTCTTGTGTCTCCTTGAGCCAGCACTGTTGTCGGTCATGGAGGTGTTGACGGAGTAGGCCTTCCTTCTTCTTGATGTCTCTCATTGTGCTCGTCATGAGCTCCCTTAGCCCAAGGTGGGGCTCGTAGTTCCATTTGATCTTCAGCGGCGAGTGTGGCGAGATGGGTGGAGACTGGTATGGAAACTCCCTCTAGAGTCGTTGGATGGCCGCTTCAGCCAGGGCATCCAGTGTTGGGGTTGGTGATGGCCAGGATGATGTCTAGTGAGGGGTTTCTTGATGGTGAGGAAGTAGTTCCTTTATCAATAAGCATAGCACGTCCAGGGGAGTAATTGAGGGAGGAGTGGTTGGACATATACTGGTGGAAGGATTCTTGCTTTAAGGGGGAGAACCTTCTCCGCTTATATACCTTTCTTATAGCCTAATCGCCACAGGTCAGGGCTTGTCTAGATAGCTTTTGTGGAACTCACAAAGCGCCTCATTGGCCGTATCTTTGAGGAAGGCAAAGGGTTCCCAGGTGTTATCGGCTTCGGAGTATCCAACCCACTTGACAAGGTATTTGGTTCCTCATCCTTGGTGTTTTAAATCTAGAATGGCCTCTACTTTGTAGTGCTCTTCTTCATTTAGGATCTCTGGGGCAGGCCTTGGGAAGTTCCTTCCATGGGCCTCTGTCTCATGATATTTGGTGAGCATGGAGGCATGAAATACTGGGTGTATCTTCCATGTTTCAGGTATTTTCAGCCGATAAGCTAGAGGGCCGATTCTTTTGGTCACTTGAAAAGGGCCATAACACCTAGGTGCCAGCTTGAACTTCGGATAAGTCGTCCGAATGTGGGTTCCTTCTAACCAGACTTGGGTTCCTACTTCCCACTGCGGAAGTTTCCTGTGTAGGTCCTGGTCCTTGGTGTGCTGCACTGCTATCTATAGACTGGCAGCCGCATCTTCTTGGACTTCTTTGATTAGCTGTAAATGTTCAGTTACTGCGGGCACCTTGGTCTCCAACGCTGAGTCAACCGAGTATGACAGGTTGAACCTATAGATGACTTCAAACAGTGACTTCCTGGTGGCGGAGTGTCTTCGGGTATTATGGGAGAATTCTACGAAGGGGAGCAAGTCTACCCAGTTATCTTGGTGGTAGTTGCAGAATACCTGCAGGAACTGTTCAATTTCCTGGTTGACCCGTTCTGTTTCTCCATCCGTCTAGGAGTGATAAGCCATGCTAAGGGCAGGAGTGATTCCTAGCCCTTTCCAAAGCTCTCGTGTGAATTTTGCCGTGAATTGGGGGCCTCTATCGGATACCACCTTGGTTGGCAGACCATACCGTTTAAACACGTTGTCCTGGAAGAGCATCGTAGTTTCTTCAGCCGTGATTGTCTTCTTACACGGAGTTATGACTATCCCTTTTGACAGGCCTTGGTCAACCACCACGTTTATCAAGTCGTATCCTCTACTTTCCGGGAGGTCTGTTACAAAGTCGGTGGAGATGAAATGCCAAGGGGCGTTCATAGTTTCCAGTGGTTGAATTGGCAGATGGGTCTTGTGGGGTAGATTCTTGGTGGATTGGCAAACTGCACATCCATCCACATATTGATGGACAAATTTGGTCATGCTTGACCACCAATAATGGCATTGTACCAATTCCAGGGTCTTTGCTTGGCCTGGGTGTCCTGTAGCCATGGTGTCATGGTGCGTTCTGACAATCATTCGTCGGAGGAGGTTGTCCTTTGGGACACATATATAGCCGTCATGTCTTGTGATGCCACCTTCATGTGTCCATTTTCCTAGGTCGCCCTTTATTGCTTTTGGTCCTTTTTCCAGAAATTTCTTGAGGGTGACATCGACTAGCAAATCATGTTCTGAATGTGAGTGTCAAATGAGGGAGAGGATGTCCGAGGATATGAGTTCTGTTGCTTTGATGTGTATGCTTTTGCTTGATTCTACCAGAGTTTCACCGGACTCACTGAAAAGTTTGGATGAGAGCAGAGTCTGTGCCTTGTTATCAGATTCCATCCCCTCACTAAGGTCTGGACGCCTGGACAGAGCATCGGCATGATTGGTTGTTCCTGCCTTGTAGCTGAGCTGGAAGTCAAACTGGGACAAAAACAGACTCCAGCGCGCTTGTTGTCTTGACAGGTCCCGTGCAGTCTGAAAGTAAACCAGGTTCTTGTGGTCTGTCCAGACCTCAAAGGAGTGTCGAGCGCCTTCGAGGTAGTGTTTCCAATGTTCCAGTGCCTTGATAATTGCAAGGAGTTCATGATCGTGCACGTCATAATTCCTTTTGGGGGGTGAAAATGATCCCAAGAGGTAGGCAACTGGGTGCCAGTCATTATCAGGTCCTTCCTGTAAGAGGACTGCACCATATTCAGAGAGGGAGGCGTCGGTGACGAGTGTTAAGACCTGGTCTTCGCACATGATGTGCCAGAAGGCTCCTGAGTCACTGAGGGACGTGCCAAATCCAAGTACGTCCAATAAAGGCACCAGTGGCTACTTGTGTGCGTAATTCGGGATGTACGAGGGATTCGTGATGGTATCGCGTCTCCAGGAATGCACAAAGGTTTTCCCACAGATGCGCGGGTACGACCTGATGCGGACCTGGATGGCAGTAGATATGCTGCCCACTAAAGTCGAGATAGAATACTGCTAGTCCTGTGTAGAACTCAGCCAGTATTGAGACGACGACTGAGTGGTTGAGGATGATAATGGAGAGAAGCGTAGGGCAAGTCAAACCGATGCTCAAGCAGATGTTCTATTGACGATCAATAGTCTGGCCTACTGGCAAAGACTATGATGTAGCAGAGGTATGGCTAGTACCAAAGGTCAAGAGTAAGAACAGGTGGGGAGTAACAAAGGTGAACGAGCTGGCGATACAGGTATCTGGCTTGTTCTATATATACGCGATCTGCTTTAGGGCAAGATCTACAGAAGGTCTGTGCTCAAGGCACCAAATAGAAGTAAACGATCAACGATCGGAGTGATGTAATCTATGATGCGATCAGAGAAGCATGATGCAATCAATGATGTCAGTGATGTAACTGATCGTTAACCCAGGAATGAAAGATAAGATAAGATAACTCAATGTCTGTTGGTGAAGTCAGGGAGTCGGTCACCGGGTATAGGTCGTATCCGTTTGGTCATAGACCACGTGTCATATGATCAGGTAATCATATATCATGTGTTATGAGCCGGCTCTTAACAACGAGCCAGTAGGGACACATTGGATCAGGGTATAATAGGATGGGTTGACTGATGAAGGCTTCCTTTAATTGGTCGAAAGCCCATTGGCAGTCCACAGTCCAATCCCATTTCGTGTCTTTCTTAGTGAGGCTGTGCAGAGGATGAGCGATTAAGGAAAACTTGTCAATGAATCACCGATAAAAATTCCCTAGACCTAAAAAGAGCGGATGTTACAGACTGTGTGGGGAATGGGCCATTTCTGAATGGCCTCAATCTTCGAGTCCTCCATGGCAACGTGATCTTTTGAAATCGTGTACCCCAAGTAGTTTAGCTTCTCCTTGTGGAACTTGCATTTCTCTGGTTTGAGGTAAAGATCGTTGTTGCGTAGGATTGGGAGGACTCGTCGAACAATCACAATGTGTTCTGCTGTGGTTTTCGTGAAGATGAGGATGTCGTCCATGTATACCGTGATTTTCTGGGCCAGGATGAGCTCTTGGAAGATCATGTTCATCATGGCCTGGAAGGTTCCTGGGGAATTACAGAGCCCAAAGAACATTGCTGTAGGTTCAAAGAGTCCCAAAGGCATTACAAAAGCCGCCTTGGATTCGTCCCCTTCCTTGATGCGCATGTTGTTATATCCCCACCAAACATCGAGCTTCGAGAATACCGTCGCCCCTCAAATGATATCCAATAGTTCTTGGATTAATGGTAGGGGGCAGACATCTCAAATGGTGTGTCCATTGAGGTGGTGATAATCTTGTACCGGGTGGAGCTTTCCATCCTTCTTGTTTATAAAGAAGGAGGCTGTGCTATGTGCTGTCAATTGACGTATTGTTCCTCTAGAAAGATGCTTCTTGACAAATTTCCCTAGCTTGTTGTGTTTTTCCAGGCTCAAGGGAAATATTCTTGGAGCCTGGGGTTTGAAGGACAGCTTGAGATTTATCACATGATCCCATATAGTGTGCTTGGGGAGTCTTTGCAATCGTCTTTCACTAAAAATGTCAAGGTAGGAGTGGTATTCCGACAGTAAAACATGATTCTTCAAGTCGGTTGTGTCAATTTCTTCCTCCAGGTCTTTGTCAAAACTAGCAAACCCCAAGGGTTCAGGAGCTACCTTTCTGATGATGGGTTCTCCTTCACTATCCGTGGCGGAGGAGTCAAATAGTATTCGCGCCTCTTCGGCAACTTTCTCTAAAGTTTTGCTCTGGGCTACCTCTTGTTGAGTTTGCCTGTGTTCCTTCATTTGGGCCACTTGCTCCTTGAGCCACTCCCGAGCTTTTGCTTGTCGAGATTTGTGCTCTAACAGGAAGAGGAACCGAGATTTCCATTCCTTTGTGGGGACTTGGTGCCATTGTTCTCTGGTCCAAGTCCACGAAGGTCCTACCGGTTTAGAGACAAGATGCGGTTTTGTCCGCCAAGGAATCTTGTCACCACGTAGTTTCACTAGCCATGCCTTCCTAGTAGGCTCTTCCCTTGCCTTGGTAAACCCATGGGGTTGTTGGCAGTCTTGGGGGCATCAATCAAAGTGTACTTCACGGCGCCTCCACCCGATGGAGGGGTTGTAGTACTTCAGCCAATCTGTTCCTAGGAGCATGTCGTCTTTCCCTAGATTGGTGATAAAATCTGGATGTGTTCAGTGTAGGTTCCCTCCCGTCTATCCTTGACGGTGAGATTCGTGTCTAAGCCTTGTTGGATGAGGCCTGCCTTGTTGATGGTGTCGTCGACGTTGCGAACACGGATAGGGCGGTTTAAGGGGTAAGTTGGAAGGTTGTGCCTTCGTACCCACTTTTTGTTCACCAAAATCCCTTCGCAGGCTGAGTTGATGGCAGCTCTGGCTCCAGCGCTTCTTCCTCGAGTTGTCAATTGCACGTCAAGTTGGATGGGGGTAATGATGTGGCTGTTCATTGCTCTGATTCGAATACATGACAGGGAATCATACTCAAGTTTCCTTGACCCCCTCTCTTCGGCTGGTGAAGGAGAGGTCAGGAAAAATCCTCTGCTAGATCCACCAACATTTGTTTGGCCTTGGCCTCCCCTACTTCTCTGAAGAGTGCTCGGACACCATTAGTATCATGGACGGGTCCGTTGCCTCGTTGTCTGTTAGACGGTACGTAGTGCTCTCCATTGCTCTGGCCTGGTCCTCTGCTCCTTGTGGGAGGGTCCTCACGTTCTACCGGATTACCAGGTTGTGATACCCGACGGTAGTTGCCATGAGAACTCCCCTCCTCCAATCCTCGATGAAGTCCCGCATCGTCTCCCACTGGGGATTCTTGATTGTCTTCATCCTCCATGTCTGCAGTGTGACTTCTTCTACCTCTTCCACCCATCGGCTTGCGCCAATTTCCTCGAGAAGGGGGAATGCCTCTACAAGGAGAAGGACAGTTATCTGCCCAGTGTCCTTCTTTTCCACAATTGAAACAACGGGTAGAGGCTTGCCATCATGGGTGCGCTTCTGGTGAGCGGCATCTCTCTTCCAAGAGGCGTCAATGTCCATGTCGACTACCTGGTTGTTCATTCTGTGAGGAGCGTTGGTAGAATTATAACGGCAAGTGGGTTGGAGGTGAAAGCGATTGAGGAAGTCACTTCAGAATGAGGTGGAGTTGGTGAGGATCACCTTTTGAGCACTTTGGGCTCTCAAGTGTCCATCTATTTCACAGGCCGTATTGACCCAGTCTTGGATCGTGTCCTTCGGCGGTGTTTCTTTGTCATAGATCTTGTCCATGACCCTTGGATTGAGTCCTCTCTGGAAGTAAGGAACTTGTTCCTTGTCGGTGATGTCAGCGTCGGCGGCTATCAGGATGAATTGATTGGAGTATTCATCTACCGTCATCTTCCCTTGGGAAAAAGACATAAGAGCACTTCAGGCCTTGTCCGTAAGGTTCGTTTCCTTGAATTGAAGTTTAAACTTGTCAAGGAAGTCGGTCCAAGTTCTGAGGGTCTTGGGCGGGGTCACCCTGACTGTCTTCTTCAGGAAGCTTTCTGCCCATACACCGGCCATTCCATATCTCATGCATGAGAGGGTGAGGGAAACTTTGTCCTCATCTGTCATGTACCGGTCTGATTCTGCTGTGAAAAGGAGAAGGCAATTCATGATAAATTTCTGTGATCGTGTTCTATCTCCTTCAAAATTATCGGGGAGTTTAAGCTTGCCTCTTCTGGACGATGCAGTTACAGGGGGAGCTGTAGTATTTGCCGACATAATGTTGTTGTCTTCAGTATTTCGGGTATTGATCAGTGTTTGAATATCCAAGGATTCAGACTTGGATGTTCCTTCTTCTTCTGATGTATCCGGGATTTTCGGTTCGGGGTACCTGTACTGGGGTGGCTCTACCCAGTCTTCTGCTATTTTGTCCCAAGCCCACTCAGCTTTTGTTTCGTCTTCTCTTGTGAAGAAATATTGTCCTTCTCTGTACGAGCAGTTATCAAAGTTTGGGGGAGCTGGCTGATTGGTGTTGGAGTAATACCAGCGATTTCCCCTTTGATGGATAGGATGATTGTTCTGTCAAAGTTGGTTGTTGGTTCGTCTAGTGCCTGGTGGATATCCTAGGCCTAGGTCTTGCTCCAGGGTGTGTGAAGTAACACTCTTTGGTGGAGGTCTATGGCTCCGCCAACGAGGGTTATGAGAGAGAGAGTGGCAGCAAGCAGAGTGTGGTGCAAGGTAGGGGTAAAAGTGAGTCTATTCTAGTGTTACAAACTGCTCATTCAGTAAACCAAGAGTAACAGGTTCTTCCTAGGTCACACAATGGACTGAGTGGTGGACAAAGTCTCAACTGTATCAGGCAATGATACAGGAGGGAATAATGTTGTTTCCACGAAGATAGGTATAGGAGATAGCTAAGAACAAAGATTCTACTGTAGGAAGACAGTAGTGAACAAAGAGAATAGACTGAAGATCCTCAGCCTATTCTATGGGCCTTATATACTGTATAGGGTATAGGATAAGAGTCCGTATGCTTCTCCAGGTTTCCATCCCAGGAGAGCTGTGGTCGTCGTCTCTCTCAGCCAGTGCCTACTCTTGTACTTCTCCAGTCGCACCAATCCATCCAGGTGCGACGAGGTGCTTACCCATAAGCCCTAAGCCCATGGCATGTGAATGCCTGTCTTATCAATCCGCTATACCCATGACCCTCCAATGTATTCTCTACCGATGTCTTGAAGAACCATTGGTCCAGTTGGCTCCTAAGGACATGCCGAATACCTTGATGTACGCTCCGTAGTGGAGCCGCCTAGCATGTGATGCTTGAACCATCGGATAGACCGGCCCCAAAGGGCCCCAATTGGTCAAGTCATAACAAACTCCCCTCCTCCAGTCCTCGATGAAGTCCTGCATCGTCCCCCAGCAGGGATTCTTGAGCATCTTCATCCTCCACATCTGCAGCGTGAGTTCTTCTACCTCCTCTGCCCATCGGCTTGCTCTGGTTTCCTCGAGAAGGGGGAATGCCTCTACGAGGAGCACAGCAGTTATTCGCCCAATGTCCCAATTTTCCACAGTTAAAACAATAGGTGACAGGCTTGCCGTCATGGGTGCGCTTCTGACTAGTGGTGTCCCTCTTGCAAGAGGCATCAATGTCCATGTTAACTACTTGGTTGTTCATTCTGCGAGGGGCATTGGTAGAGTTATAGCGGAATGCGGGTTGGAGGTGAAAACAATTTAGGAAATCACTTCGGAATGAGGTAGAGTTGGCAAGGATCGCCTTTTGAGCACTTTGGGCTCTCAAGCATCCATCTATTTCACAGGCAGTATTAATCCAGTCTTGGATCATGTCTTTCGGCGGTGTTTCTTTGTTATAGATCTTGTCCATGACTTTCGGATCTAGCCCTCTCTAGAAATAAGGAACTTGTTCCTTGTCGGTGATGTCGGTGTTGGCGGCTATAAGGATGAATTGATTGGAGTATTCGTCCACCGTCATTTTTCCTTGGGAGAAAGACATAAGGGCGCTTTGGGCCTTGTCCGTAAGGTTCGTTTCCTTGAATTGAAGCTTGAACTTGTCAAGGAAGTTGGACCAAGCTCCGAGGGTTTTAGGCGAGACCACCCCAACTGTCTTCTTCAGGAAACTCTCAGCCCAGACACTGGCTGTTCCATATCTCATGCATGAGAGGACAAGGGAAATCTTGTCCTCATCCGTCTTGTACTGGTCCGATTCTGCTATAAAAAGGAGGAGGCAATTCATGAGGAATTTCTGGGATTGTGTTCTATCTCTTGCAAAATTGTCAGGGAGTTTAAGCTTGCCCCTTCTGGACGATGCGGTTATAGGGGGAGCTGTAGTATTTGCTGACATAATGTTGTTGTCTTTAATATTTTGGGTATTGATTGGTGTTTGAATATCCGAGGATTTAGACTCGGATGTTCCTTCTTCTTCTGATGTATCCGGGATTTCCGATTTGGGGTTTTTGTACTGGGGTGGTGCTACCCAGTCTTCTGCTACTTTGTCCTAAGCCCACTCAGCTTCTGTTTTGTCTTCTCTTGTGAAGAAGTATTGTCCTTCTCTATACAAGCAGTTATCAAAGTCTGGGGGAGCTGGCCAATTGGTGTTGGAGTAATACCAGTGGTTTCCCCTTTGATGGATAGGATGATTGTTCTGTCAAAGTTGGTTGTTGGTTCGTCTAGTGCCTGGTGGATATCCTAGGCCTAGGTCTTGCTCCAGGGTGTGTGTGGTAATGCTCTTTGGTGGGGGTCTATGCTACCGATGAGGGTTATGAGAGAGTGTGTGGCAGCAAGCAAAGTGTGGTACAAGGTAGGGGTAAAAGCGAGTCTATTCTAGTGTTACAAACTGCTCGTTCAGTAACCCAAGAGTAACAGGTTCTTCCCTAGGTTGCATGATGACTGAGTGATGGGCAAAGTCTCGACTGTATTAGAAGAATAATACAGGAGGGGATAACGAGGTGTCCGTATTTGAAGATACGAACAAACAAGGTTCCACTGTAGGAAGACAGTGGGGAACAAGGAGAATAGACTGAAGATCCTCAGCCTATTCTATGGGCCTTATATACTGTATAGGGTATAGGGTAAGAGTCCGTATGCTTCTCCGGGTATCCATCCCAGGAGAGCTGTGGTCACCATCTCTCTTAGCCAGTGCCTACTCTTGTACTCATCCCCGCAGAAAGTCTTTAGCCACCCCACATGCCATCTTGCCGGTTTTGCCTCTTGTTTGTTCTCTCTCTTAGGCAGCACTTGTCTAATAAACTTGAATTTATTCGTGCACAAGCTATGTATGTACTTGATGCTATTTATGTAATGAGGAGATATAAATCTACTTGTGTCCTGAACAGTGAGCAACTGAAACTTGGGTGAGCCACAGTTGGACTTCTCGCAAATATCTACCTACGCAGAGCTGTTCTGGGCTCTATAAAACTGCATCAATATTTTTGTGAGCTACTGTTAGGTCGGAGACCTATCATGTGCACCGATGCACGAAGGGGATCCCTAGGCTAATACATCCACAGCGTTGTAGAGTCGGAGGCTCCAATGAATGAAGACAACCAATCGTCTTTGGGCTCTTTCGAGGAACTCGGGGTCATTCTCTGCCTTGTCCTCAAAGAGGTTAAGGAGATGATCTCCGAGGTCTTCTTGATGATGAGGAGGGACTGGATGATCTTCTCCTGTCCAACAGATGACACAAGGAGGTGTCCAACTGAGAATGCGGAAGGTGGCAAGTCCGGTGTAGTAGTGCGTGAAGAGGGTGTAAGAAGAGAAGGGAGACGAAGCCAGTGCGTCGTCAGACCGTGTAAAGGAGTTTCAGATCTGACAGAGATCACGAAGTGTGGGCTAGGAAGGTAGCTAGACACTGGGTGTAGTGCAGAGATCGAATGTATTACAGGTGAACGAGCTGAGCTTCTTAGAAGCTCATCTCGGCTATATATACAAAGAAGTATCTAGGGCAGGATCAAGATCTGGTCTGTGCGCTTCTCAGGTACCGAAGTCAACAATCGAGATCCATAAGCAAAGATGCATCATTGATCTAAGTATAGTACAGGATCACTAATGTCTGTCCACATCCATATTAAATGTCGAGCCACCTCATGATCATCAGGAACCAGGAACAGGGCCAGGAACCAAAGTCTGACCACATCAAGAACCAGGAACCATAAGTAAGCGTTCATGCAGTGAGCATGTAAATGGTAATGAGTCATAGGGAGTGGTCCGAGTCTAAAGCACGTCTGAAGCACTTGACCAGCCTATCTACTCACGTGCGAAGCACGTGTTAGGACGTGGTCCTAACACTACCCCCTCTCTATACAAGTCTTCAGTGTTTGGCGGGCGCACCAATGACGGGGGGTGGGTTCCTCGAGTGGGCTTCATCGAAGGTGGGGATGACGCGGGCAGGGTACCCGGTCCAGTTGGCGGTGTTGATCATGCGGTCCAACACCTGCTTGTGGTACCTGTACTCTTCAGCTGTGTGATCCATCTGCAGACAAAGTCGATGGGACTGCGTGCGATGCCTGTCATAGTCGTGAAGAAAGCCGCGCACCGTAACATCCATTCTCTGTCTAATGCCCGTGATTGGACATCCCACGACGAGATGGCCAGTGTATCCACGTTCCCAGCAAGTACGGGTGGCGGGGTTGGTGGGTGGAGAAGGCGGTAGAGTTGGCGGGTTAGGCCATACATTTTTGGAGTCAGCTGCATCCGCGGGCCAGCCTTCGTCTGTTGCGACAGGAACATCTGGCAACTGGGGGGAGGTTTCATTGACAACAATAGAATGGGTGAGGTTGTCGCCAAGTAGGGGAGGGGATGGGGACACAGCAGGGGGTGACGGGGGTGGTATTGGTAGCGGGCGAAGTACCTGGCGATCCCGGACGGCCTGTTCGGGGTCGTAAGGGGGACTGGTGGGCCGCATGAACCGAGCGGTCTCCTCGTCGGTGGGTTAAAAGGCAAGAGGCCGGGTGGCCGGGAGGTTGGGAGCGAGAGCGGGTTCCGTGACGGCGGGGGGATCAACGACCATGGGTTCTTTAATGTTGATCGGATGAAAGCCATGTTCCTGTATGTCCAGTTTAGTCATTACCCAAGGCCTAACGTAATCCTCCGGGTTACATCCGCCAACCCAGTAGTTCGCGATGAGGTGGACTCCGCAACTGTTGAGGGGGAAGGAGTGGGTTGGCAGCAATCCCTTAGGGACGTACTCCTTGATCTCTAAGTGTGACCCATTGAATCCTATGAAGCAGAACCAGTGGATTGTGTTCTCCTTGTAGTGGATGCGGGCCAGCGTGTCGAGCCAGGCCTGTATTGTGTGTTGCTGAAGGAGGACCGAGCTGCTGCTAAAAATCCTGCCTAGTCAGAAGTTGATCATGTCATTGCGGACGGCGGGGAGGTTGATTAGCCCTCTCATGCGGTATGAGGTGACCGTGATGTTGGCGAGGAGGATGGCCTGGTTCTGGGTAAGTGGTTCCAAGAATACTTGATAACACTGCGCCAGGATCGCTTGCTGTAAATAAAAGAGGAAGGTGCGGGGGTCCTTCAAGCCTGGTTGGTTTAGAATGATGGGGGCCTTATCCTCGGCGAGCGTGAGGTGGTAGATGCTGTTGTTTGTAGACAGATCTTGGTAGAGGCAGAGGTCATGTAGCGGGCTGGGTAGGGCCCGGATACGGAGCGGGGATTCTCGTTGTGCACTGCGAAGGCCTGCTGGGGAACAACGAGGTGGGGGTTCGGCATTTGAGCCAGGAAGCGGGGGATGACGAATTCTTGTAGTGGGTTGGTGACGTCGATGCCTTCCAAAGGAATGTCGACATCAGAGTCCGAGTCCAAGGAGTCATCAACGAGCGTGGGGGTGGTAGTGGTGGGGGTGATAGTGCGGAGGACAAAGGGGTTGGGGGAAGAAGTGCTGGAAGCATGGGTGGAGGGAGCGGTGGAGGTCATGGCGAGGTTATCAGAAATATAGCGGGGGGAGCGAGGTAGTAGGAGGTGTGCAGGAGCGAGGGACATTCAAATGTAGCTGGGAGGCTGAGGAACGTTTCTGCTTAATGCAGGGTGTCTTTTATACAATGGAGGAGATGCCAATAGTGGCAGCGGCGTGAAGGGATCTGAGGACAAGGGCGATGGCGATGGAGACAGCAGTGAGAGCAAGAGTCGCGACGATGGTGTAAATGGCCACCGTGGATAAAGTGGGGTCGAAAGGGGTCATAGTTGTTTGCCTGGCCATGCCAATCCTCGGTTGGTCTGCTTTTGTAGCTCCTGGTATGCTTGAGTCCACCAATTAGAGTTGTCCAATCATTTCTGCTGTGGCTTTGATCGAGACAAGTCTATATTGGGCTTCTTTGGTTGTGCTTCTCGATCATTGATCGCCGGTGGTGGCACTTTTGATCGAGGAACCAGGGGCGGCTTCTTTAGCTGCATTATTTGTTTGTTGATTTATTCCATGATCTGGGGGATAGCCAATCCTGTAGCGAGGAGCTTCTTTCCGATCGGATGCTTCTCGAGCTTCTTTTTAATTTGATCTTCTTTGGCTACTCTGTTGAGTTCTAATTCGATCACCAGGGCCAGAATGGATGCTTCCATTCCTTTGACTGCCCGAGGATGCCAGCGGTAGAAGTCGTTTATGGCTTCTTGTGTGTTAGTGATGTTTGCCATGGCTTCCCAAGAGTTGTCCGATTCTGGGTAGCCCTTCCATTTGATCAGGTACTGCAGTGTCTTCCATCGTCTGAAGCGTTGAGCTCCAACGATGGCTTCAACTTTGAATTCTTCTTGTCCTTCGATCAGGTCCGGAGCCAGTTTAGGGTAATTAGGGCCGTAGACCTCGTTCTCCTTGTAGGGTGTGAGTCGACTAGCATGGAAGACATTGTGAATGCGCTTCCCACTATTGGGCAGTTTCAACCTGAAGTTGACGTTTCCTATAGTGTCAGTGATTTCAAACAACCCAAAGTGTTTGGGTCTCAGTTTCTCTGATGGGTGATCAGTGTGGATGTTCTTTCCATCGAGCCATACTTGATCTCCTTTCTTGAAAGACAGCAGGTCTGTTCCAAAACGGTCATGCTGTATTCTTATGGCTTCAGCTGCAATTTCGAGGCTGGCTTGTGCTTCCTTCCTAGCACGCTGCAGAGCTTCGAGGTGAGCATCGGCGGTGGGGACATTCATGTTTCCAATGATGGCTGGGTAAGCCCATGGTTGATATCCATGGAGAAGTTCAAATGGTGACTTCTGCATGGCTGAGTGCTGATGGGTGTTGTGGGCATATTCTACGTAAGGGATTAATCCGGCCCAATCATCTTGTAAAAAGCTGCAGAAGGCTCTAAGGTATTGTTCTAGTTCCTGATTCATTCGTTCAGTAGCGCCATCTGTCTGTGGATGATAAGCTGTGCTTAAAGCGGATTTGATCCCTAATTCTTTGAGCAGGGCTTGTGCTACTTTTGAAGCGAATTGGGTTCCTCTGTCCGATATGATTTTATCTGGCAGTCCATAGCATCTCCAGGTGTTTTCTAGCAGGAACTTGGCTGTTCCGTCAGAGTCGATGGATTTCTGGCATGGGGTTATTACTGCAGTTTTGGTGAATTGGTTGGTTACTACATGTAGCAAGTCGTATCTGTTTGATTCCGGTAGGTCTGTAATGAAATCCATGGTTATTGTTCCAAAAGGTCAATCTGGAATCTCCGTTGGTTGTAGGGGTACCATGGTAGGATGTGTGTTGTTCTTGGTGGATTGACAGATGGCGCATCCTTCCACATATTGGTGAACCGTGTTTGATATTCCTGGCCAAGTGAATTCTTGTCCTACTAATGCTAGAGTTCCTCTTTGTCCTGGATGTCCTGCTGCTAGATTATCGTGGTTTAGCTTGATGATGTCTTGACGAAGTTGTTCATTTCGAGGAACATATATTTTTCCTCTGTGAAGGACCAATCCTTCTTCTTCGTTCCATTCTTGTAAACCTTTCTTCATGTTTCGAGGTCCTAAGGTTTTGACCTTGGCTAGGGTTTCTAGTAGCCATTCATCTTTCCTGTTTTCTTCAATGATTCGTTTCCGAAGGTCATCGTCTATTATAGTAACACCTCCTCGTCCAGTTGCCCTGATGTGAAGCATTTGATGGGGGTCCCAACTGTCTTCTGTATTGATTGCATTAATTTCTGCAAAGGGTCTTCGGTTTTTTTCTGTGTCATTGAAAAGTTTGGGTTCCAAGAGTGTTTCGCCTGAATTGTCAAATTCCGCCCCCTTTTTATGGTCTGGACGCCGTGACAGACCGTTGGATTTATTAGTGACTCCCGCCTTGCGCGTCAATTTGTAGTCAAAACACGAGAGGTAGAGTGACCATTGTGCTTGCCAACGGTTTAATTTCTGGCTTGACTGGAACCATTCAAGGTTCTTGTGGTCCGTCCAGACATCTACCGGGTGGTTGGCGCCCTCCAAATAGTGTCGCCAAGCTTCGAAAGCTCAAATGACAGCCAGCAACTCTTTGTCATAGATTGGATAGTTGCGTTCAGTAGGTGAGAGCGACTTGGAAATATAAGCACATGGGTGCCATTTTCCATCTTTGGCGACTTGTGACAGTACTGCTCCGGTGGCGAAGTCGGAGGCATCGCATTCAATGTGGAAGGGGTTCCTTGTATCTGGCATAACGAGCACCGGAGATTCTGTAAATATTTGTTTTAGCATTTGAAATGCATCTTCGCTTGCTGGTGTCCAATCCCAGGTGCGTTTCTTCTATGTTAACTCAAATAGTGGCCATGCTATTTTTGAGTAATCCTTGATAAATCTGCGATAAAAATTACAGAAACCTAAAAACAATTGCACTTCCTTGACTTTTCCAGGGGTTGGCCAGTCCATAATACTGGCCACTTTGATTGATCCATTTCCAGATGTCTGTGGGATATAACATATCCAAGGTAGTTGATTTTCTTTTTATGGAAGTGGCATTTCAAGGGTTGTAGGTATAGATCGTTGTCTTGTAAGATCTGTAAAACCTTTCATACCGTCTTGATATGGTCGTCCATAGTTTTGGAGAATACTAGGATGTCATCCATATAGATTGCTACTAATCTAGCATAGATGAGGTCTTTGAAGAGTGCGTTCATCATTGTTTGGAATGTTGCCGGCAAGTTGGTTAATCCAAAGAACATAACCAGGGGTTCGTACATTCCTAGATTGGTGATGAACACAGCCAGTTTCTTGCTTCCTTCTTTCATTCGTACATTGTTATATCCTGTATTGACATCCATTAGCGAGAAGTATAATACGGCTTCGGCTAGAAGGTCCAGTAATTCTTGAATGATTGGCAAAGGGTACTTGTTCTTGATTGTTATTTCGTTGAGTTTGTGATAATCCATTACTGGTCGTAGTTTCCCATTCTTTTTCTTGATGAAGAAGAATGGAGATGCCATATGCGACTTGGATTCTTGGATGAATCCTTTCTGGAGGTTTTCGTCTATGAATTTCTTGAGTTGCACTTGCTCACCGGGGCTGAGACTGTATAGCTTGGGTTTGAGCGAGTGATCCATTCCTTCCTTGATCTCTATCTTGTGATCCTAGGGTCGAGAGAGCAGTAGCTATCCCTTTGGTCGACCTTCGAAAACCTTCCTATAATTCCAGTATTCCTTTGGCACTATTTCCTCGAAGGATAGCTTGGGTTTCTCTTTGGCGGCTTCTTCCGCAAGTCTTTGCAAGTTGGTGTGCTTCATTTGTTTCCCCATCTGTGCCTTGGTAGGCTTGCTTCCTTGAGCCGGTATGTTGGCATATGAAAGTTCTGTGGTTTCGGTGCGATGTATGTCGATGCCTTCTTCGGAGTCGTTGTACAATTCTAGAGCCTGTAATATTCCTGTATCAAGGCATCTAACAAGATAGACTCCATCTTCTTCAAGATCCTTGGAGGGAAGTGCCGGAAGTCTGTTACTGTCCTCCAGAACGTCTTCTTCAGCCCATGTTGGAACCTTGTAATTTCTGGTTCGGGCCTTCAAATGTTCAGCATTCAACCTTCGAGTTGTGAACTCTGGACTTGTAGGTATTGTCCGCGGATGTGGTACTGTGGTGTTTCCCACTTTCCGGCCTGGTACTGCTTTTCCTGGCTTTTGCACTGGTATTGAGTAGTTGCCCGTTTGCGGTACTGTTTCCATGCGCCGTATGCTTGGTTTAGGATGTCCTGGTTTTCTTGTAGCTCTTCTAGCTTTTACCGGTCCTCCTTTTATTTGGCAGGAGGGCGGGCATCTGGTAAAGTGCAGCCCGTAGGCATGCCAGTCGACTTCTGGGTTATGTTCTAATAACCAGTCGGTTCCTAAAATGACGTCCTCTTTTCCTATTTCCACAATGTAGAATCTTGCTGATTCTGTGTGCGACCCCCCCTTTTCGCCTAGAATCTGTAATTTGAGGTTGGCGAATCTTGTAATGGGTCCTCCTTTAAACTCGGTGTTTTGGACCGTACTAACTGGGATAGGGGCAGGGGTTTTATGCATGGTGATTCGATGTGCTTCTACGAAGCGGGGGTGCATGAAGATTCCGGTGGCTCCACTGTCCACCAGTGCCTGTGTAGCAGCTTTTCTATTCTTGCCTATGAGCGTTGTCTCAAGTCGGAGTGATGGTGCACCATGTGATTTCATTTCCAAAAGATACAATACATCTGGATGTCCATGCTCTTGGTCAGCATCTTTACTGGCCAGAGGAGCGTACCGATTTCCTGCAAGAATCCTACTCTCCACATCCGCTGCCGATAGGAGAGGCTTTAAAAATTCTTCGAGTCACTAAAGGCCCGTACTTCCTCGATTTCTTCCATGCTGAGTCCCATCATCATTTGGTGGATGTGGTTGACTCTGTTCTTTCCTTCCTCGACGTCTTCATCGTCAAATTGTCCTTCATCCATTTCTGCTTCGCGCACTGGCCTGTGACGAGGGGGTTGGAATCTTCTCTTGGGTCGAGAAGGACAGTTGCGCGCCATATGCCCGGGCTTCTTGCAAAAGAAGCACTTGCCTTCTTTGGCAAGTCGATCTCTTTCCGCCGGGGTAGGCTTCTTGAAGCAAGTGCGGACGGCATTGGCCTCCATTTCTGCTGCATCTACGTCCATAGGTTTGTATTGAGGTTCCCTATCGTGTTGCGGGGGTGCCCTTTTGTCGTAAAAGGTACGCGGAGTGTAGATTTGGAATTTGCCTTTTCGGAGGTCGTATGCTCGGTCCCTTGTGATGCGCATTTTTTCGTGTTTCTTGGCCTTCTCAACCAATTCGTCCCATGTTCCATCTTTGGAGGGATCCTCGTAAATTCCCTTTGATAACTCCCATTTGAGTCCTCGTAGGAAGTGGGTCTTCTTGGTTTCTTCGTCTACACTGGCAAGCACCGCGAGCTGTTCAAATAGCTGAAGGTAGGTGTTGAATGATTCTTTTCCCTGATTGACCCTGGCTAATTTGTCGCGAGCGTCTGCTTCTTTATTGAACTCCTCAAAGTCGGTAGCTATCTTTTTGTGGACAGATGTAAAGCCGGCCGTTTCCGCCTATGCGTATTTGTTCCAATCGTGTAACGTGTTCCTAGCCTGAGTAAAGTTTCTTGCCCATATCCTGGCTGATCCTTCCTTCATGTATGACAGAGCATAAGCGATCTTGGCGAATTTGTTGGCATAATTCTTTTTCCTGGCTAGGAATATTAGGTCGATTTTGTGGAGGAACTGCTCGGTTCATTTCCTATTTCCATTGAAGGTGGTGGGTTTGGCCATAGCTGGTCCCTTGGACTCATTACCTCCAGTATCTGTTGACATTGTATTGGGCGGGGGCTCTGGATCATTAGGTGGTTCTAGATTTCCACTTGGTGCTTCAAAATACTCCAGTTTGGGGACAAACTCTGGTGTCAGGGCTCGGAAGTCTTCTTTGGGAGTGGTCTCTTGTAAGGGGGATGTAGCAGGGGTATTTCTTCCAGGGATTCTACTTCCACTGGCTGTTTCTCTGGGTAGAGTATGTATGTGTGGTCTTGGCAAGTCACGATGCCGATGTGGCGGTGATTCAGGTTTGTCGAAGGTCTTTCTTGCGACGTAGTCCGCGACCTTAACCATGTATAGGTGGGGTCCTGCGCGGATGGTCTTTCCTTCCCAGGTGAGGTATTCGTATCTGCTTTCTCCTCGTTTATGGAAGAATCCAGTGAGAGTTCCTGCGTAGTAGAAGTGTCTCTTGTTCTCGTCGTAATAAAGTTGGTCCTCGTCGAGGTCTTCGGGTAAGTCCTCATAGACTTCTGCTGGGTCTGTTCTGTAGCTGGGAGGATATCCCGAGGTGATTTTGTCCATTGTTTATTCCTTGAAGAAGAAGGGTACTGCCTGTCTTCTTCCATCTTGTAGTACTGCTTGTAGGTCTGGGTCCCTTTTGATAATTTTGTTGATGGAAATATCAATTTGGTCGATGAGTTCGATGATTTCGGAGAATGTGTGTCCTGAGATGAGGGTTCGGAGATGATAAGTTTTGTGGGCGAACTCTCCTCTTCTGTCAATAAAAATGATCCTGTCAATTTCGGTTCTGACTGGCGGAGAGTTAGGGGCTTCCAGTGTGTCTTTCTAGGTGGAGGAGAAGGTCCAGTGGATGAGGACTGAGACATGGTCTCTGTTCTCCTGAGTCTTGACGAGTTCTGCCCTGATTCTGTCTGCATCGATATTCCTTGGGATGGTTCTTCTGAGATCGGCGATAACGGTGCTGGGGAAATTGTCTGATCTTTCGTTGTGTATCTCGACAGTGTTCTTGGTTCTGATGACGTCGGGCTCTCCATTGTCTGTGAGGGTGAACGGTGTCTTTGGTTCATTAATGAAGCAAATCCCGGAAAACTGATATCCAGTTTTACTGAGGTCAATGAAGATGTCTGGTGATCGCTGTAGCCTAAGTGTGGCTATTCCTGAATAAACTTTTCCTGGGTTTCGGTGTCTTGCGACTTCTATGGTTCCTGGATTGTTAATTCTTCCTTGAAGGGTTCCTGCTTGGTTTACCCTTGCGGCGGTGGCTAGAATGTTGTTTACTGATTGGAGAAAGAGCTGTCACTGCTGGGGATCCAGCTTGAATAGGGTAGGGATGGAAGAGCTCGTTCAAGTGTTAGGTCGGAGACCTATCACGTGCACCAATGCATGAATGAGATCCCTAGGCTAATACGTCCACAGTGTTGTAGAGTCGGAGGCTCCAATGAATAAAGACAACCAATCGTCTTTGGGCTCTTTCGAGGAACTCGGGGTCATTCTCTGCCTTGTCCTCAAAGAGGTTAAGGAGATGATCTTCGAGGTCTTCTCGATGATGAGGAGGGACTGGATGATCTTCTCCTGTCTAACAGATGACATGAGGAGGTGTCCAACTGAGAACGTAGAAGGCGGCGAGTCCGGTGTAGTAGTGCGTGAAGAGGGTGTAAGAAGAGAAGGGAGATGAAGCCAGTGTGTCGTCAGACCATGTAAAGGAGTTTCAGATCTGACAGAGATCACGAAGTGTGGGCTAGGAAGGTAGCTAGACACTGGGTGTAGTGCAGAGATCGAATGTATTACAGGTGAACGAGCTGAGCTTCTTAGAAGCTCATCTCGGCTATATATACAAAGAAGTATCTAGGGCAGGATCAAGATCTGGTCTGTGCGCTTCTCAGGTACCGAAGTCAACAATCGAGATCCATAAGCAAAGATGCATCATTGATCTAAGTATAGCACAGGATCACTAATGTCTGTCCACATCCATATTAAATGTCGAGCCACCTCATGATCAATCAGGAACCAGGAACAGGGCCAGGAACCAAAGTCTGACCACATCAAGAACCAGAAACCATAAGTAAGCGTTCATGCAGTGAGCATGTAAATGGTCATAAGGAACCATGCCAAACATAGTGGTACCTGATATAAGTCACCTATAGCCTGATATAGCTTTAGCATAGAAAATGTTTCTATAGTATAAACCCAAGAATTAAGCATTGTAATATGACAGAGTGCACACAAAGAGTGTGCCCAAACATCACTCCGAGTTTGTTGCTCCTAATATGACTATGTGTAGGTGAATCTTTGTGAAAAGCTTAGTTATGGCTCACTTAAAATTCAGTCACTCACTGTCCTGGCCACAGGTAATTTTAGATGTTCTTACTGCGTGATGAAGATCACATACATACATAGGTTGTACACAAATATTCACAGGTTTATTTGTTGAGGGATGTTGGAGAAAGAGTGCAGACAAGAGAGGAACCAGCAAGATGGCATGTGGGGTGGCTAAAGACTTTCTGCGGGGACGAGTACTTCTCTAGTTGCACTAATTTATCCAGGTGCGACGAGATGCTTACCCATAAGCCCTAAGCCCATGGCATATGAATGCCTATCTTATCAATCCACTATACCTATGACCCTGTCATATATCCTCTACCAATGTCTTGAAGAACCATCGGTCCAATTGGCTCCTAAGGACATGCTAAATGCCTTGATGTACGCTCCGTGGTGGAGCCGCCTAGCATGTGATGCTTGAGCCATCGGTTAGACCAACCCCGATAGGTCAAGTCATAACAGACACTGTCAGCTATGTCAGAATGCACTTGCAAATCTATCTGTCAACAAAGGAACAAGGAATATGGTGAACAAGAACAGGATACAGCAGTTGGTGCATTATGCCAACTTCTATTATGCTATTATGTGTCACCACTGAATGATATCAGTGCTTGAACAAGCATTGCAGGGCAGTCATATTCCATATAGATCCTTTGGAGGAGATTGTTGCACATGTGATTGTCAATAGCATTACCAAGCAGCCGGGATTGTTCAACATGTACCTACCAAAGTCTCCTTATGCGCATGTTTGGCAAAATAGACCTCATAATGATGGTGCACCAATCACACAGTCAGGAATTGCCTCATTTACGCAGTCTAGCACTCCTCAAGCTACATCTGATGATGCAAATCTAACTGCCAACTCACTGGATAATAGACTAGCAGGCTCAGAGAATCGTCTGTTGGTGGGCTTATTGGATAGTCAGGTGGGCTTATTGGATAGTCATGCAAGATCTCATGCATAGAGTAGTTCAGAAATACCTCAAGCATTGCAAATTGCTGCACTCACATGGCCTAGAGGCAGGATCTACCGCATGTGCCCAGATTGTTGCACCCACAACAGTCACACCCGCAATAGTTGTATGAAGGAATGTGCCAAGTGCACATATCTTCTCTGTAGAAGTTGTTGTTAGAAGGCAGCCTTTGGTGCACAGGTACATCTGAAAAACCCTCACCTCTGATTAATTTATAATTATACATAACGATCAATAATGTAAATTTGTGCTAATTATGATATATTATATCTAATTGTTTTGACTATGATTGTGATCAAATCTGCAAATCAAGGTAGTGCTGTCTATATTACTAGAGTCTTATAAGAAAGTACTAACCTATCTGTTATCTTACATATCCAGATCCTCAATTGAGTGAGTGCTACAAATATTTTTTCCTAATATAGAGTAAGTTCACTATTTGTCATTAGTTTTGTAATAGGATTTGGTATTTAATCTCATATCCTGAAAGCCATATTTGTTGTGTATTTATCAACTCCTTTATGAATAAAACAAATGAGAAATAAATGTGTAATAGAATTAGATGTGTTGAGACAGTCTATATAATTCAAACACCAAGCCAAGTAAGTTAGACCTTATGGCTGAGTGGTTTAGAGTATCTTTCTGGAGTGCTTGCAGGCATGAGGTTGGAGGTTTAACTTTGGCTAAGGGCAGGTCTGTTGTAAAGTGGAATTTCAGGTTTAGATATCAACTAATGATGTCTATAGCTAATTATGCATCATTAAAGTTAATTAGCCTTTATAAGCTATAGATAATAAGGGGGGAAGCTAAAAATGCATAATAATAATTGGTGGCAATTTTATATAATTATAAAGAATTTGAGCATATTTAGGAAAGTGTTTTTTCAGATGCTAGATGGTAATGTGTGTTGAGTGTGCCAAGCAAGGTCACCGGAATAAGGGCAAAGCTGTTGCTTCAGCAGCAATGACAAATATCCTGACACTGTAGCCATCAGTGGTTTCTAGCAATGGATTGACACAAGTTCCTGTAAATATGGGCTCTAGGTTGCTTGGGCCTTCACAGGAGTCAGTACAAGCACAACAATTGGGAGGATCACTCACTATGACCCAGCCAATAACACCTTTTGATGCCATAGCTGAATGAATGCAAGCAATAGCACCTGTATTGTAGACCACCCAGTTGACATTGGATGTTGGTCCGTCTACATCAACTGCAGGACCTTCTACTTCCAGCTATGCATAGCCAATCTCATCGCTCTGGCAGAAGATGCCTTCAGAATGTGTTGCAAAACTGCATGCGGCAGTAGATGCTAAAGATCGTGCTGCCAAAAGGAAGCAGATGAATCTTGAGGCTCAAACACAAGTACGGCAGAGTATAATGGTAATAATATGGAAAGAGGTGAGCATAATTCACGACTTGTGAATGAGGCAATAGTGCTTACAATTGGGACAGAACTGCTGCTGTCCAATTGGATACCCCATCTCCCTTAAATCGTTCCCGCTCTTTCATCTCAAAGACTACCCTAGTCTTTTGGAAGGGATGATGATAAATTCCAACTTGGCACCTTCATCTTATGTTGAGATGTATAATACCGAACATGATTGTTGGGATTGCTTCCCTGTCGACCAGCCATATCAAGTGCAAGCTGATGAAATATTACTGTATTGTGTGCTTCCTAATGGGATTGATGGCCTAAGGCTCAACAATTGTCCATAGCTAGAAGAGGAAATTGAAAGGGTTAGGAAGGTGTCTTTGCATGGAGGAAATAGGCATTGGACACCATTCAGAATGTGCATCGAGCTGTCAGGACACACCTAAACACATATGGACTGCTTTACCAGCATCTACTGATCAGAATTGGGTGCTTGCTGGCACAATACAGCGGTCTCCAAGAACACCTATGTGGATACAGCACATCAATTATTCTGTGCTGATTTGTAGCCCTTCCACAGTAGAGAAGAGGCTGTTCAGCCTTCTTGGCCCTTACCGTCCAAGCCCAACCTATGGCAAAGCAAAACAAGTCTTGTCAGCGCCCCAATTTCATCAGTCTGGGACTCCACTTAGGGCACCAGATCATAATTACCATGCCCTGTTGTCACCTGGGCCAGTGCTGGATGTTGACAATGAGCTGTTTATGTGTTCTTGCCTAATGCTTGAGCAGGGTTGAAATTGAAGGCTTGTGATCTTGTCAGTGAAGGAGGGGGGATGTCTGGGCAGCTGCCGTTGCTTTCGAGGTCCCATCAATTACTACCACCTCCCAAATTTGTGTTATCAACAATTTTTGAAACTAGAGAGGAACCTGAAGGCCCAAACAGATTGTTACCTCAGACAAGTCAAAAGGGAAGGAAAGGAGATCTCACCACATTATGAATCTTGTACACAATCTTGAAGCTCCATTTCTCAGACGACAGCATCTGGATCTGGTCCTATCAGCAGAAGATTTCCCATTGTGATAGGAAGAGTCTGGGGAAGCATTCGAGCATGGCCATCATCATACTTTGCTGTCAACATATTTGATGGCTTTGTGGAGATGATAGTGTTGTCAAAACAGAGGGACTGTGCTACACACAAAAGGCTGCCTTCATCAAAGTTTTCCCTAATCAGTCATTTGTAAAGTCAATCTACAGCAAGGCATGGAATATTACTGAAGAAACAAAGATATTGAAGCAGTATTTTGCAAGCTAGGGTGGTCAACTTATGGTACTTGGACTTGCTTCATTAATTGATCAGAAGATTCAATTGCAGAGGCTAAAGGACTTGAGGAATGTTGAGATTGAGCTCTGAGAAGGCAAAGGAATGTGCATAGAGTGAGCCATTGGTTATATGTGATGGGAGAAAGATAGACAGTGGAGCAACTTGGTCCCTAGATAATGGAGACTAAACAACTGATATACAGGGGCAGCGATGGAGAATAATCTTCTAGCATGTGCATAGGAATGAAACAGCGCAATGCTGATTTCCGATCCTTGTGCCCTTACTGCAACAAGCTCTATCCTGAGTATCCTTCAGCAATCCTCCAAGCTCTTCATCAAAATTTAAATGCAATCAGCATCCCTGACCCTCTAGGTGGAATCTTGGAGAACCCCAACCTATTTCATCAGAAGGTTCATCCCCATCACAGGACTGATGAGCATTGCGAGCACCATAAGCTCAAGCTCCAGGCTTTGGGACCAGCTACCATACCATACTGGCCAGACATTGACTTCACCTTCATCCTCCATCGTCTTGTCAATAATTTCATTGTCCTGCACTTGATAATGTTAGACCTGGCTGCAAGTCCATTCTTTCAGAATCTCATGAACTCACTAGTGACAATGAGAGGTACTCTGCATTTGGGGTTGAAGGGAATATGGATCTTTTGAGGCTACAGGAACTGGATAGTGCATTGCCATTTCATTATTCTTTGTGCTAGTTTCTAATCTTACATTGTTCTGTAGCTACGGACTCAGAAGGAAGGAGATTATATATTGGAGCCTGATAGCCTTGTTTTACCTCTCTGTCAAACAGAAGATTAGTATGGTACCAGCATTTGACTTCACAAACTGTGTGCTTATCCTAGAGGCAACCATCCTACTCATTCAAGAGGACCTCGATGTTGGGCAGAAGCGCGCCATAGAGATAAAGGATCTGAGCTCCTCCTATAAGATCATGGCCCACCTGACTGGCATGACCTGGATTTCTGCAGAGTGCAGGCCACTATACAGAATCTGCAGGTACTTGCTAAGGCTCATAATAACGTGTTGGAGGATGGCAGTGAAGTCATCAACTATTATGAAGTGATCTAGATGGTGAGTCATATGTTATACCTCTTACTAGAATACTTCTTTACAATCTCTACCAAATGCCTATGCCCTTATGATCCTACTATGCGATCCTTTTTTGATTCTTTCTTTCTACCTTTTTTGAGTAATCTTCAATGCATCATATACTCACATTTAATATACAAGCATTCACAATAATCTAATTGCTTTCATGGTACTACAGTCTATAAAAGTCAAGGACTATTAAAGAGATGTGAACAAGGGATCTGATAATATGCCACGCCACACAAGCCAAGGCCATTGACTACCATATTGTTCTGCTGTCTGATCATCTTGTCTAGGAAGAAGTTGTAACAATCTCTTTGTATTTTATGCATAATCAAATGGAATCCTCTGAACCACATGTTCGTCATTTTTGCCGCTTACAAATTGAACCATCACTTACTATTCACCATGAGTTCTCCAAAAAGTGCCGGATTACAGTGCTGGCTGCAAAATTCATCAGAATCTTTGTGCTTTGACTTTATATGGAAAACATCAACAGGGAAAGTGCACAACTCAAAATGGCGGTCTTGAATTTTTGTGATATACTGCTTCAGATGGCAGTTGTTATTGTAGAAAATGACATTAGGAAGCTATTGAGGGGTTGGAAACAGCATACAAAGAAACAACTACACACCGGTCAGTTATGATCAATAGAAATCAAGCAACACTTATGTGGATGCCATTGACTGTCTCTGAACCATAGAAAGTCTCCTTTCTAAGAACAACCCCACACGTTGCCACACAGAGCTGCTCACTATGGGTTCTAAAACATCCAAATTATGTGTGCAGTTTGGTGTTGCCAATGTCCAACTTCCCAGCACATATGGCTGGCCCTTCTATCTCAACAGCATCGTCATAAGCCATGGCAGCTGAGGGATCTGCCATGTTTTCATTGAGGGTCATCAGGTCATTGATGAGTGTGGCCTTGCACCATTCAAGGTGTTTGCATAACTGGAACATGGCAGAATGTTCCTCAACACCGCGTTTCTCCATTGCACAATGGTCTGGCAAGTTGCAAGTTTGAAACCCAGGCTCACTTAGTTTGTCGCAAGTCGCAATGCAACATATGGCCTCTTTCCAAGAGTGCTTGGCACAATACTTGATCCGCTGGGTTGGAAGAGGCAGTTGACAGTCATGGTGACCACAACATGGACATCCGACGGTCACCCCATCGCAGACAACAGCACAAAGAGAATCTACATACAGTAAGGTGATAGAAGATAAATACATATTGATAGATACATGCACAGACTGCATCACTCCTCTCCTTGGTGGTGCAATACTGCTCGCATGCATGATTCCACAGTTTCTGGCCTGGGCCAACTGCTACAATGTTACAAGCTTTGGGAGCCTCACAAAGACAGTCCAAATGAAAGCTGTTGCTAAGGATGAGAATCTGCAACTTCTCGTGAGAGTCAGATGAGGCCATGCAAGAAGAAAGCATCTCAAACAAGCTCACCGGTGAGCAAGAGGTTGACAGGCCAATAGACTTCCTGAGGGACAGTGTGATCTAGCTCATATATGTGGGTGTTATTTGTGGCAGAAACCCTGTGAATGATGAGTTAAATATAACTGTCCACAGTGAGTCTCACTTACCAGGCACAAACTATGGAGTTGGCAAAGTGCTCGCATAGTGCAGACTCAACATACAAGTGCATCATGACGTGGACTGTGTGCAGAATGCCAAGATAATAGGTTTGAATCCCATTGTAGAGATATTAATTGGGGTAATACCAAGTGCCATATCCTGTGGACCAGGGTGCAAGTTAGAATAGTTGATACAAGGTATGAATTAAGCAACTCACAAGGGCGCTTTGCAGAGTATGACCAAATAGGAAGGGGCTTAAGGTTGTAGCCTATTATGTCCTCCCGAGCAGTGCAGATCCAGACATTTTCACATCAGGGGGTAATATGCATAAAAAAACCTTACTGCACACGAATGAACATAATGTACCAACACCATGCTTAACACCATGCTTGAGAAAGAGATCAACCAGATCACAGGCCTTTTGACTATTTGTTGTATTCATTTCCCACACCACATTCCGGAAGGCTGCCCAACAGTTGGAAACAATGCCCTGATCTTCCATATTAAGAGCAGCTGTGCAGAAGCCTTGTATCTTCTGAGGCAAAAAGAGAGGATGGTCTTTCAAGATGGGTAATAGGTGCCAAGATAGGGTTTCCTTTAGACGATGGATAAGGCAAAAAAATTGGAAAAGCAAGTCAATGGTAAGGTGTTCAGTGAGTTTTGGATGGTCGATAAGAAGACAAGAGAGGCTAGATAGCAGTATTGCTTTATTGTCGCTGCCTGCTATAGTAATGTCGACAGATCTATGTGTCCGATAGGCATTTGTTTGATACTATTTAGTGCTCTAAAGAAGCTCAACACCTCTAGCCAGCTTTAGCCCTACTGCCCATCCCAAAGTCCCAAAGTCTACAATATCTAGATGTTCTTAAGTCTCAAAGTCTATTGTCTACCGGTCTATTAGACCAGTCTCTCCCCGTTCAGGTGTTCCCTATAAGGTAGGCCACAAGCAAACACGACTACATCACATGATACCCGGGTGTCATATTTGGTAGAGGAAAGTGTTACATTTGTAAGAAAAACACTATCTTCTCTCTCACCAAGAAGAAATTGAGAAATTAGGCATGGAGCAATTCTTTGTATCTATTTTATGTATATTTGCTCTGTGCTACTTTTTTAATTTTGGGCCCAGTCAAAGAGAAGATAGATTTTGAATCTTTCTCATAATGCTAAGGGTAAAATAGAATAAGAACAATAAATTAAACATAAGTAATGTAGTCAAGTGGAGCTTGTGGGGTCTAACATGGAAGCACCCGTAGCTAATGGGTTAACTAGCTGTGTTGGTCTGTATCGCTACCTCCAATCTTGGCTTGGTTTAATCCTTTGCCATGACACTTTTGTTCTAACCTCCACTAATTGTTTCTTCAAGACCACTCATGGCCAGTGCTCTATTTATTTTGTATAAGCACACAATACATGCTAGCAGCTCTAGCCCTCCAAGTTCCAATATCTAAGTAAGCTCTGAGTCTACCAAGATTGTGTGACAGTATAAATGAGCTCATTTTTGTCTAAAGACCACTCATTAGGCATGTAGTTTCTATCATAGCATATCAACCACTCATTAAACATGCATCAACACCAAGTATTATGCACTTTCAGTTGCTCTTATTCTCTTGGTTGACTTATTATTGACAAGTACTACTTAGCAATGTTTGGTTACTTAATTGTCACTTAATGTCATGGTAAAAGTAATGCCACATAATGTAGTTGTGTTTGCTTGCGGCCTATCTTATATATCGCTAGGCCAACAGAATTGAACTTTATCTTTTTGTCACCCTTTTCTCCATTGTGTCTTGAGATCAACCTCATATAGATTCCAACAGGTTACAGGCCACATGTAGTTTGTGCTGCTTCTCTTTTACTCTCTGACTATGTGCTCTTCTTTAGAATCCCCTTACATCACTAGTCTCTTTACTCTCTTATGTTGGACCCCCTCCACTACCCTTCTCCTTCTTATTCTCATTTTCCCACTCTTCATTTTCACAGCTCTCATTCCTTTATGTCCCTTGTCTCTCTACCAGTCCATCTGCTAGCTACCTCTGCCTTTTTGCCTTCTCATTCTTCCACTTTGCCTTCAAATTTTAATATATCCCCTACTCCACTTCTCTGCATCCCGCTCAACTCTTTGTCACTCAGTTGCAGTCTTCTGTCTCCTCTATTACACCTTCCATTGTCCACAACTTCTTTTCGGCTGTGACTGTCATCCTATCCGATCCCTCATCAGGAAAAAGCTCCATATCAAATTAACCATAGTTAAGCATAGATCCAGCTAGATTGTTGTCAATCATTATTCAGGATTTTCAGCTTACCCCCCTTCTAATTCTGAGATTATAAGCTCTAATTAGAGCTAATTTATTATAGATTTTTGGAAAAATAGCAACCATCCGAGTCTCATGATCTCTCGACCTATTACTACAACTTCAATCATAGAGTGTCTACAAAGCTCGCTAATCAGACTAAAGTCACACATTATAATGAATTTATCCATCACCAGAGTTGAACCAAAATCTCATGCCTATACACCCTAGACCAATGCTCTAAACCACTGAGCCATAAGGCCCAGTGAGAACTGCGGCTAGCATAATCTAGAGATGGCGAGCACATCTATCTTACAATCGGCTCACCTATTACCACCTAGCCATTGTTCAAATTTCTGCTAAATTATGAGCAACACAATGTTTCATACCAACAAGGCACCTTCACCCTCAATTCACTCACCAGTCCCAAGTTCTCTCAGTTGTGTAATGACTGCAGCTGTTTCTTGTGAGGCTGACTGCCTGACCACATGACACAATCAATATGGTGCATCACATCAATGTCATCCAATACTTGTTGCAGCTCCTTTGCCAATAGGTCCTGGTAAGTCACATATTTTCCTTCTATTATATGAACTCACCAGTTCCCAGCATGCCCCGAGCCCCCAACGGCTGTACTACTGCAATTGTCTTGTGCAGTATAATAATAGCTGGCAAGAATGCAGCCGGTGCACTTATACATGACATGCTCTGTATTGACGCGCCGCTCATGTGGCATTCTTGTTATCCTTTACAGACTTTCTTGCAAGCCTCTCCTTAGATACATAGCCTTCATTTAATCCCACACAGATCTCACAAACAAGGACATGGAGCCATGCATTAGTGGGTACAATATATGCACAGGTACCAATTCTGTAGACATCTCTGCTGTTTTTTCAGCATAACTGACAATTTCTCATGCTAGACCTCCATAGCAGCCTGCTATGCTGACACTCTGCAATTTTGTTGCCAACTAAGGTGCACGTCCCACTGCTGCCCCCTTTGATGAGCCCACTATCCCCTTAGAGGGCTTGGTCACCACTGGGCCCACAATTGGTTCAGTGCCTCCCACTGGCCTTGTACCTGAGGCCAGCACTGTTATGAACTGCTTGTTTAATAACTCAAGAGTATCAGATTCTTCCCTAGGTTGCACACTGGACAGAGTGATAATAGAAGCCTCAACTATATTAGAGGAATAATATAGGAGTATATAGTGGAGATCTCTGTATGTGAAGATACAGAGTAACAAAGAGAATAAACTAAGACCCTCGGCCTATTCTGTGGGCCTTATATACTATATAGGGTATAGGGTAAATGTCCATGCTTCCTGAAGCTATCCCTTTACAAGCCCTATGGCCACTGCCTCTCTCTGTCAGTGCCTACTCTTGTACTTTATGGCAACAGGGAGTGGACAGCTTATTTTGCAATCGGATGCTGCGCTTTGACATAAGTGGCATGGCATACAGCCCCAGAAACTCCTCCTCTGAGTTTTTATGGTTGAAATCTCAACTTTAGCATTAGTAAATATACCGGCTAGGTCTGAAATTCCACTAGTGAGGTATGGAATAAGTATTAGCAAAAGATGAAATAGAAATACTAGCGGTGACCGGTGAGCCTGAGCAAACAGCCAGAGTGATATTGAATCCGAGCTATTCTCACACCTACCTGCGATCAACCGCAACATCTGCTGCTCATTTATTTTGAGCTCCTAGCTATGGGTTCTAAGATGCCTAACCAGTACAAGCCCCTACGTACGTTGAGCTAGTATGTCATATGTGTGTATTTGACAAACTTTGCGCTTTGCTTCAGCTCCAGAGGATGATTTAGAACCTTGGATCAAGCTCTACTATCACCTTGGCCTAATGGATGCACAGGTCGCCAACTTGACGCTGGAGAACTTTGATCGTGATGTATATGGACTAGGGTGAGTAGATTTCAACTTACTAGGTTCTCGTAGGCAGCTTGATAAACTAAACATATTGGTCGGTCCTTAAGAACGAAGTCAGTTTGGCGGTTGCGCAAGAAGTGGGGCCTTAAAAGCACTCGGCAGCAGGCACACACTGTTGAAACTATTGCCGCCCATGTCACCGAAATCAAGCATCATTTCCCTAATTGTGGTGCTGACTCTATCACAAAGGCCCTCCAAATCGAGAGCAACATCTGTATGCCTCGGTAAGAGTTTTTAGCTTCTCGAGCCTCTGTGAAGGGTCATAATTTGTTTAGAGCTCTAGTAGCACAGTATCTCACCCTCACTGGGCCCGAAGCCGTCAACAAACACCAGCACTAGAAATTCAAGTGTCGCACTTTCTGGGCGGCGGGTCTGAACTCTATATGGGCCATGGATCAGCACGATAAGTAGAAGTGGTTTGGTTTATTTTTACACTGCTGCGTTGATCCTTATTACGCTTCATCCATTGGATGAAGATCTGGTGGACTAACTGAAATCCAAGGCTGATTGCAGGATTCTACATTGAAGCTGCATACCATGAGAAGGGCACATTCTTGATTCGCTATGATACATCTACAGGACTAACTATTGGATCTAAGCACCCCCCTCATTACACAAAGCGACCCTGGATCTGAAAATTTTGGTGTCGCCAATGCCCATGCCTCTACATGCCACCTGCTAGACCTGTCACTTGCTGAGACACTGCAGCATCAATAGATGCGGAAACACCAGAATATCAAGCCTGAGGCTCACTGGTCTATCATGCAATCTGACTAGGCACCTGGATTTGAGAATCTCCTTGAGACCAGGGTGCAGAATATTGGTAATCCATTGGAAGTGTAGGTTCTTTATTTTCATTGTCGTATCCATTTTATTTGTACTTTTTAGTCTCCTGTTTTATTGGTCACAATTCCTTGGCTTCAGAGTAAACTCAACACCTGGGTCTATCAGTGCAATATGACCGCTCATTGTGCAAACAGGCATAAGATCTTGCCCCATGGGATTCCTGAGCTGATCTGCCAGAATCCGCATTGGTATGATTCCATTGATTTCAAGGTGTGTTCTCTATATTCCTTCATAGATACAGATTGATTGACAGATGCCCTGCATAGGTCGTGATTTCAGATGCTCTCCTAGACAAGCTGCAACAGAGATGGGCTCCACCAGCTCATGAGGTCTTCAAACTCATTCCCGACGAGTTTGTTGATCGTGTTCAGCCGTTATATCTCGACCTTGGCAAACCTCAAGTCTCCTTTGATTCGTTCTGGAATATATACTGCTATCTTATCCAACTCCTCTACAACTAGCCGCAAGATCTTGCGTTTTAAGATGTGCTAGACCAACATTCTGGTGCTAGTAGTCAGCATGATTAGAGGAAATTCCTCTCATTCCCGGACTGCAGGACCTCCACCTTGGCAGCCATAATACTGAGACGAGCACGGAAAACCGAGGCTTCCACGATAGTGTAGGACAGGAGTCAGAAGTATTGTATGCTGACTTCTCGGATACAGGTTCTGAGGTGGGGGCATCTGACGACGCTGCTACAGACTTATTTTAGTCTACCTTCATTTGATTACATACCATTGCAATAACAGGTTTTAAAGTGTGCCTAGTCGGGTGTTGAATCCCACAGTAAGCAATGTACGCTGTCGGACAGCGCTCTTTTTAATAAAACATCTAATCATTCATCCATTATTTGATACCAAGAGCGATACCTGCCCCTCCTTAGAATCTTCCCGACTCTTACAATCCTCTAATATTCTAATCTCACCCCTGTTTTGAACCTCACACTCATTCCATTCCTCAAACTTCTTATAAACGATTCCAGTCTTGCAGCGTCTTTTACGCCCAAAATCCCATAGCAGAAGTGTCACGGAAGAGAGTCATGTGGTCATATGCTATCATCCGATACAATGTGTATCATACAAGACAAGATGAGCGGTAAAGATTGAGAACTTTGTCCTGAATGTTATGCATATTACCAGCACAAATCCTCAACTGTCTCTCGAAGCTCTAGTGTTTTTTTTTCCTTGAATCCTTATTGAAAAGTCTTCATTTTTTGCTCTTGCTGCTTTCAAGGTCAAGCTTCATCAAGTTCAATGTCTCCGACAGTCCATCTGAAGCCGCCAAATCACGCACAGATTAGAAAACACGTTGTGGCTGCCCAACACGGAGGTATGTAGACATATTCTCACTCATTGTTTATTGACTAGATTACAAACATCAGAACGCACTGCTCCTGTTCAACATATAGGCACGAGAGTAGCGCAAATCACATCTCGTGAGAGAATGCCGCCTCCACCAATCCTACCACCAAAGCACACATTAAAGGTCCCTCGAGTGCATTTTCCTGGCGGCCCCCCTGGTGCCACATCAGGAGGTACAAGCACTGCACCAATCATCCCTCCGTCGCTTCATATCATGACATAAGCAAATCTGGGCTACCAAGCTGCCCATGCGTTGTTCAACGTTATGCAGCAGCACTTGAGGGAATATGCTCGTACTGGAGCAAAGGGTGAGGGTGTCACTATGATGGCAACCTTGATGACTAGGGTGTCGGGTTGGCGACAAGGCATTCCCATTGGTGTACGTTATCTATTATGCTCGAAGTTTGATTACTCACAGCAGCTTCATGCATTGCAGCATGTCTTCAGCTCTATAGGAGAGGTTCCAGCTCGCATCGGAGGGCGTGACTTGAAAATGTCATGTACAACACTCTGTATCCAGAGTTCATCACTTGGTCGAAGGATTACCAGTACCTGTCAACTCTTTCATCCTTCAAATATGAATTGGGTTGAGCTTGGTGTGCTTGATCCAGAGTCTGACACTATATCGTTGGAGTTCTACAAACCCAATGCACGCAAGAAGGGCAATCCCGTTGAATTCAAGGCTTCAACAATCAGTCTCATGCTTGAACTCCCCCCTGCTATATATTCCACGATCACTGCTCATATTGATGATGCCCTCAAACAAGAAGAGCTCATAAAAGGCAAAGAAGGAGCAGTAAGTGAAGCCGTTTCATAGGACTGAGGGGTGTTGATCTAATATCCTTTGTAGTCACGACAAATGTCGCACATCCAGGCATCATTCACAGCACCAGTCAAAATAGACAAAGGAAAGGGGAAGAAGCAAGCACAGGTAAGTGCTCAACATACCACCTGTTCAAATTCATGATCACATACCGCCAATCTGTACATGGCGTGTGAATGCACTGCCATGTACTATGTGATCATGCTCCTAGTGTTCTTCTATGTTTACAATCACTTTGACAGCCCAGTATGCCTTCCAAATCAGCATCGGCATCTGAAGAGGACAAGCACCTTTCAACGCGGATCAAGCTCAATCAACGTCAAGATCCCTTGTTCTCTCTGTCTCAGGTCGACGATGCAGACCTGTCGATGTCTGGTGATGCTACCTATGAGGATGGTGTTCATTGTGCACTTCGAGGACAACAGGCTCCTAAAGAGTGTTCTGTTCAAGCCTTGCGTAAGTCCATTCCACCAAATGTGATACCTCTTGGTTGCCAGTGCTTATATATGACTTCAGGTGATGTTTGTCCAATCAATGTGGTCATTTATATCTGCCCAAAGAAGTCCTTTCAATGCCTAGTCAAACAACTCCAAGATCACAAAACTTCAGACTCCGGATTCACAGCATGGATGCAAGAGGTCGTTCCGTTGTAGGCGACTCTCTTCTATTCTCCAATGTCGTCATCACAATGTGGGTCATTCAAGATAATGTGCAGATGTCTGATCAATCCCCCGCTGTTCAAGCACTTCGGACAGCTGCAGACTTGCATTGCCGTTAAGCAAGCCTATTACCGCAATCTGGACACTAATTCTATTCATATACATAGCGTGAACACCCAGATTCAACACCTCATTCTTGAAACCCTCTGTATCCAGTGGGCTGCACCCTCCTTTCGATTGTATATGAATTCATTGACCATGAGCTCGAGGCGCGCAGAAATCCAAATATCCCCTTCACGATCCCTTTGTTCTGATTTGTCAAGGTCACGCTCACCATTTCAAACTCGGAGCAGGGCAAACACTAGGATGCATTTCTTTTAGAAGAACTCATAACGATTCGTTAGATGGAAAATGGAGAAAGTACATAAACAATGACTTGGTGATACCCACCCAGCATGACGACAGTGATGATCAGCTGCGTGGTGCCTTCTTAGCATTCTGCCAACATGTGCAGTACTGGAAGACTTCAAAAGCGGCATTCGTAACGGGTTTCCAAGGTGCGCGCTAATTAATCAAAGCCTGCTTATCATCGACTCATCTTGATTTGCACTATTCTTCTTACAGGAGGCAAAGGCCTATTATTGGACCCTCAAATAATCACACATCCGTTTGTCTATTCATTTGTTAACGCATTGTGCTACTGAAGCTGATATCTCACCTTCGAAGGGATTTGGGCAGGGTCTTCAGCAACGGCAATCTCAACAATACACACATCAACTTGAGAAGGACCACATCTGCAATGCCTTCTGTGCCTTTTTTGGAGTTCCAACAACTTAGCATGACAATACGAAGAGGCATCGTCATCTCCAATCCAATCTGGTGAGCAATTCGCCTTCCTTAGCTCCGAATCATGCACTCTTGACTATAATAACTTAGCATCGAAGTGCTGAAGGTTCCGGATCTTGACCAATGGACCTTGCTTCAATTTCGGGTCTAGCATGATTATGATCAACGGTAGGAGACCATGTTCATCATATGATACCTCATATATGTTATGACCACTACTAATTTGTTTAACTTCTAATATAATGTCCATTTCTTCGTGTAAATATGAGTAATCTATAGATAACAGAGGCTTGATATTACTCGGGTGGATTGCTTACCCTGTCCCTGGTATTTCATCTCGCTAATACTTATTCCATATCTCACTAGTAGAATTTCAGACCTAGCCGGTACATTTACTGATGCTTAAGTTGAGATTTCAACCATAAAAACTCAGAGGAGGAGTTTCTGGGGTCGTATGCTATGCCGCTTATGTCAAAGTGCGGCATCCGATTGCAAAATAAGCTGTCCACTCCCTGTTGCCATAGTACTTCTCCATTTGCACCTTTCCAACCAGGTTGCAAGAAAGTGCTTACCCATGTAGCCCTAAGGCCATGGCATGTGAATGCCTATGTTTCTGTGCCTGTGACCTCTTTTGTAGCTCCTCTTCCAATGCTGAATGATCCATTGGAGGGTCGGCTTCTAAGGACATGCTGAATACCTTAATGTATGCTCCATGATGGAGCTGCCTAGTATCTGTTGGACTTATTATCGGAACAGACTGGCCAAATGGCCCCAATAGGTCAAGTTGTAACAATACCCCCCTTTCTAAGTCCCAGATCCTAAGGGGACACTTGCATCTTGCAAGCTTCATTGTCATTCCATTGATGTGAATGATGTATGGATAAATAGGAATGCATCTGTATGTGTGTGTTTGCTCGCTGTCATGCTTCTTCCAAATGCTGAAGGCCATGCTTCAGTGTTTCCAGGATAGTTCTTCTCTTCTATGATCTCCAGTATCAAGGGGGATTCTGTTAGGACCGCGTCCTAACACGTGCTTCGCACGTGAGTGGATAGGCTGGTCAAGTGCTTTGGATGTGCTTCAGACTCGGACCGCTCCCTATGACTCATTACCATTTACATGCTCACAGTATAAACACTTACTTACGGTTTCTGGTTCTTGATGTGGACAGACTTTGGTTCCTGGCCCTGTTCCTGGTTCCTGATTGATTGTGATGTGGCTCAACATTTGATATGGATGTGGACAGACATTGGTGATCCTGTACTATACTTAGATCAATGATACATCTTCGCTTACGGATCTCAATCGTTGACTTTGGTACTTGAGAAGTGCACAGACCAGATCTTGATCCTGCCCTAGATACTTCTTTGTATATATAGCCAAGATGAGCTTCTAAGAAGCTCAGCTCGTTCACCTGTAATAACATTCAATCTCTGCACTGCGCCCGGTGTCTGGCTACTTTCCTAGCTCACATTTCGCGATCTCTGTCAGATCTGAAACTCCTTTACACGGTCTGACAACGCCCTGGCTTCGTCTCCTTTCTCTACACCCTCCCTCTTTACCCACTACTACACCAGTCTCGCAGCATTCCACGTTCTCAGTTAGACTCCTCCTAAAGTCATCTGTTGGACAGGAGAAGATTACCTGATTCCTCCTCATCATCGAGAAGACCTTGAAGAACATCTTCTTAACCTCTTCGAAGACAAAGCGGACAGCGACCCCAAGTTCTTGGAAAGAGCCCAAAGATGATCCATTGTCTTCATTCATTGAAGTCTACGGCTCTACAACTCAGTGGAAGTTTAGCCTAGGGATCCCCTTCGTGCGTTGGTGCACATGATAGGTCTCCAACCTAACAGATTCTGGGTGTGTAGTAGGTTGATTGCTTTCTCAACGCTTAGGCCTATCAACCCATGTGAATCCGGCAGGACCCTTTTGAAGATCCCTAACTCTGTCAGCCCCATACGGTGGCCTGTCCTAGTAAGAGGTTGAGTGTACGTCCAGAGTTTGGTTCACAATATTAGCATGAGGTAAGCATTTGAGTGAATAAACTTTTGAGTTGTCCCTTTAGCTTAAGAGAGTCTGGCCTCAGGCCAATGGCGAGGACCTGCATTGAATAGACTTCTCAGAAAATAGACTTTGCCCTCTTGTTAGGCAAATAGACTAGACTTGGTTAATTATTGAATAGACTATTGATTAACCACACAAATAGTGATGTGTGGAGTTGCCATAAGTTATGTCCTTTTGATGGTAGTTTAAATGTTGTGCCAGATGTTTTGTAGATTTATCATCTTTGCGAATGGCAACTAGTTTATGCTTAAGTCTTTGCGGACTGACCTGCTAGTATAACCCAAGGTCATTACAGACCTATCCATTGCCAACATGGAGTACCTGTAAACAAGACAGTAGACTTTTCTGCACACTAGAACATCCATTGGTAATGCGCATAGGCCCCTGAACCAGGTCCTACTTCTTGACAGGGTTCCACTGAGGAGCGATGATGAGGATTTATACTATATCAAACTGGATAACTTATAGGAGTACTGCTAAAATAAGCTTCTATTTTGACACAACTCATGACCCTGTAAATAAAGGGCTGCCCAGTTTATCATCATGAAGGATGGCTGTTATTGCTTGGCTTAAGCCTTCTAAGCCTCAATTGATTTAATCCTCTAGGGTGAGATAGTTTAAGGTCATTTTGGACTAAGTGGGGCTTCAGCAGTTCAAAGTCACCACTCACAATTCTTATGCTTGAAGGGATAGTAGGTTAATGTTATTGTGAACTAATCTAAATCCTCTGGTCAGGAATTTAGAAGATCATGATCCTTGTGAACTGAGGGACAATAAGGGACAATAGTTTGCTGTCAGTTCGGATGTTAGGCAGATAGGTTCTAAGACGAAGAGTGGCCAATTATTCCCTATCCCTAAGGTGTTAATTTTGAGTCCAAGGCACATTCCCAGTTACTTTTCAACTGGCCCTTAAAGCAGAATTTCTTGCTTCTAACTTCAAGGGTAGAATGGGTGCACTGTGGAGTAGTTGTGGTTCTGAAAGAAAGCTAACAACCCACTCCATGTCCCCAAATCCCTCGCACAAAATTGAACCATGTTGGCCCCATATTCTTTTACTGGAGGGCATATGGAATATGGAAGTGCCTTGACCTGGTCAGAAAGGTTCTGCAATTGTGGGTGCTTGAAGTCCACCATCTGCCAGAATGCAACCACATTCCGAGGGTCATTGGTAGCTTTAGTGTCGTTCTGGATGATAACTAGTTTATAGTCATTGCGGACCAAGCCTTTGGTAGTTTTATATCGTTCCAGATGTTGGTTTTCTTGTTCATTGGCTACTTAGTGGTGTGCGACCACTATGTGTGCGCATCACAATAAGGCCTCCTAATGCGGAATGACCCTGTAAAACTAGAGATCCAAAATAGGATGTCCAAACACCTGTCAGACCTTAACAGCGAGATAGAGTTCATCATTTCCCATTCGGTGAACATGCACACAATTTCCCACTAGATTCTTACATCTTCTACGCTTTCCAGCATTGCCACAATACCGAAAAGTTGTTCATGTACCATCAGACCAGGTTATGCTGAATCATACAAAGGGCCTCCTAATGTGGAAAGGCCCTGT